>JAPTOF010000031.1:907500-1340000 GCA_028554755.1 Cordia subcordata
ATATAAGAAGCTTAGACAGGGAAACCGATATGCTACGATTGTGGCACTGTGTCGTATGTGTTGACCACACCTCTATTAGTATCTGTATCTGTCGTCATCGTGGACTCATGGTAGTGGTGGTGGTTCTTGCAGCGCTAGATGCTAGCCTACTAATTATATAACCCATTTGTATGTTGTTGTTTGGGGCACTTATATTGTGCACCCGCAGGTGTACGTTGCAATGTACACCTATGGGTGCTGTGAAATCATGCGCTATTAATGTGCTTTTTCTTCTTCTTCTTCTTTTTTTTTTTTTTTGGTTTGCAATTCTTCTCCTCTCTTCTTTGTTTTATGACAAAAGCTAAATCTCACAAAACCCTAAATATAATTCTTCAATTCAATTTGTTCAATAACTCAACAAAAATAATAAATCAAAATCGCAGCTCAATTCAATTAAAATGACTAAAGCAACAACGAACAAAGAAATACAAAACATCTATAATTTTGAATTGTAAGTTATGAACAAAAATATATAGATCCAATGAAGCTTTCTATGAACAAACAGAGATTGAACAGCAAATAACCAGTACTAGTAATTTTAACAATTTTCAATTATAAGCATTTTATATTTTGATGAATAATATGCTACTGAACAAACAATAATAGCTTATAGAACACTGAACAAACAATAATATACTACTGCTACTAAACAAATAATAATAACCTACTAAACAAACAGTTATAGAATACTGAACAAATAATAATACGCTATAGAACAAACAGTTATAACGTACTGAACAAACAATAATAAGCTACTAAATAAATAATAATAGCCTACTGAACAAACAATAAATAGGCTATTGAACAAATAGTTATAGAGCACTGAACAAACAATAATAGGCTATTGAACAAACAATAATGGCCTATTAAACAAACAGATATAGAATATTGAACAAACAATAATAATCTACTGAACAAATAGTTATGGAATACTAAATAAACAATAATAGGCTATTGAAGAAATAATAATAACCTACTAAACAAACAATTATAAAATTTTCAAAACATCCCATAAAATAAAAGTCTTTATCAATCTCATCTACCTCTGCCAGGACCCTTTCTTCCTCTTCCTCGCTCTCTTAAAGTTGTGGTCTTCATTTTCTTTAGCTTTCTTCTCCGTCTCTTTTTCAACTCTTTTCCATTTTTCTCAATTTTTTTCTTCAATAGAAAATTTATAAAGCAATAATAGACTCAATGAAGATATCAAATCAAAAATCGCGCACGATAAATCCTATGTTGATCGTGGTAAAATTGTCGAGAAAGAAAGAGAGAACAAAGATGTTGAGAGAGAAATGATAGAGACATTGAGAGAGAGAGAGAGAGAGAGAGAGAGAACAAAGATGTGTTATTACTCTCCATTTTTTCTTATATGTATATATATGCGCATGACATGCTTGAGAGAATACATAGTTGAGGCTGCACCTTACTGAAGGTGCATCTTATAATTTGCGTGTTGTTTGTCTTTTTTTGATGTGGCCTATTTATAGGATTATATATATATGGATTGGTTCACGTGCTACCTATCAAGTAACACATAGGCTTGTTAAGTGTGGGCTTCGGTGTCATTTTAGTTTCAATCTTTAGCCCAAAAGTATTGTTTGTCTTGTATCCTTTCCTTCGATTTTTAATAATAACTATTGTTAATATTTGATATTCTTGATGTAGGCTCCAACCTAATGGAACTCCCTTGTCCCAAAAAAAATAAAATTGAATTACATTAGCCTTTAGCACTTAATTCATGTGGACGGATTCTCGTGGTTTTATTTATTTTTATTTGGTGTCATGTATTAAATTATCCTTAGTTCACCTTGATATACTATATGTGTGATCAATAGCGTAGTTGGTCACTCGAGAGTGCCTTTATGAAAGTGTACGTAAATAATTAAAAATGTAAATCAGTAATTATTTCCACGGCCAAATGTTTAGTTAATTACTTACTACAAAAATATGTAATGGTTTTTCTAACGGGTGTATTATTGCAAGTATTAAAGTTCATTAAATTATGATATGTATATGAAAATTTACCATTTTTAGTCATTTTCCCATTAAATTCAACCCATGTTTGAAAGAATAAGAATGATTCACAATGGTATATTTTATGTGAATATGATTGAGAATGGTAAGTTTTTATATCAAAGAAAATGTTAAAGGTTGGCCCGTCGAAGGTCTGTTTCAGTAACATAATGAAAATTCGGTCACAGGCCCATTTCCTGTTTGTCTTTTATTGTTGGGCGAGCTATGTATTAGGCCAGTGATATAGATTTATCGGCTTGGTGCCTAGCAAGTAACAAATGGGCTTGTTGCGTGTTGGCTTAGGTTTTAGGGTTTAGTTTTCAGGATTGGTATTTAGCCCATTTGTTGTTTGTTTAGTTTAGCCTGGAGCATTTGAGCTAGTCTTCTAAGTTAATTTCACATAATATCCCTTGACACAAATACACAAATTTGATGAGTTTTTGGTTAAAGTGGTGAAACCAATATAGTATGATAATTAATTTCAATGAAATTTCTTCAAAAAATGCTTTTAGAATAATTTAAAGGAAGCTCTCCAAACAATTTCACACAACACAAGAAGTTGTCCAAACAACTTTAAAAAATCAATAAATTTATTGATAAAACTTTTCAAATATTTATAAAATGTTTAAAAAAAATATCATACTGCTATTTTATAATAAATGAGAAAGAATTTTATAATAGTTATCTTCCTCTTCATTTTGTATTTTATTAATACAAGTTTGACAAGGTTGATTATTATCAGTTTCAGAATTTATTGTTTTTGATTCATTATGTTTCACATGTAATTGATGAAGATCCTCAGAGGATTGTGAGGATTGAGTGGTATCAGAATCAGTGTTGTTCCACTTCCGATTCCAAAACAAGCATAATTTAAAGAAGATTTTGTTTAAGGTCTTGATCTATATTTAAAGCCTTAATCTTCTTCTTTGTAAAACATCTAGAAGCTATATGACCTATTCTACCACATTTATAACAGGTAAGAGTTGTTTTATTTTTTCTGGGTTTTTTATAACCACGAGCTTTTATTGCTTCTTTCTTAATTCTTTGTCTTTCCCTCCTAGCAACTATTTTCTTTTGATAAGTTGGAGAAGAAAATCTTTGAGGTGAAGGTTTTTTATATACCTTTCTAGGTTTATTAGATTGACCTACCTCTATGCCAAATTGATCATAGAATTGTCCTAATTGACTTTTTTCTGTTAGATTTTGTTTTTTAATTTGTTGGTTAAGCTTAATTTCATTGCATAAAGCTAAACCCTCTTGCATACATTTTCCAATTATAGTGCCATAAGTTAAATTATCATAATCTATGGCAGAAACTCCTATCCTAAGAGTTTTCTTTACTCTTTCAGCAAAGAGATGTGGAAGACCATCTATAAATTTAGACTTCCAATGGCTTTGATTAGTGTCTGGTAACTCCATGATCCTACCAAGGAAAACATCCTTATACCACCTAAATGAGGTCAAAGTAGGACACTTAAGATTTAATAAGAGTGACCTAATATTCTCAGTATTTGTGGTAAATCTACTAGTAAAATGTTCACAAATATTAATAGTCAGTGAATAAACAACATCCTGTATATGTTGATTATTTTCTATTTTCACTGAATTAAGAATTGTTTGTTTTTGGGATTCATCAAAATAATTATCCCACCAGCCTTTTGATTGACCAGTAAATCCTCCTATTATCATTAAAGCAATATTCTTATCTGTATTATCATATTGTTTATAGATTGTAGAATACATCATCATTCTATGTATAGTATTATATATTTGTTGATCAGTCGAACCATCAATATTCCACTCATATATGGTCTTACCATTATAGTAAGTTTGTTCATAGGTTGGTTCTTCAAATAATAAATCTTGAGGAGTCAATCTAGGATAATAAAATTTTTATTGGACCGATTTTTGGGAAAATTAATTATTATACCCTTTTATTTTATTTATAGTATCATTAACAAGATTTTGTTGATTAATATTGTCAACTAAATCTGGAACATCTTCTTGAGTTATAACATTAATTTTTAATGTCTTAAATTTATTATCAAGAAGTTTACCAAATTCATTAATTGGTTCAAGAATAAAATTTTTTATTTCTGGTGGAGGTTGAATAGGATTACATTTTATTATCTTTTCTCCACTACCCTCAGTTTTATATTGTTTAAGAGTTTTATTAATTTCTTCAATACTCATATATGTTTTTAATAACCTATTATTAAGAACCATTAATTGTTCTCCTAAGGCTACTAAATAAAGATTAGAAAAATTATTTTGTTTCACCACATCATTTATTTGTTTTATTGTGGCCTGCAAAGTTTCATTTTATTGCATATTAAAGAAAGCATTAGCATATAACCTAACTCTATCTTTTTCCATTAAGATAGGTTGTGTTGTTGGAGGATAAGTAGATTCAATTTCCTCACCATTTTTTAATTTCCAAATCTTTCTAAAACATTTATATGTTGTCCTAGATAGGTTTCTAAAAACCAAGGAATAAAATCTTTTATTTCATTTATCTGTCCTAAATGATTATAGAACTGAACCTAGAGAATATTTCTCTCAGCTAAAGGGATATTCCTCGCAAACCAATCTCTAAAATCTTGATAAACTGGTTTTTGGAACTCAGCTTGTATTCGTTTTCTAGCTGAGCTTCCTGAACTGAAATCAATTTTGATTTTGTTATCCATTAAACAGGAAAGTTAAGTTCTGACTCAGTTATTTCTGGTCTAAACTCAGGTTGTTCTGGATTATTATATATTCCCTGAACTATATTTTCTTTATTAATTTTGAGACCTTGAACTCTACTTCCTAGAGTTTCTTGATCTAAAGATTGAGAAGATGATAAACTACCTACTGTATTGGGTAATTCAACTTTATAATCTATGGGTGAAATATATGAATGGGTTAAAACAGATCTAGGTATTCTAGATGTACCTAACCCTAAAGTACTATTTCCCGTACTTTTTCTATGGAACTGAATTTGTATGTCTCCAGTGGATGTTTGGATTGTATCCACCAAATTTTCATTTATTAAGGGTTGTGCTGGAATTATTTTTTCAACTAACCATGTTTCAGGAAAGTTTATTTCATCCCATCTAATAGATCTACGAGTTGTTATTTTAGATCTATTGAAATTAGTTTCAAATAATATAGTTTCTTGTTGATTAGTATTCATCAACTGACACTTTGGATTCAAAGTATATAAAGGCTTAAAATAAATCCTATAACAGATACAAATAACTTCAGTAATTGGTATATAATTATAACCATGCGTTTTTACATATAAAGTCAACGCATTCAAAATATTCACATCTGACAAAGATAATTGTAAATTCGGATAAGCATTAAAATAAATTGGACCATGGGCTAAACTAGATTCCATAATACCCATAAGTGATGGTCTCCAATTAAGATTACGTGCATCACATAAACAGCCAGAAATGATTCAAGCAAACCAGATAAAGTAAGAGGTTTGAATGCAACCTGTACAAGTCCTATATGCAAGAACTTATAATCTGATGTATACGCATCAATATCATCTTGACTAATTAATTTAATAGTCAATTCATCATTATGGATGGGTACTGATTCTTCACAGGTTAACTATTTGTCTAAAATCTATTTTATCAAAAGTACCAAAGGAATATATCATCCTAGGTTCAATTTTAGGGATTGTCCATTTATTTAACAAATCAAAATTTTTAGGAATATCATATTCTTCCTTTTTATTGTTTTTTGACAGTATTTTGATTTTTTGCGAAAATTGAAAACATGATCAAATTATGAACATGCAAATGATGGATTAAGATAATAATACCTATCGTAAAAGAATGACTTACCAGAGATATTTGAACCATGGCTCTGATACCATCTGTAGGCATCTAGAGATCACTTCACCCCTCTAGACGCCCCAAACGCCCCTTCTACCAGAGCCCATTTAGTAGGAGAGAATAGGGTCCCTGCGACACGACGGTGATAGCAACCCTGCGTACCTCAGAACCACTTTTTACACATATCAGCCTCTCGATCGATTACAACCCAAAAAGGGATCTCCTGGGGGTAAGAGCCAATACTTCGCTAATACCACACCATGGACATTTGCACCATGGGGCCAGGTCATACTATGAGAATCCCCCATAGAGATGTACAAAAGAGTACAAAGTGGCTCTGATACCATTTGTAGGCCCAGGAGGTAAGACCGCAAATAACAGTAGTTTGTGGACATGGATGAGTCCTTAAGCTTAGGCCATAGCTCAAAATGAATATACAAGGAGATCGTGGGATTTTACCTAGTATATAGTTAGATCTCAGAAAAGGAGCAAGAATGCCCAAACGCCTTCAATCATCAACACGGCAACAGGGCGAAACTCCGAAAAGATCTTTCTATATATTTCAAACCCTAATCTCAAATTCATTTGAGGTATATCATAACCTTAAGACCTTAACAATGTCAGCAGAGTATTTGAGGGTTACTCTCTAGGTCTAAGATTGGCCTAAGACATGCTCTTATGGTATGATAGTATTTCCTTAATCCATCAGAGTTTCAGCCTGTCATCAAGCTGAACAAGCAAGACAAAAATAAAAATAAATTGACAGAAAAATAAAAAGAAATTAGCTTGTGGAAGAACTCAAAATATTATTATTATTTCAAAATATTACAATAAAGAAAAATAAAAATAACTACACCCACCCTCTCTTCTGATCCGAGACTTGGCTTTTATAGACACTTGGTTGCTCGGACGTAAAACAAAAATTAAATCTGACTTTCCACGGACTTCACGTATTTCGAATCCGAGAAACACAATAATTACAAATAGTGAAAAGTAAAACCCCACTATTTATCTACAGTAGAAAGACTGACATGATTTGTCCTATACGACAAATCTGACACATACCAACCCTAAACTTTATCCTATTTGGGTGAGTTAGAAGATTCTTCCTGTTTCCTCTTGATTTGAAACGAACCCTTTAACGCGTCCTTCATTGATTCAAACACGTCTTCCAAGGAATAGTTTTCTTCTTCCTCTGGATTCTGGGATTGACCTACAAGGCAAAAGTATCTGCTTCCTTGCTATTGTTGTGACGCCTCCATTGACATCTCTGACGGCAATGATGAAGATTCACCTTTTTAAGTGAACTGGATCATTTCTTCCTTTATACGATCCATATATGCCATCATGATCTCCTGAGATGATATCGTTGGATTTTCTTTCTACAATCTGATAGCAAATTGCTCAAAATATGATTGTGGAGTGTTTTGAAGTATTGTCTTCTTCTTCTCCTTCATCTCCTCCTTGTATTGCTGGATTTTAGCTTCAATCTAGCTAGTTAGATCCTGAGAATGCAACTTCTGGGTTGTTGGATCTGTTTGGATCATTTTTTGCCAGAATTTGGTGAACAATGTTCTCTTCAAACACGGAATATGTTGATATGCATGGCCGACTTCTGGGATCCACCTAACTATCCAGGGGATTGAGAATTCCAGAAAGAAATACATGGACGCAGTACCTTCAACATATTGTTGCTAGTCTTCAAACTGTTGAACTTTTGGCGAACACTCCAACCATTCTGCATATAGTCCTTTGAATGGTTCTGGAAGTATAGTTGGATTTGGACCAAAGAAATTCACCAAATTATGAACCACGTTGGAATCTCCTTGTTGAGGACTTGGGCAGCAATCTTCACGAACCAAAAATGTTTATGCTGCTCATTCTCAAAATAAAATACCTTTGAGAATGCTTCGACATAATCCCAATATGAATATTGGATGGGACCTTGTCGTGTTGATACCACATAGGACTTTAGTTTATGTGTTGAAAGTCCCAATTGCTCCGCATTTATTATGCTCTTGATTGAGATCTTGCTATAAGCAATATCTCTGGACATCATATCTGCCTTACCGTTCTTTTTGAAATGTTCAAAATCGGCAGAAAATGTCTCCATGAGAATTTTCTCATAATGGTGTCTAGTCTTATATGACTGAGCTGGAAAGGAAAATTCATCAAGATATTTTTGCATGAGTATCCAAGGATCCTGTTTATATACAAGATCTTTCTGTGAAAGATACAGGATTATTTCCTGTTGTGATCCCTGTATATATTGTAAGGAATCATCAGGTTCTGTATTCAGAACTTGAGGGAAAGAACTTATATTTCTTTCTCCTGCCTTCTTCTCCTGCTCATCAATGAATTTTATTAATTCATCATAAACTGGAGAACTTGGATTGGGAAGGCAAATGTCAAATTTTTTAGCCCGAAGTCTATTTCTTCGAACTTTAGCCTCATTGACTGCAAATACCAGTGCTTTATTTGCATAGGAATAATCTGGGGCTTTATTTCCCCTGCCACGACCACCATGACCATATTTGCCACGGCCTTGACTGCTTCCAGGGTAATTTTGATGGGCATATTTCCCTTTACCCTTTCCTCCCCTATTAGGGGGTTGCATCACCCTGCAAATATTCACGGGTTAAAAAATCAGGCAAAGTATTATTCTTTCCCTGTATGTATTTGATTTCAAAATCAAAGGGGGCTAAATTAGCTTGCCACCTCGCAAACATTTGTTTTGAACATCATGTTTGAGATCTTTTTGAAACATATATTTTGCAGATTGACAATCAGTTTTGATTAAAAAAATTTTGTTAAGAAGATCGTCTTGAAATTTTAAAACACATTTGACGATCGCAAGAATTTCTATTGCAATAGTAGCATAATTCTGTTGTGTTGGATTCCATTTTGCAGAATGAAAGCGAACAAGATATTCTTGTTTCGAGATGGGGTGAACTTGTTTGAGAACTCCTCCATAGCCAATATCAGAAGCATCTGTCTCCACAATTTTATTCCATGTGGGATTTGCTAACATAAGACATGGCAAGTGTTTGACTTTTGATTTTATCACTCTCACTGCCTCAGTATGACTGTTTGACTATGGGGAAGGGGATTTCTTAAGTCTATCATATAAAATAGCAGTATCCCTAGCAAGATTTTTATAATAAGGCAGAATATAATTAAGACTACCTAAAAATCTTTGCAATTGTGTTTTATCAATAATTATATCAGGAAATTTAGAAGCAAATTCAATACTTCTATCAATAGGAATTATTTTTCCTTCTTCAATATTTAAGGTTGATATTTCTTGTTTAAGATAATTTATTTGATTACCTTTTGCTTTTATTAAATCAAAATTTTGATTAAGAACTCTAGAAACTGGGTCCTTTAAAAATTCAAATTGTATTTCTGTTCCTTCAAAACTACCTATTATTCCACAAGTAGTTATTTCCTTAATTGGGAAAAGCTTATGAAGGAAGGGGGTGCCTAATATGACTTGATTTGTCATATTCCTAACTAAAACAAAACTAGTTGGGATGCACTGTTTATTTTTACAGATATAAACCTGAGATAATTTATATGATATCTTCATTCTATCACCACTAGCAGAAGATAATGAATGTGTGGTTTTTTCAAAGCATTTTGTTGGAATTAATCCTTCTTGGATACAATTAAGATCTGCGCCACTATCTATTAGTGCAATTAATTCACTTTTATATTCTCCTTTTATTAAGAGAGTTATTTTAACTAACCATTTTTGTGAAGTAATATACTCCATTTTTCCTAAAAGTGGTTCTAATTGGTAACTAGAACTAGATTGTCCTAAGGGTTCCTGGATAATAGATTTCCCTTTATCAAGACTATCTATCCTAGTATTTATTATATCTAATTCTGTTTTTATTTGAATATTTTCCTGGGATAATATTTTTATCTCAGATTTCAAATTATTAACTTCCATTTGAAGATCCTGAATTGTAGTGATTGAAGAGACTTTATGTTTTTCTTTTAACCCTTTCTGAACTTCCCTAATGGTATATGGGACAAAAGGTTTTTGAGTTATTTGCTCATTATCTTTTGATTTTCCTAAAGATTCTAAGATTTTATCTCTAACCTCAGAGTCTTTAACTATTCTTAAAAGTTCAATGATATTATCATTGGTTAGAAGATAATACAAAATAAGTCTATCATACTGCTAGTTTATATGACAGACTTAAGAAATCCCCTTCCCCATGGTCAGACAGTCATACTGAGGCAGTAAGAGTGATAAAATCAAAAGTCAAACACTTGCCATGTCTTATGTTAGCAAATCCCACATGGTATAAAATTGTGGAGATATATGCTTCTGATATTCGCTATGGAGGAGTTCTCAAACAAGTTCATCCCATCTCGAAACAAGAATATCTTGTTCGCTTTCATTCTGGAAAATGGAATCAAGCACAACAGAATTAGGCTACTGTTGCAAAAGAAATTCTTGCGATCGTCAAATGTGTTTTAAAATTTCAAGACGATCTTCTTAACAAAAAATTTTTAATCAAAACTGATTTTCAATCTACAAAATATATGTTTCAAAAAATTTCAAACATGATGTTTCAAAACAAATGTTTGCGAGGTGGCAAGCTAATTTAGCCGCCTTTGGTTTTGAAATCAAATACATACAGGGAAAGAATAATACTTTGCCTGATTTTTTAACCCGTGAATATTTGTAGGGTGATGCAACCTCCTGATAGGGGAGGAAAGGGTAAAGGGAAATTTGCCCATCAAAATTACCCTGGAAGCAGTCAAGGCCATAGCAAATATGGCCATGGTGGTTGTGGCAAGGGAAATAAAGCCCCAGATTAGTCTTATGCAAATAAAGCACTGGAATTTGTAGTCAATGAGGTTGAAGTTCGAAGAAATAGACTTCGGGCTGAAAAATTTGACATTCGCCTTCCCAATCCAAGTTCTCTAGTTTATGATGAATTAATAAAATTCATTGATGAGCAGGAGAAGAAGGCAGGAGAAAGAAATATAAGTTCTTTCGCTCAAGTTCTAAATACAGAACCTGATGATTCCTTGCAATGTACACAGGGATCACAACAGGAAATAATCCTATATCTTTCACAGAAAGATCTTGTATATAAATAGGATCCTTGGATACTCATGCAAAAATATCTTGATGAGTTTTCCTTTCCAGCTCAGTCATATAAGACTAGACACCATTATGAGAAAATTCTCATGGAGACATTTTCTGCCGATTTTGAACATTTCAAAAAGAACGGTAAGGCAGATATGATGTCTAGAGATATTGCTTATAGCAAGATCTCAATCCAGAGCATAATAAATGCGGAGCAATGGGGACTTCCAATACATAAACTAAAGTCCTATGTGGTATCAACACAACAAGGTCCCATCCAATATTCATATTAGGATTATGTCAAAGCATTCTCAAAGGTATTTTATTTTGAGAATGAGCAGCATAAACATTCTTGGTTCGTGAAGATTGCTACCCAAGTCCTCAACAAGGAGATTTCAACGTGGTTCATAATTTGGTGGAATTTCTTTGCTCCAAGTCCAACTATATTTCCAGAACCATTCAAAGGATTATATGCAGAATGGTTGGAGTCTTCGCCAAAGGTTCAGCAATTTGAAGACCAGTAACAATATGTTGAAGGTACTGCATCCATATATTTCTTTCTAGAATTCTCAATCCCCTGGATAGTTAGGTCCCAGAAGTCGGCCATGCACATCAACATATTCCGTGTTTGAAGAGAACATTTTTCACCAAATTCTGGCAAAAAATGATCCAGACAGATCCAACAACCCAGAAGTTGCATTCTTAGGATCTGATTAGCGAGATTGAAGCTAAAATCCAGCAATACAAGGAGGAGATGAAGGAGAAGAAGAAGACAATACTTCAAAACACTCCATAATCATCTTTTGAGCAATTTGCTATCAGATTGCAGAAAGAAAATCCAACGATATCATCTCAGGAGATCATGATGGCATATATGGATCACATAAAGAAAGAAATGATCCAGTTCACTCAAAAAGGTGAATCTTCATCATCGCCGTCAGAGATGTCAATGGAGACGTCACAACAACAGCAGGGAAGCAGATACTTTTGCCTTGCAGGTCAATCCCAGAATCCAGAGGAAGAAGAAAACTATTCCTTGGAAGACGTGTTCGAATCAATAAAGGACGTGTTAAAGTGTTCATTTCAAATCAAGAGGAAACAGGAAGAATCTTCCAGCTCACCCAAACAGGATAAAGTTTAGGGTTGGTATGTGTCAGATTTGTCGTATAGGACAAATCATGTCAGTCTTTCTACTGTAGATAAACAGTAGGGTTTTACTTTTCACTGTTTGTAATTATTGTATTTCCCAGATTTGAAATACATGAAGTTCGTGGAAAGTCGGATTTAATTTTTGTTTTACGTCCGAGCAACCAAGTGTCTATAAAAGCCAAGTCTTGGATCAGAAGAGTGGGTGGGTGTAGTTATTTTTATTTTTCTTTATTGTAATATTTTGAAATAATAATAATATTTTGAGTTCTTCCACAAGGTACTTTCTTTTTATTTTTCTATCAATTTATTTTTATATTTGTTTTGCTTGTTCAGCTTGATGACAGGCTGAAACTCTGATGGATTAAGGTAATACTATCATACCCTCAAATACTCTGCTGACATTGTTAAGGTCTTAAGGTTATGATATACCTCAAATGAATTTGAGATTAGGGTTCGAAATATATAGAAAGATCTTTTTGGAGTTTATCAATAAATTTATTGATAAAACTTTTCAAATATTTATAAAATGTTTAGAAAAAATAAAAAACACAAAATATTTGAAATTAGATAATTGATATATTTTATTTTATTCATTTATTATTAAATATTTAATGATAAGAATTAAATTGATCAGTTTTTGAAAACAACATGGGTTGATTTAGATCTTCTAAAATCATAAGGACTAACTTTAGAAAATGAAGAAAGAGAAAAATGGAAAAAAAGAAGACAAAAATAATGGGGACTTGTGGAATAATTTATCTAATTTGTTAGTATTAAATAGTAATGATTTCATGGAGTAGTTAATAAAAAATGGAGCCCACAAAATTGAAATCAATCGATTTGACACGTCATAAAAACACTCTAAAATGTGACATGTGGCACCTCCTAAAGCACTCTAAATTAATATTATATATATATATATATATATATGTAGTCGGAGAGAGAATAATTATTGAAGATTATAGGAAAAAATTATTTTAATTTGGGATATATATTGAAAATAATTATTTTAAAGTGAATTTAGTTTTTCTCTAATAGTGTGCAAAGGTGATTTTGTAAAATAAGTAGCTCTGTATCTTTTTCTTCTTATTTTGAAATTATCTTTTTGTAATTCTTTATTTTATTATTGACTCATTTATTGAATATTTTGTTGAAAAATATTTTGTCTACTACTTTTCTCTTTCTTTTGTTTTTCCTTTTTTGGCTTATAAAAATTAAAAAGAAAAAGATAAAAATACTTTTAATATAAGGCTTTGTTTGGTAAAATCAAAGTCATGGAGGGAATATGGGTAAAAGTAAAACCTTATGGGGGAGATGAGGTATTAGCTTAAAACTCATGGGCGAAAATGAAATTCACCTGAAAAATTTTTGTTTAAGAGAATCTCTATTTCAATTTTAAAATAAATAATTTAGTACTATGCTCACTACTAAATGTTGTGTTCACCAATTAATGTAGTAGTGTTCACCTTCTAAGTTTGAGTTTTCATGTAATCAAAATAAGGCATGTATTACTGAAAGATGTATATATATAATATCGATATAAAAACTAATGTAGTTATACATACATACAACTAACATATAATCAACAATTAAGGACGTACAAATAAAAAGATATATAATTAATAATTATCAAGTTAGAGCAATGAGCTCTTTACCATCTAATTAGAAGGGTCATGAGTGAGAAGTCCCAAAATAAGCCTTTAATTCATAGTTAATTATGCTTAATTCTTGAACTAGATGCTTTCTAATTGGTATTTTTTTACGTGTTTTTGCATGTTTATGCTTGGAAAAAAGAGCTGGAAGCATTATATATGGATTTAGAGGACTTTTGGATGTGTTTGTAACTGATAAAGTTGACATTGCCACCTTGAAAATAGCATGCAATTTCCTCATGGAATTGACTAAGCTTTTACCAAAAGTGGGGATATTTTTGCAGCACTTGTGGAAAGGATTTGCATCGGATACTTGCCATATTTTGGAGAAGAAAGAGATTAATTCTAGAAGATTTTTACTTTATTAAGAATTTTAGTTAAGGACTTTTACATTTTTCTTTTCCTTAGCTTTTAAAGAGTTTTCTTGTCTTATAAGGACCCTAGTTAGGAATTTCTCCTTTATATTTTCCTACTATGATCATAGAGTTATTCGGACTTTATTTAGAATATTTTCAGCAGATAATTTTGTTCTCTTAGGCATCTACTCTATGTCTATGGAGTTCTATGGTTCTTTAATTCCATGAGATCTAATTATTTTTCTCCTTTCACTATTGTCTTGGTATTTATGTGTTTACTATTTTAAGAATTAATATTGTCTTATGATTGTTTAATTAGGGCCTTATTATTTAATTGCCTGATGATAGGTAGCCAGATAGGTTAATTTAATTAATCTAAGAATAGTGGTAGCCAGGTCTCCTGTGTAAATATATAATCTAACTGAGCGATTGCCGCAAGAGAATCGACTTTTAGAATCAGGTATTTCTAGAACCTAGTACTGCCATTAAAGGCCCGTTTGGATTGGCTTTTTTAAAAAGCACTTTTTTTGACAGCTTTTGAAAAATAACTTTTTTTTAGAAGTTGAAAATTCTAGCTTCTGAAAAAAGCTGTATTTGAGCCTTTTTCTAGAGTTTTAGCTTTTTTGGAAATTAAATCAAATAGTTAATGCAAATTTAATGTAACTTTTTTCAGGAAAAAAAGTACTTTTTCCTGAAAAAAGCCATCCAAACAGGCCTTACACAGACCCTGCAGGCATTTCCAGGGGTTTAGACCATCTAATAGGCAAGCGATAGCGGGAAAAAGTCATTAGGGGTTTAAATCGTTATCAACACTATAAGAAAAGATGAGGTCGTCGGCAACTGATTTATCAAAATAGGTAGAAGATATATTTGCATCTAGGATTGGATTTGTTGGCCAAAACTGAGCTTAAGCCCGAGGCTATGCTTCATTCCCATTGATTTCTCATTTAATATTGACTTTCCAGCATTTACATAAGATTAGATTGCATACTTGGGTTAAATTTTATTATTATTTATGTTTTCATATTTTCTTTCTAGTTACGTGCCCCCATTTTGTGGTGCAATGTGCTGGACAGTTTTGTTTGATTTGATTTTTAACATATAAAATCCCCTTTTTTTTATTGCGCTTATTTGATTAATCTACTTGACATAATTAGCATATCCTAAATCTCCCAATCCTTGTGGACTCGACCCTTTCTCAACAAGTAAATAAATTTCAAGGTAAGAGATAAGACTTTATTTTTGATAGTTTTGACACCCATCAAGTTTTGGTGCTCTTGCTGGGGATTGGTGCCGAAATTTTTGGTTTTTTATGACCAAGTCAAATCATACAAGTGAGTTTCATTTTGATCTAGTGATTGAAACAACTTGAACAAAAAAAGAAAAAAAAGAGGAGATAGCCAAAGCAAAGTTGTAGAAACAACTTGAGAGACAAGCGGAAACATCACAAGCTTTGTCCGAATCATCTAGTCAGTCCGAAAAAGAATACGAGATGGCTAAAGGAGAAAGAACTTTGTGTGAATTAGCTGCTACCCTTTTAAATCAACATCCTCTCTACATCACTTTTCTGGAACTACATGCGAATTTCGAGTTAAAATCGAGATTAATTCGTCTTTTGCCCACCTTCCATGGGTTGGACAATGAAGATCCCCATAAACATTTCAAGAAGTTCTATATAATTTGTTCAACTATGAGACCTAATGGTGTAATGGAGGATCAAATTCAATTAAGAGCCTTCCTTTTTTTCCTTGGCAGATGCGGTGAAAGAGTGCTAATTCTATTTTCCATTCGATTCCATCACCACTTGGGGAGAGAGGGCGAGATCTTTCCTTGATAAATTCTTTCTAACCTCTAGAGCCGCAGTAATTAGGAGAAAAATTTGCTTCATCAAGCAAATAGATTTCAAATCTCTTTATGATTATTGGGAGAGATTTAAGAGACTTTGTGCAAGATGTCCCTAACATGGAATTTCCAAACAATCTCTCATCTAGTACTTTTATGAAAGGTTGCTTCCAATTGAGAGAAAGATGATGGATGCCGCTAGTAGAGGAGCAATCGTGAATAAAACACCTTGAGAGGCTAAAGATTTGATTTCCATCATGGCTACAAATTCACAACAATTTGGGAATAGACTTTCGAGAAAAGTTAATAAGGTAAGTGTTTCTTCTCTTGATTCAAAGTCAACTTAACTAAATTTCCTCGTTCAAAGTTTAGTTACAGGTGGTAGTGTTCCAATTCAAAAAGTTTGCGGAATTTGTGCCATGGCGGGACACTCAACTAATATGTCCCATGCTCCAAGAAGAGAATCCATAATATGTTAATGCCACCTGAGGGTTTCTCGATCTGCCACAGCAAAGATATGATCTTTTTTTAATACATACCAAATTCAAAATACTTCTAGCCATGACCAGTCCCATCACTGTAGCCTGTACCTTTAAGTTTAGGTACTCTCTTGAGGATATTGTGAAATCTCTTGCTCTTATTACTCAACGATTTTAATAGGAAATGAGGGCAAGCATAAAGAATTTAGAGGACAAATAAGCTAATTAGCAACATCCATGGATAGGTTAGAGTCTCATGGTAAATTACCTTCTCAAATGGTCACTAATCCAAAGGAGAATGCATGTGCAATCACCTTACAAAGTGAAAACTGCTGTTGGATAGCCATTATTAGACTAGGCATGGCACACATAGTTAATAGCAACTGAAACAAAGAAAAAAACAAAAAAGACGGCACGAAACATGATGAAAAAGTGGTAAACAATAATGAATCAGAGCCTAAAAATGGTATGGACCTGGTGGTTAAGCCTCATTTCCTTGAAAGATTCATAAAGTCCAAAAAGAGAATAGAAAGAGATCTTTGAGATTTTTCACAAAATTGAGGTAAATATTCCATTACCTGATGTGATTAAGAGAATTCCTTGCCAAGACAAATTTCTTAACAAATTGTGCATAAACAAAAAGAAACTTGGTAGTAATTAAAAGATAAGCATGGGGGAGAATGTCTTCGTCGCATTTAAAAAGGAGTCACCATTGAAATGCAAGGACTAAAGTATGTTTGCTATTTCATGTCAAATAGGTTCTCTAGATATTAAGAAAGCTACGTGTGATCTAGGAGCATCTATTATTGTCATGCCTAAGTCCATGTATTCTGTTTTGAATATGGGAACCTATGAAGTGGGACCTTTGAAAGAAACAGGAGATGTTATTCAATTAGTTGATAGGTCTTTGGTTTACCCCAAAGTTATCTTAGAGGATGTCTTAGTTGAAGTTGATGGTCTTGTGTTTCTTGATGATTTTTATGTGCTTGATATGAAGGAAGATTCATCTTTTAAGTCTTGTGAAATCATACTAGGAAGACCATTCCTTAGTACAGCTACAACTAAAATTGATGTGCACGAAGGTATACTCACTATGGAGTTTGATGGAGACATTGCTAAATTTGATATTTATAATGACATGAAAAATCCTAGTAAGGTGTCTTGTGTCTTTGCTTTAGAAATGGTTGATAATAATAAGCTAAGTGTTACCTCTTATGAAAGTCCCACTCTTGAAAAGCCAAAATAATTTACGAAGACTTTTGCAAGTAGCACTAACATGTGGAAACCAATTGTCATGCGGAAGAATCAATAGAAGTCAATTGGAGAAATTCAAAGCCGACTGAATCCATCTATGGTGGACAAGTGAGGTGCACATAGAAATTTGCAACCCCAAGAGTTGGAGAAGAAGAAAAACAATGCTCATGAGAAGGCAAAAATCTGCAAGGAAAAAAAAAGGAGCTTGCAAGAAAAAATTATTGCTAGAAAACAATTTTTAGTTGGACAAAAAGTTTTATATCATCATTCTGGTTTTAAATTGTTTCCTGATGATCCAAAACTAAATGGGTAGGTCATTTTGTGATTACTAAATTATTTTCTTGTGGTGCAGTTGAAGTGAAGGGCTTGAACAATGACAAAGTTATCAAAATTAATGGACATCATTTGAAGCCCATCTTTGAGAAAAATTGAGTCGAAAAGATTCCAAATAAAACTTAAATGAATTGGCTATGTTGAGCCAACACTGTTAAACAAAGGCGCTGGTAAGAGGCAACTCACGAGCTAGAAATTTAAGTTTTGAGTTTTCTAATGTTTTCTAGTTAGTTTCTAATTTTTACAAATTTTTTTCTAATTCTTTACGGAATTTTTCTATTATTTTTGATAATCTTCTTTTTTAGAATCCTACTTTTGGTTTGAATGTATATTATGAGGGCTTTGATGTCTTTGGGTAGGAGTTGCATTGGAATTTTGGTGAGTTCTTGAGCTGATTTATAAAAAAATGGTGCATTGGGGGCTTAGGTGTCGACATGCAAAGGCTGCTTTGAAAAAGGATAAAAGTCAGAAAACCTACTTAACTTTTATTTTCACTTTTGCCCCCTTCTTCATTTATAGAGAAACCCACCACCAAGTCTCCCATCACCACCACCTTTTTCCACCATAACCACTACTCTCAACACCAAAATCACCCAAGATTTTTCAAACCCACTTCATAAAAACACACGAGGAAGAAAAAGCAAGCTAAGAAAACACCATACCACTCCACAAAAAGCCAAAGAACAAGATCAAAATCCAACCCACTACCCCTATCATACTACTAACTGAAGGAGTGAAAGTTTCTGATGATTTTATTATTCATGATCGTATAGTATATATATACAAGATAATAATGATAAGGTTCCTATCTATAAGGAGATAAACCTAGGAGATAAATACAGACTATATCAAAACTGTTACAATGATAATTCAGAAAGCTTCAGTGTATTTATCTAAAATATTCTATTATCATGCCCCCTCAAGCGAAGCTGGACTTTGTATAGTGAGCTTGCCACGCAGAATTGAAAATCGTGTACTTGAAAGCCCCTTTGTCATTATGTCAGCAAGTTGATCCCTTGTTGAGATAAACTGAATTTGTAGATCTCCAGCAGCTACTTTATCACGAACAAAGTGAACATCCAGCTCAATATGTTTCGTCTGCGCATGAAAGATTGGATTTGCCGTTAAGTAAGTAGCTCCAATATTGTCACACCAAAGTAGGTTTGATTGCAGACAACATTCTAATCTCCCCAAGGATTGATTGAAGCCAACAAATCTTTACTATAGCAAAGGCAATAGCCCTGTATTCTGCTTCTGTGCTGGACCTCGATATTGTCCTTTGCTTCTTTGCAGACCAAGATATTAGATTTAGGCCCAGAAAAATGCAATACCCATGCGTACTTCGCAGATCATCTGGGCAACCAGCCCAATCCGAATTCGAATATGCATGAAGAGTCAGATCATTTGATTTTCTAAGAAATAAACCAAAGTTTGCAGTTCCCTTGAGATACCGTAATATCCTCTTTACTGCAGACCAATGAATATCAGTATGAGAGTGCATAAATTGGCACACGTTACTGACCACAAAACTAATGTCTGGACATGTTACAGTCAAATATTGGAGAGCACCTGCCACACTTCTATAAAGTGTTGGATCATGAAAAGGATCACCTTGATGCAGAGACAACTGTTGGGAAGGTGCAATTGGTGTGGAAACTGGTTTAGCACCAATCATATCAGCTCGACCTAGTAAATCATTGATGTACTTGCTTTGCTGAAGTAGAAGACCATTGCACTGTTTTGTGACCTGAATCCCCAAAAAATAAGACAAAGAGCCCATGCCTTTTAAGGCAAATTGTCTATTCAACAAGGTGATAAGAGCATTGATAGCATTTGTGCACTGACCAGTAACAATTATGTCATCAACATAGATTAAAATAAAAAGAGAACCAGATGAATCATTACGCATAAAAAGAGAAACATCAGATTTAGCAGCAGTAAATCCCTGTGAAAGCAAAAAAGAGCTAAGTCGAGCAAACCATGCTCTTGGAGCTTGTTTGAGTCCATACAATGCCTTTTTAAGCTTGTAAACATGATTAGGATGGTTGGGGTCAACATATCCTGGAGGTTGTACCATAAAGACATCCTCTTGTAATAGTCCATGTAAAAAGGCATTATTTATATCCACTTGCTTAATGTCCCAGTTGAAAGAATGTACAAGAGATAATACCAATCGATGGTTGAAGGTTTAATTACAGGACTGAACGTTTCAGCAAAATCTGTTCCTTCCTCTTGATGAAACCCCTTTGCCACCAAACGTGCCTTATACTTGTTAATAGAACTATCGGGTTTTCGCTTAATGCGAAAGACCCACTTACAGCCAATAACGTTAGCATCTGCAGATTTAGGAACAAGACACCAAGTGCAATTAGTAATTAAAGCCGTGTACTCAGCATCCATTGCCTATCTCCATTGAACATATTTGGAAGCTTGAGTATATGAAGAGGGCTCCATTTGAAGAAAATTTTTCGAAGATGAAGTCATACCAGCTTGATAAGTGATGTAATCAGAAAAGGTTTTAGCTTTTCTTGTATTGTCACAATGTCGTGTGACCATATGGTGTTTGGACTGGTTAGACTCAACCAAAGAGGGATTTAGGAGAACAGAATCTATATGATGTGGAGCAGATAATACATCATGTACAATACTCGATGACAAAGGTGAAGCATCCATGTGTGATGAAGAAGTATGAGACACTGACTTATTATCAGATACAATGGGACAAGAAGTACTATGAGAATTGAATTGTGATGAATCTGAAGACACGTGACGTTCACCTATCATACCTGGGCAATTTAAATTTGAAGAAGTGGATAGATCATTTGCTGAACTAGATGCTGCTAAAGGAGATGGACGAGGGGATGCTTGAGGACCATGCATTGAGATATGTGGGAACTGATGAGAAAGTTTCGGAGACAAAGTAGAAGACATATCATGAGAATGTTGTAGAGACACATGTGACGGGGCAGAACTAAAAGTGGAAAAAGGATGTAAAGTTTCACCAGACTTTGACACTTCTTTTTCAGCATGTGGTTTATGTGAGGACATCTATAAGTTAACAAAAGGAAAAACTTCTTCATCAAAAACATGCCGAGAAATATAAACTCGCCCAGTTTGAATGTCATAACACTGATAACCAGAGTGATCAGCACTATAACCTAAAAAGACACAAGAAACTGATTTAGGACTGAGCTTATCTTCTTTGATGGAACCAAGATAGGGAAAACACAGGCATCCAAAAATCCTTAGTTCATAATAATTTGGAGCACGAGAATGTATCATTTCAAATGGACTTTTGTTGTTTAAAACTGGAGTTGGTAAGCGATTAATTAAGTAAACCGCAGTCGAAAAAGCTTCAAGCCAAAAATTTTTGGGGATAGAAGCATGAAACATAAGGGTTACACCAACTTCAGTTATATGTCGTATTTTGCATTCAGCTAGTCCATTTTGTTGGGGTGTGTGCGGACACGAGATTCTATATTGAATGCCCGAATTATGTAGAAGTTCACAAAGTTTCCCTTGAGTTAATTCTTTTGCCCTATCACATTGAAAACTTTTAATAGTTATGGAGAACCAATTTTAAGCCAATGCTTTGAAGTGTGTAAAAGAAGCTACACATTCATTCTTTTGTTTTAAAGGATAAATCCAAGTAAAACATGTATAATCGTCAATAAAAAATAAAAAACCGATAACCAGAATTGGACGACATAGGAACAGGTCCCCAAATGTCACAGTGCACAATTTCAAGAGGTGTTTATTAACAGAAGATTGAAAAGGTAAACGATGAAAATTTTCCTAACATACACGACGGACAAATAGACTTATTCAAATTAGAAACTACTACATCACTTTTCCTAGAAACTGAAGATAATACATCAGCTGAGGGATGGCCTAGTCTATTATGCCATAGAGTGGATGACACTCGAGATGCAGCATGACCAAAAGATGGAGAAGCAGCACGATGTACAGGAAGCACATACATATTAGATTCAACGCGATCCTGAAGGAGCGGAGTCCCTGTGTGCAAATCCTTAACAACACAATGAAAAGGGGTGAATTCTATGGACACGAAATTATCTCTTGTGAACTGAGAAACATACAACCAATTTTTGCAAAGTTGAGGGACATGCAGAACATGATGTAAGGAAAGAAAGCGAAAAGGATGTGAGTAAGAAGAAAAACCTGTATTGGTGACAGAGACCTCATTACCATCGCCAACAACGGCCTTGTCATTGCCAGAGTACGAAACACTTTGGTGAAGGAGAGTCAAATCAGGAGTCATGCGATTAGAAGCACCACTATCGGGAATCCATTGTTCAACTGACACAAGCAAAGAAGGAGTACCGGCTTGATTAGGCTGATAAGTATGCACACCAGTAAACTGTCCAGAGGAGGCACTTGAAGAAGGCTAAGTACCATTATTCTTTGACAGAGAATAATGATATGGACAACGAGCAGCAGAGTGACCAAATTTCCAGCAAATCTAGCATTGAAATTTCGGGCGTCCATTGTTGTTTTGCTAATTGCGATTAAGAGCTCGAGAACCATGTTGAATAAATGGAGTAAACGTCTTGTTATTCGAACTCTGAGCCACTAACGCTAATTGAATGGATGTGTGAGAAAGCTGGGCAGCAAGCGCGAAAATTGATTGAGACTCTGATGTCGAGCCAAAAGTAGATCCAAGCAACAATCGTTGTTCATAGGTGAGTAACTTAGCTCGTAATTGCGAGAAGGTAGGAGGAGGAGTCAAGTTCTCAATGGTTGTGACAAACGGGTGATATTCTGATGGCAAACCATCAAGTGTTGCAAGAACCAGGTCAAGATCACTGAGAGAATCTCCAACAGCGGCAAGAGAAGATGACAAGAAAAGTATGTCCTGCAAATACTCTGAGACAGAGAGAGAAGACTTCTTGATGGTGTAAAGTTGAGCACGCAAAAGAGATTTGCGAGCCGTAGGCTGTAGAACAAATAATTCTTCCAAAAATGTCCAGAGAGCATGAGCAGTTTGAAACCCATTTTCTTGATGAATAAGCGTCTCAGAGATAGTAGCCATTATGCAAGCAGAGGTAAAGCGATCAAAGCAAAGCCATTCAGCAACGACTGCAGCACCAACTGTTTGCGTTAGGCATGGAGATGATCCATCAATAAACTTCAGCAAATTTATGAAGGTAAAAAAAGTGATTATGTGGTTTTTCCATGTTAAATAGTTGCTGTAATCTAAGTTGATGGTGACAAAGACCTTCACATTATGAGAAGGTAGTGTAAATGGTGGAACAGATGTCGAAATAGGTAAACTAGTATGATAAGAGGTTGAATCACCATGAGTAGTAGATGTATCAGATGCAGGAGATGATACATCCTTATTAGTGGGATTGGTCATGATGAACAGATATAGCAAAGTGGGGTGTTATATGACTTCTGTTGTGAAAAGAATCTGATACCATGAAGGAGTGAAAGTTTCTGATGATTTTATTATTCATGATCGTATAGTATATATATACAAGATAATAATGATAAGGTTCCTATCTATAAGGAGATAAGCCTAGGAGATAAATACAGACTATATCAAAACTATTACAATGATAATTCAGAAAGCTTAAGTATATTTATCTAAAATATTCTGTTATCACTAACAGCGTCGGCAGTTGACCATAGGTAGCGACGCAGGGCCAAGAACCACCCTAGCCCCCATGTTGCTCCCAAACTCGCTTCTTCACCTGGTAGGTCCCAAGATTCAAAGTGTCCAATCTCGCATGCTTCGGATTCTGATTTTTGCAAAGTATTTCACTTTGTTTTCAAATTTGGTGCTACAAAAGAGGTGTTTCACAGCCCTTTACATTCATGAATAATTTTACATTGTTGCAATTTGGGAAATTTTGTATTTCAAGAATGTGGTTGATAGACTTTTTGAAAATTTTGGTTGAATTTCTTACTTGGGATTGTATATATATCATGCTTATTATGACTTATGTTGAGAATTTTATGCAACAATTAGGCATGAATAAATGAAAATTTCATTTTTTAACACCTCAGGCAAATTTGTTTTCAAATATTTGGGTGTTATTTTGATTTATAAATCATTGGGTTAGATGAAAATATCTTGGATACGTACTTAGCATAGCTTCCGAATAATTTTTGAAATGAGAATTGAATCAATTTCATCCAAAAAGAGACGAAGGTCTATTTCTTTGTTTATGTAGATAAGAGCTCAAAAATTGATGAACCTCATTGAGTTCCATAGGCCTGATTTAGATGTCTAGTCAACAATTCTACCACCTCCTTCAAGCTTTCTAAGGGAAGTCCTCATTCTTTTTCTTTAATTTTATTATTTCTTCTTGTTTTTCCTTTCTTTCATTTACTACACATTGAGGATAATGTACATGATAAGTGTGAGGGAGTGTGTTCCATTTTGATTGTGTAGGTGGTTTTCCTAATATTGTGTTTTTATTTCATGATATGAGTCTTATTTAGTTAATGAATTTTACTAGTTTAATTCTTTTAGTTTTGTCTTGAGTTCTTTATGGGGAAAAAAAAGAAATACAAAAAAAAACAGTTTGGTCTTCTAAAGTATTTTTAGAGTCCCTTTGTGTATTTAAATGATTTTTTGAGTCTTCTTAAGCGTTTAGCTTAGTGAAATTTCTTTTCCAAAAAAATGTTTTTCCTAAGTTTTTTTTTCTTATTACTCAACATTCTTCTTTGTGAGCTTGGCATCTCTCTTGGAGAAAATCTAATCCCCATGGTCGGAAAACTTGCTTTGGTTGCAACCTTAAGTTGATACATGCGGTAAATCCGTCCCCATTACTTTAAAAATGCTATGCTTGGAGCTTGCTTAATCTTAACTTAGGATTAAATATGCGCATGTGCTTAAATTGGAGGCTAATGCTTAGTTTGTGTTTGATGAATACTTGCCTTGATTTATTTTTTGTGGTATAATTGTGAAAATGCACGTGCCTAGGAATGTTATGTTGGGGTTGAGATCACTCCTACAAAAGTTCTTAAAGTTAAATTGTGAAAAAAGGCACATGAATGAAATTAAATTAAAGAAGCTCCTTCTTACTCTACTGGTCTTCCAAAAAAAAAAATAGAAAAAAAGGGACCATGAGTAGAGCTAGTGGCTACCTAAAACTGTGACCAACTAAGTAACTGGGGGCATTCGTCACAAATATTTGTCATTTCATAAAAAGATTAAGTGACATTGTAAGCATGTCACAAAAGTTATGCGTGAAAAGTGAATGAAAGCAATTGAAATGATCTGGCCTTCTGGCAGTTGGGCTTAGGAATAAACTTGTTTTTTTTAACAGAAAATTACATATCAAGGCAAGTGCTTTTGATTTCTTTTCTCTACATTGGCATAATTATACTTGGCTTTAATCTTTTTGTGTAATTTAACTGATGCAAGGTTCATTTACAATGTGTTTGGGTGCTATTAGGAAAGCTTACACATATGGTGGTTCTTGTTTTGTCTTGCTCAACACTAGCTTACCTTTGTTTTCCTTCTCGAGTCTCCATGAGTTGTGTGTCTATGTTTGCTTTGTGAAAACGTTGGGTTATTTTGAAGGTTGGTGGAAATTTTTGATGGAATTGTTTTTGATAAATCCTAACTATGGCCATGTTTTTGCAGAAAAAATGCTTGTTTTCGAGAATTCTTTTGCTAAAAGTTGGGTTTTCGAGAAATTTTGTTGAAGTCATGTCTTGTTGTTTAAAATGTTACAAAAATTTGTAGATATAGATGTATTCTTGTGACTAAAGTTAAGCATGGCAAGTTGGTCAAAGGTAGAGAAGTAGCTTGGTCTGTTAGTTTGAAAAGAACTTTTGACTAGTTTGTTTATGCAATTGCTTGAACTGAGCATGGATTAATGAATTATGTTGAGAACTTGGATTTGAATTGATATATTATTGTGTTGAATGATGGCATAAGTTGAAAATTGGTTGATTGTGGTACTTTGGAATTGTTGGAATGAAATGAGAAGTTGAGGTTTTGATGTTGCATGTTTAAATGTCTCCTGTAATTTGTGTTCTATGAAATAAGCTATTGGCATGTTTAGGAAGGTGCAAGAACATTGGTTTTATGACTACTTTATTTTATTTTAGGTTTGTTCCTAGGTTGAGAAGTTAGCATCTTTGCAAAACTACACTTATTGTCAATCTCACATGTAAATTCTCTATTTTTCATTAGTTTCATGCTTGAGGACAAGAATTGGCTAAGTGTGGGGAAATTTGGTAAGTCCTGAATAAGCTTTTAATTCATAGTTAATTGTTCTTAATTCTTGAATTAGATGCTTCCTAATTGGTGCTTTTTATGTGGTTTCTGCATGTTTATGCTTGGAAAAAGGAGCTGAAAGCATTATACATGGATTTATAGGATTTTTGGACGTGTTTGTCGCTGACAAAGTTGACTTTGCCACTATGAAAAATACCATACAATTTTTAGGCAGGATTGACTAAGCTTTGACCAAGATTGGATATATTTTTGCTGCACTTATAGAAAGGATTTGCATTGAATACTTGCCATATTTTAGAGAGAAAGGAGATTAATTCTAGAAGACTTTTATTTCATTAAGAATTTTAATTAAGGACTTTTCCCTTTTTATTTTCCTTAACTTTTAAAGAGTTTCCTTATTTGATAAAGACTCTAGTTAGGAATTTCTTTTTTATATTTTTCTTCATATGATTCATAGAGTTATCCGGACTTTATTTAGAATATTTTTGTAGATAATTTTGTTCTCTTAGGCCTTACTCCATGTCTATAGAGTTCTAAAATTCTTTCTAACTAATGACTAATCTTGATTTTGATTCTTCAATTATGTGAGATCTAATTATTTTTCTCCTTTCACTATTATTTTGGTATTTATGTGTTTGCTGTTTTAAGAATTAATATTGTCTTGTGCTTGTTTAATAAGGGTCCGATTATTCAATTGTATGATGGTATGTAGACAAATAGACTAACGTAATTAATCTAAAAATAGTGGTAACCAGGTCTCGTATATAAATATTTAATCTAATTCGGCAATTGCTGTGAGAGAATCGACTTTTAGAATCAAGTCTTTCTAAAACCTAATGCTACCATTAGATAGACCCTGCCGGCATCTCAGGGGGTTAGACCGTCTAATAGGTAAGGCGATACCAGAAAAAAATTGTAAGTGGTTTAAACCGTAATCAACACTGTAAGGAAATATGAGGTCATTAGGTCGTGCCACGACCATAACTAATTTATGAAAATAGGTAGAAGTTATCTTTGCATCTAGCATCTAATTTGTTGACCAAAATTGAGATTAAACCTAAGGCTGTGCTTGATTCCCATTGATTTCTTGTTTAATATTGATTTTCTGGCATTTACGTAAGTTTAGATTGCTTGCTTAAGTTAAATCTTATTACTATTTATGTTTTTCTATTTTCTACCCAGTTACATGTCCAACGCTTCGTGGGCCAATATATTGGATAGTTTTGTTTGATTTGATTTTCGCTTTTTAAAACCCCCTTTTAAGATTATGGCTTATTTGATTAATCTACTTAGCATAATTAACATATCCTAAATCTCCCAATTCGAGTAAACTCGACCCTTTTTCACCGTATACACAAAATAAAGTTGCAAGGTGAGAGATAGGAATTTATTTTGTGTTTTCAACGCCCATCAATTATCCATCATATATAGTAACATAGCACCATAACACCAAATTAATTATGTTGGAGGGAAATGGTGCTCCAACGATCAACTATTATATTGTACTATTTTTCGCTGTAATGAATGAATAAGAGATGGAAATATTGGCCTACTATCATATGATATTCATTTCTTTCTAGTTAGAATTTCAAACATTGGTAATTGGCAATGTTTCCTATCGAAATTAATAAATGTTGATAGCATTGATTGATGCCATTATTGTAAATTAAAATTAATCATAACACTAATATAATATCCACTAAAAAAAATTAGAGTAGTACTTATGGTCTTAACTTCCCACCCAAAAAATTGCACTAAGTCCGTGATCCATTGGAATTTCTAAAGCCAATCTTGGGTGAAGATTTGAGAGAAATCTCCTCTCAAAGACTTATTGTGATTTAGTTCTATCTTGGCTAGCTTCCATATAACCCCAAGGAAAAAAAAAGACTTGTAAAAGTGGTGATAAACATTAAGCACCAGTAAATAAGTTGCTGAACACTGACACGTAGAATAATGAACACATACTCGTATACTCGTATATAGAGCACTAAAATACAAGAGACATTAAAGCAAAAAACAAGAATTGTGAAGACCATCACCAGGCAGCAACAAAGACCTATTCAAAAAGTTCAAAAAGTAAACTAGTGAAATATTAAATTAAAAAATTACATTAAGTAATAATACCAATTAAACAATTTGGACTAGTGAAAACCATTACAAGAGATGATCAACACGTTTTTAAAAGTTAATGAATGGTCATAAATAAATAGTTCCCTATAGGAAGTTTCATTCCTTTTATATATTTATTTTTCATTCATCAAAAAGGAAATTTAAACAAAAGGAATATATATTTTTTCTTTTAGTGGTTTGGTTATTTACTTTTTTCAGCCAAATAATACACAAGGAACCATTTTGTCTTGACTAATCTTCTAGAAAGAAAAAAAAAAGAAAGAAAACAAATTACTCCAGCTAACTTCCGAAACAGACAATTCGTCAAACACCTTTTCTGCATTATATATATTGGCAAGTTTTGAATTACATATATATAGCACTTTGTATACTTCTGTTTGTATGTAAAGGAGGAAACTTGTTGTATGTGTGTATATATATATAATAAATGCCTATGCATATGTATATATAGAGGAGGAAATACATCTAGGATAAGGTAACAGATCTAGAATGAGGAAGGCTTGGTTGAGGCGACACATTAAGGGTAAGGAAGGGTCATACAACAAAGGAGAAAGGTCACCAAGCTTTTGCATATAGAGGCAACACATTTAGGGTGAGGAAGACTCATATAAGAAGGGAGAAAGATCATCAGGCTCCCCTTCTCCTCCTCTTACTCCTCATATGATTCTAGCTTTAGATGGTTAGAATAGGTGTTTTGCATCTCTACATTAAAATATGATATTTTTAACAGGTTATAGTCATCATTTCACATGAATTTTGACTTCAAATTTGTGAACACCAAATCTGATGTGTTGTGTACTAGTGAACAAAAATCTAACATGTTCTTCATGTTAGAGTTGCCACTTTTGCGACTGGCTAACCCATATTGCAAAACTTAGAACTTTGTAGAGCAGTTAAGGCACCACCAACACTATCCCCTTTGATTTTTTTGAGTTATTTTTTGGATTCTTCTCTCTCTAGCGGACAACTTTGGTTTGTTATCTTTTTCCATAGTATACATATGAACTATTGGTCTTCATCTTTATATTTAGGTGTTAGCTATATATGTTGTTAATACCTACATATTTATGCTCTCAAGCATGCTTCTTTTTTGGGTATCAATCCTATATCTAATGTGGTCTTTTGTTTTATTTAACTATAAGAAACAAAATTATTGGTAGTATTAAACAATGTCAGGTGATGGCTCAAGTGCTAAGCCCAATCCCATATTAAAATTAGGAAAGAGTCATAAAGAGAGTCAAAATTCCAGTTATAGTAAGAGTCTTAGATATGGTAGGATTGATAGAATAAGAAAACCTTGTCTTGGAAGACAAGGAAGACTCCTCTATAAATAGGACTCTAATGTTAGTTGTAAGGTGTGTGTCTTCCAATAAGTCTAGATTGAGAGAAAGAGAGAGCCATTGTAAGAACACTGTGAGGGAGGGTTTAGACTTTTTGGGCTGTACAAAAAGTCACTTGGATTGTAATACTCTTTTCTATTTCGTGGAGATTTCATAGACGTAGACAGAAGGCTGAATCACGTTCATTTGTGTATGTCTTTTCTCATTATTGGTGCTTTAATTCTACTAAGTGTGTGTGTGTAACATGTCTTAATTTCCTAACAAGTGGTATTGAGAGCTAGGTTAGAGGAAGGATGCTAGCTTGCACGAAAAACAAAAAAAGAGACACCAAAGAAGAATAAAAAAATTTTGCAAATCTGCTAGTTAGAGGTGGAGGCCTTCCCAGAGTCTGATCGATGATCCATAGGTTGATCTGTCTTTGTTACAACAAGGAGAGTAAACTGCTAAAATTTCACGATGATGCGACGTTGAATTGTGATATTCAAGCAGGTCAAGTTTTATGAGTTTGTGGTCAAAAAGTCAAATAGAGGATTTGACCAGCATTGACCAAAGGGCTGCAGGGGTTTGACCACATTTACCGAGGGTCTCCCACCATTTTTTGATGTCTTAAATCCGATTTTGGGGTCAATTTTTCCAAATTCTTACTGGATTGCTATTTTTAGCGAATTGGGTGTATAGAAGCCATGATGACAACCGGTACGAAGTTTGAAATTCCAATGTTCGATAGGAACAAGAAGTTCGAGTTGTTGAGCAATACTATCAAGGACCTTTTGGTGCAGTAAGGCCTTGTTGAAGTGCTAGAAGCGGTAAAGCTGGATAAAGTAAAAGGTAAGAAGAGGAAGTCCCTATAGAGAAGAGCCATAAGTACAATTCAGTTGGCATTACCACCGAAAATTAAATGGCATGTGATGGATGAGATAACGGTGAGCGGTGTGTTCGACAAGTTAGAGACCATTTATGAGTCGAAGTTGATCACCAATTGATTGTGGTTAAGGATGGAGCTTTACTCGTTCAAGATGGAAGAGGGAACTACCATCCAGGATCACATCAACAAATTCAACGAGTTAGTGTTCAAGCTCAAAAGCATTGAGGAGCTTGACAAGAGAATTACGGATGTACAACAAGCACTCATACTGCTATATTCCTTGCTGAAGTCGTACAAGCCATTCGTGCAATCAATCCTCGTTGGAAAAAAAACTCTCGAGCTAAACGAAGTGACTGCGCTCTTGAGAGAGAATGAGAGGATGTTGGAAAGAAATAGTGCATTTGGTGGAGATCACGCACTAACCGTTGAAGGTTCGAATTGAGGGAGGAGTTCTGGAAGAGAGAATTTTCGCAGAGGTAAATACAGATAAAAAAGCCAAGCTTGGGATGGAGAAGACAATTGAGAATGCTACTACTATAAAGAAAAGGGCCATATCCAAACAAGATGTCCTAGATTGAGGGAAGACATGAAGAGCCTTGGAGAGTGGAGGTCTAGGGGTAAGGAGAAGGTTTATGGCGAGGACTTCGCGAACCTAGTTGAAGGTGACGATAACAATGATAGTGAGACTTGTTTGATGGCGATAAGCGGGGTACTAATGATGGCTTGAGGAAGAAGACTGACTAGGTGTTAGATTCAACGGGAATGTTTCATGTTTGCAATGATAGAGCTAGTGTTGACACTTTATTTTTGGATAAGAGGTTTGGATACATCACTGTTGAGAACCACCAGAAGATGAAAGCTGCAAGTATTGAATAGTTCGCTTGAGGCTCAATAATGGCAAGATCAAGACCAACTCCAATGTGAGGTATGTGCCATCTTGTATGTCTAACATAATTTCACTAGGTCAGTTGTCATCAAGAGGGTACAAATACATTGGTGAAGGAGACTACTACAAAGTGTATGGTGGAAAGGAGCTAGTTCTTGAAGGGAAGAAAAACGAGAATAACGTGTGCTACTTGGAGGGATGTACTGAACTGAGAGATGAACATGACAAGTGTGAAGAAGCTCAAGTGAAGATTAAGAAGAAGAGAAAAATGACATTCTCACCTACTGTGGATATTTTTGGCACTTCTCGCTAAGGGAGGAATTTGTTAGGTGATGGCTCAAGTGCTAAGCCCATATGAAATTAGGAAAGAGTTATAAAGAGAGTCAAAATTCCAGTTATGGTAAGAGTCTTACTTATGGTAGAATTGATAAAATAAGAAAGCCTTGTCTTGGAGGACAAGAAAGTCTTCTCTATAAATAAGACTCTTGTATTAGTTGTAAGGTATATGTCTTGCAATAGGTCTATTTTGAGAGAGAGAGAGCTATTGTAAGAACATCGTGAGAGATGTTTTAGACTTTTCGAGCCGTACAAAAAGTCACTTGGGTTGTAATACTCTTTTCTACTTAGTGGAGTTTTCGCGAATGTACGTAGACGGTCAAACTACATTTATTTGTGTGTACCTTTTCTCATTATTCGTGCTTTAATTCTATTACATGTGTGTAATGCATCCTAATTTGCTAACAAACAATTTGTTTCATGTGTTCTTCAAGGTACAGTATAATTTGTTTTGTTATTAAATTCATATACTATATGCCAATTACTTTTTTCCCCTGTTTAACAGGCTGCGTCATTGCCTGGTGGAGAATGTGAGCGGGTGTATTTTGGTGGGGTTGGGGTGGTGGAATGAAATAAATGATAATGGTGAGAGTCAACGTAGATTTAAGTGCCTTGACCGAGAGGCAGGTGGTTATGCCCCATGGCTGCCTGTGATATGCATCTTTCACATGAAATGGCACTCTACATTCTCTTATTAGTTTCACTAGATGGTTTGCAAGCCTTTATTTTTGATAGTGCCATTTTAGCAGTTTTTCCTGGTCAATATATTTGACAAAATTTTCTATATTATGTCAAACACAGCAATATTTCAACAAGTTTATTTTCTCTGAGTACTACTTCTCCATCTTAAGAATTAAACCTCTTTTGATGTGTTCGTAAACTCTTCCCTTACTAAGGTTAAAAAGTAGAAATCAGAAACATTAATAATTGTCATAAATTATTTGATTTTCAAAAAGATCAATAATTAATGTTTCACATTTATGGTTTTCTTTTTGGGCATCGGTATTTTCTTAGACTTGTTTACATGTTACTATTGTTCATATGCAGGCACCACGGAACATATTATAGCTCCCATAGACAGGTAATATTGATTTTTTTAGACATTAATTTTGTGTTATTCATCTCAAATATGACCTGAGCTTTTTCTTGCCCACTTCAGAAAAGATTCATTAAACAAGTCAGGCAAAAGGTCAACATGAAGACGATGTTGCAATCTTCAGTGTTTGCTGTTTCTTTTTCTATTTCATGGGTTATGTTCAACGCTTCTTCCGTTCCTCACATGTTGATTCTCATAGGGTATATCTGAAACATGCTAAATACAGGAAAACTTTAGTAGGAAGAACAATTGGCTTTACTCAAGCATAAATAACCATTTATCTTTTTTCATGGATTACAAATCAGATTGCATACAATTAGTAAAAGTAATAAACAACCAAAACCAAGTTGTTTCAGAGAAAAATGACACAAATTAAATATCTTTTAATGGATTTGTAACATGTCAGTCACTTCCAAATTCCAATATGATCCATAGTGCTAGGTAGAGTACACATTCATTCCCGAATTTCATCTCAGTGTAACGAAATGATGTCATGTTCCGTAAAACCTTTGTTGCGAGCGTACCTTCTTTGATCCTCCAATAAGAGACAAGCCACAAACTTTTTCACATCATCGTGGCCAAAGATTGAGGGGGCAATCTTGGGCATATGTTTGATAACCATTACTATGAACTATAAATTTCTTGAATTCCTCTATCTGCAAAGGTTTAAGTAGGAAAGAAGTTATACAAGCAAGACTATATCAAAAACTTAGCTGAAATTTAGCAATGACTCTAAGAATGCTCTATAGAAATACTATAAATGTCCAGTGTGGTCATATTTGAAAAAAGAATAATACTCATCTTGTATACTCAAAGGCAGACATAAATTTTGTTGGATAATCACCAATAAACCTCTGATCATATGCTTAATTATTCTTTACTTGAACCATATAATTTGCTCGCAGGGATGGAAATATTAAAGGTACCTGTGAAAATGAACCTCATATCTATGAAACTTGCACGATCTAAAGTTGTCAGAAACTGTATAGGACAGTTTGTCACTAGCACAATGCATATGTAGGATCAGGCAATACATAGCCTCTTGTGAAGAAAACAGAGTCCTTACTATAATATAACACATGAAAATAACATGTTGCTGCTGTAGTATATGCTTTGTTACTGTAGTAGAAGAGATTGATTTAGTACATGTAAATGGTCGTGTTCATAACTTTATTTTTGAAAACATAAATTGAAGCGAAGTTTAGGGACTAGGTACACACTATACAATCATCAATATGCATTCCTAAAGGCAACCAACCACCTGCAATCTTCCGAGTGAAGAGCCAGCTCCAAAATGTGATGTATAAGCAGATACATGTTCTACATTATTTTTTGAGTATCTATATATTCCTTATGGGAGGCAAGGAGGAGGCAAAAGAAGACAGATAACTAAATTTTTATCCAAATGAAAAAGAGGAGAAGATTCAGTATCACAAAATTATACAACAACAAAAAGACATGTTATAAGAGGACATATATGAACTAATTCACAGTGCTACATCTCTGGCAAGATGGAAAAGTATGACCGACCAGGACCATTTGTCAAATTATGACCTACTAAGCAATATCACCATTCTCATCTCCTGGATACAGTAATAGAGGGCAGCGTAGTCAAGGGAATCATTGTATGGTACAATAACTCAATTGCAGCATAATAGTCGATTACAGCTTAATAGTAGTTAGTTAAATAACATGGAATTAACTGGTCCAAGATTATAGTAGTCAAGAATTAGACAAATATTATCATGTCTTGGTTCTGTGTGGGGCAAAAGCCATATTTGAAACAAATAATGTGGTACACATCTAGTCCACACCATAGATCAAAACGACTAAAGCCTCACATTCAAGACCTAGAAAGTGCGATTGAATACAAGAGATGCACCTTCAGTTGTTTAAGCTGGTTCATAACAACCTGCAGCAAAGAAATCCCAGGAAGATGAAATTAGTTTATGGAATAAAGCCAAAATCCATCGCTGTGGAAACCCATTCATTTTTTTCGGTAGTTCCCTAAGGTAAGTGGTTCGAGTGCTCTAATTTTTAACTGATATCTCTCTTCACAAGATTTGTACAACGAGTTCTGCTGCAGCCGTAAAATTATGCAGACACCATCATAATCAATTTATAAAAAAAGGGAAACAAAAAACAATAATTCATGGCCTAATTATCTTCATACAGATATAGCTTTCTCAGATTTGGAGATGCTTACCATATCATTAAAGTATTATCTTCTGTTCATTTTCTTACCCCTTTCTTAGAACCATAAAGAGTGGACTGGTAAGAACACTTTTGCTAGCCACCAATGTAAAATTAACAAAAAATCTAGTACAATACTAAATCTTGTACTTGTATAAAATTCCAAAAAGGAGCTCAGCTACATAATTAAAATAAGACAAAGTATATGGCAGTTTATCTATTACTATTAGTCAGATGGACCAAAAACTAATTCCTCTGCATATCATACACAAATTGCATTATAGAACTAGATTCCAACAGAACATATTTGATAACATAGAGCAACGAATACATTGAAGATTACCAAAATGACAAAGCTTCAAAGCGCCGTTTGTACATAATTGGCGATGGATATCGGCTAATTGTTCTTTAAACAAAAAATTGAGATAAAAAATCTTAAAGAATAGAAAATTATACATATATAAATACATACATATGTATGTTTATATTTGAGATAAATTCCATAAAATGCATGCAAATGAAAACCTAATAATTATTTACATAGCAATTTCATGAAAAGTAACAATTCTAGGGATCCTGAAGATAAAATTAAAAGATCGTACCTGGTTATGAGACAAATGCTTTAAGGTACGATAGAGGAGGCAAAGAATTTAATTGCTTTTGTTAATCTCATAGAATTTGTCATCCTTTAACAATACTTAAGATCACTGCAACAGAATGGAGTTGCTGGAAAAAAAAAAAAAATTATCATTCTTGATAAGGCTAGATGCATGTTGAAGGCTAAAAATATACCCAAGGAATTTGGGTGGAAGCTGTATCTTGTGCAGCTAATTTGTCCAACCGCTCTTCAACAAAGAATGTCAAATATCAAACTCCTTGAGAAATATGGAGTGGAATAAAGCCAAGTGTCAGACATCTCAAAATATTTGGTAGCATTGTGTATATTCATGTGCCACAACAAGAGAGGTCCAAACTTGATGATCGAAGTGTCAAGTATATTTTCATTGGCAATGACTCAAGTTTCAAAGGCTACAAGTTGTACAATCCAAGCAACGGAAAAGTAGTGGTATGTCAAGATGTTGAATTCGATGAAGAATGGACATGGAATTGCGAGGCCCAAGAAGAAAAGGCATATGTTTTCTTCAATATTTTGAAGATGAAGAAGAGCAAGAAAACAAGGTGCCTATGCAAGATGTAATTCCATATTCTTCACGTACTTCTCTATTCATGAAGAAAGTTCAAGTGACAGACCAAGAAGAATAAAAAGTTTAAGGGATATTTATGAAGAATCCTAGGAGGTAACTCTTGATTCTAATGATCTTTATTGTCTTTTCATGGATAGTGAACCATCAACTTTTGATGAAGCCATGCAAGACAAGTCATGGATGAAGAGATCAAAGCAATTGAGGAAAGTAACACTTGGGAAACACTTCCTAAGGGTCATGAAGTCATTGGAGTCAAATGGTTTTACAAGACAAAGAAGAATGCCAATGGATAAGTAGAGAGACACAAATCAAGGCTTGTTGTTAAAGGCTACAAGCAAAAGTACGAAGTTGATTATAAAGAGGTTTTCGCACTTTTTGCCTACATGGAGACAATTCATGTGCTTATCGCTTTGGCAGCTCGAATGAAGTGGAAGATTTATCAACTTCATGTAAAGTCAGCCTTTCTAAATAGCTATCTTGAAGAGGAGGTCTATGTTGAACAACCATTGGGTTACGTGGTCAAAGGCCATGAAAATAGAGTGAGATTAAAGAAAGCATTATACGGACTGAAGCAAGTGCCAAGGGCATGAAACAACCAAATTGACAAGTATTTTCAAGAAAATATGTTTGTTCACTGCCTTCATGAATATGCCCTTTATGTTAAAAGTGGTAGTAATAGATATATTTTACTTGTTTGTCTTTATGTGGATGATCTTGTGTTTATTGGTAAAAATCCGAGTTTGTTTGAATCTTTCAAGAAAGCCATGTCACTTGAGTTTGAGATGATTAACATAGGGCTTACGTCATACTACTTAGATCTAGAAGTGAAGCAAATGGAGGAAAGGATTTTTATCTCTCAAGAAGCTTAGGCAAAAGAGGTGCTAAAAATGTTCGAGATGTTTGACTGTGATCCTATCAACACACCCATGTTGAAATGTAGTTGTCAAAGTTTGACGATGGGAAAAAGATAATCCTAATAAGGGAAATCATAGCCCAATAACTACAAGTCTATTGATCAAGTCAAATTCTGGTGGTTGACTAAGTTAGTTAAGAAGTTAAGCTTAGCTGTTGTGGAAAATATATAAAACATAAAATATGGAGAAAAAATATGAAAGTGTTGAAAATGGTTGCAGCCACCACCATTGATGGCTCTAGAAGTGAAATACTCATAAAGACTACATTGTGAATTGTTGTTGTTTCATGAATACAATAGAATAGCATATTTATAGGCATGATAACTTGGTGAGCAAGACTAAAAGCTAAACTAATAAGGTAACTAGAATTCTAAGGAAATGAGAATAATAAGGAAACCAATTTGACTAATTACCTAATCTAGACTATTGCCTAATTCAATACCATAAGATAAGGAAAAACATTAATAAGTAAAATATTTTTCAACACCCCCTCTCAAACTCAAGGTGGTATTTGAGATATGACATTGAGTTTGAAGGGTCTTCAAAAGAAAACTTGATCTTGATGGAAGGGACGGCCACCATGGCTCGTCTAACTTGAAATTCACCTTGGTCACCATGACTTGTCTGACCATGCTTATAGCTTGGAGGAATGGAATTTGGATTAATTTAAGGGTCATGTGCACTACTTTGGTGTGATGAATCCCCACAACCATTAGATAGAACTTAGATCGAGATAGAACTGGAAACTGAATTGGACTTGGATTTGGACTGGACTTAGATAATAATTAGAAACTGGACTTGGATTTGGATTTGACTTGGATTTGGATTCGGATGTGGATCTGGATTTGGATTTGGATAGTCATATGACCTGTGGGCTAACACGACCGCTTGGATTGATATGAGACCCGTAGGCTGACATGACTACTTGGGGTTTTTTTTAAAAGGAAACAGGCCACTGGAGGGTGGCTCTGATACCATGTTAAAAATATATAAAACATAAAATATGGAGAGTAAATATAAAAGTGTTGAAGAGGGTTGGAGCCACCACCATCAATGGCTCTAGAAGTTAAATACTCATAAAGACTATATTGTGAATTGTTGATGTTTTATGAATACAATAGAATAGCCTATTTATAGGCATGATAACTTGGTGAGCAAGACTTAAAGCTAAACTAATAAGGTAACTAGAATTCGAAGGAAATTAGAATAATAAGGAAACCAATTTGACTAATTACCTAATCTAGACTATTGCCTAATTCAATACCATAAGATAAGGAAATACATTAATAACTAAAATATTCTTCAATAGCTACCAAGTAGTTAGTTAAGCACGTACTTTTAAGCTTTGCAACTATAAATACTTAAACATTGTACTGATCAATGATGAATCAATGATATGAGCTCAAAATATCTTTTCTTTAAAGGCTTTCATGGTTAGCAAAGCCATTGAAGGATTCGAACCTTCCAATTGATCCTTTATTTTTTTTTCGGCTGCCATAGCTAAGAGTAGAAATCTCCATTAACAAAATCTTCCACAAGCTTCATTCACTGTTTTTCTCTCCATCACAGCTCAATTTCATCTTGTTTTCTCACTTCTCCTTTTTTAGAAACTTAGGGTTTTCACTTCAACTTTGCTTAATCTTCAACTATTAGTCATGGTGAATCTTACTCCAAACACTGAAACTATCTCTAATCTGGAGGAGATGATGTAGAATTGGAGCTCCTTGTCACCAATTAAGCTCAATAACACCAATTATATGCTATGGAAATGGTAGCTTGAAGGGGTTTCCTCTGCTTTCGATCTTCTGGATCATCTTCCTAGAGGAAGACCTTGTCCTCTGAAGATGTTGTGATTATAAAATGGAAAATTTTCCTCCAATCCAGATTATGAAGAATGGACTACTGTGTACAAGCATCTTCGCACTGGCCTGATTGCGGCAATCTCACCATAGCTGCATTCTTGAATTCTTAATCTCAAAACTGCTTTTGAAATTTGGGAAACACTTGAGAAACAATACAATTCTTACCTATACATCAATTGGAAAACAAATTGTATAATCTCACTAAAGGATCTAGAATAGTTTAAGCACATTTGGATGAAATCAAAAGTATTGTTGATAAATTGCCAGCCATTGTTGAAATCATTTCTGAGAAGGATCTCATTTACTACATATTAAGAGGTCTTCCATCTGAGTATAGGCAATGTAAATCCTCCCTCAGAGCTAATCTTAATTCCTAGACTATCACTAATATTTCTAGTCTTCTATTAGTTGAGGAATTAGACCTTTAGATGGCTACTATTAGTATTGCTCATGACTTCATAGTGTTGTATACTTAAGCTAACTATTAACAACAAAGTAGTGCTAGATGGAAAGGTAGGAATAACTATCCCAGAGGTGGCGAAATAGGTGGATTTAGAGGTAGTGGCCCTCAGAATATATCTACTTAGTCTACTCCCAGACCTGCTACTCTTGGTACTACCCTACCCCCTACTAATCCTACTCCTACCTCCCCAGTCTCAAGTTCCTTGACATGTCAGACATGTGGTAAAAGAAATCATGTTGCCTTAGAATGCTGGCATAGGTTTGATGTTATCACCTATGCAAATCCTAAAGCCAGCAAATAGGCAATGATTGTTCAGTTCACTTCTTCTGCACCAGTGCAAGACACTTGGGCATTTGACTCAGAAGCTACAAATTATATTTCTCATGATCAGTTTGACTCAGAACCTACAAATTATATTTCTCATGATCAGTCTTAGTTTTCTTCCTACTTAGCTTATGACAGAGAGGACACAGTCTTTGTTAGTAATGGTAACTCTCTTACTATAGCTAGCACAAGTACAGTAAAGCCATTTAATTCTCCTCTTACTCTTCACAATGCTCTTCATGTCCCATAAATCTCTCATAATTTGATTTTTGTCTCACAACCTATACAAGATCATAATCTATCTGTGGTTTTTTATTCTAAGGGAGTCAATGTCAAAGATATGCAAGCTCATTAGCCTCTGTTGCAGGGCCCCTGTAAAGATGTCTTCTATTCCATTTCTTCCTCTAGACTTTTTCTCAGACTTCAAGTCAATTCTTGCATCAACACTCCTTGTCAATTAACATCATCTAGACTCTGGCATTAAGGGCTTGGCCATCCATACTTCAATGTGTTTAGAGACTTATCTTCCCTTTTGTCATTTCATCCTTGTAATAAGCTCATGAGTGAAGTTTGTAATGTAGAAAAAATCATAGATTGCCATTTTCAGTTTTTGAAACACATAGTTCTAAGCCTTTCGATCTTGTTCACGCTGATGTAGGGGGACCTGCTCAGGTTTTCTCTTTTGAAGGCTTTAGATACTATCTATTGTTAGCAGATGATTGTACAAGGTTCAGTTGGATCTATCTTCTACATAATAAAGGCTTATTTGGATATTTTTTTCGAAAGTGCTTATTTTTATAGCTTTTGAAAAATAGCTTTTTTGAGAAGCTGAAAATTTTGACTTCTAAAAAAAGTTATATTTGACATTTTTTTTCAAAGTTTTATCTTTTTCGAAAGCTAAATCAAATAGCTATTGCAAATCTAATGTAAACTTTTTAGGGGAAAAAAGTGCTTTTCCTGAAAAAAAAAACGTCCAAATTGGCCCTAAACCTGATGTTTATTCCATTCTTGTGTCTTTTACTACTTTAATTCATAATCAGTTTTATACTCTGCTTAGAGTTTTCGATTAGGAAATGGCTCAGAATTTGTCAATCAATCAATAACAACTCTATTTGACAAACTTGGCATTACAGCAGACATCATGCCTATACATCTTCGAGTAGAATAACAAGGCGGAAAGAACGCACATGTATTTTATAGAAACAGTTCTTACTCTCTTGCACCAAGCATCCTTCCCTTCCCAATTCTGGCTTGAGGCCCTAGTCATTGCTAATTTTCTCATCAATAGACTTCCTAAAGCTATCTTAAACAATAAATCATCATATGAATATTTGTATGGCCAATCTCCAAACTATACCATGCTTAAAGTATTTGGCTGCTTATGCTCTCCATGGCTAGGGCCTATACTAAGTACAATTACAAATCAGATCCTTACCTTGTGTGTATCTCGGCTATGCTTCTAATTCCAAAGGGTTAAGATACTGATCTTCAATTTAAGAAGCTGTATGTCTCAAGATATGTCATATTCTATGAAAGCATTTTTCCCTTTTCAAAGACAAAAGACATCACTACATCTTCATCTCCTGCACCATTTTATTTACACGTGCTCTCTCATACTTCCTCCTCTTCTAGTTCTACTCACCCCTTCAGTGATCCAATTGCGTCTGTGCATAATTCACCTACTAGTCATGGTCCATCTAGTCATTCTTCTAGTTCTATCTCCTTTCCATCACATAGTGCTCTTTTTTCTCCTCAAGCTTCTTATACACATAACACAACTTCTTCTCTCTCAAATTCTACAATTCCTGCTCTTGTGCCAGTGCCTACTCATCATGTGGTCACTATATCAAAGACTGGTTCTCTTAAACCAAGAGTTTTCACTTTGAATACTCTAATTCATGATCCACCATCTACTGAGCCTGAGCCTTTTAGAGAAACATCAAAGTACTTATACTAGCACAAAGTTATGGAGGAGGAGTTTCAAGCCCTGCAGCTCAACAAACCTAGGAACTTACACCTGTACCACCTAATAGAACTTTTATAGAGTACAAATGGGTATATAGGATCAAAAGGAAAGCTGATGGCACAGTGGCTAGGTAGAGGGTAAGGTTGGTTGCCAAGGGATTTCATCAAGAATATGGTATTGGTTACTATGAGACTTTTAGTCTAGTAGTAAAGATACAAAGAATGAGGATTATTTTATCTCTTGCATTGACTACTAAGTGGACTATCAAGCAACTTGATATATCAAATGCCTTCTTACATGGACAATTACAAAAAGAAGTATACATGTAGCAGCCACAGGGCTTTGTTGATCAGGCTCATCCCAATCATGTTTGTCTTCTCAAAAAGTCTATCTATAGTCTCAAATACGCCCCTAGGGCCTGATATCAACTACTAGCTAGCTTTCTATTATAGCAGGGCTTTAGTTGCAGAATGGTATATAGTTCCTTGTTTGTTAAAAAGACTGGCAAAGATAATCTAGTCCTTCTCATCTATGTAGATGACATAATCCTTACTGGTTCCTCTACTGATGCAATGGATTCCTTAATTCAACTCATGGCTAGAAAACTATCCTACTTCTTAGGCTTAGAAATTGAATACAATTCGAAAGGACTACTACTTCATCAACATAAGTATGCCACTAACTTATTGCATAAAGTAGGAATGTAGACTCGTAAGCCTGCATTAACCCTTACAGTATCTCATCATTTAGTTGCCAAAACTTCGACAGATCAAGAACCATATTCTTCTCCTACATCTTTTAGAAGTATAGTTGGAGCACTACAATATTTGACACTCACAAGGACAAATATTCAATGTGTAATAAACACAATGTGTCAATACATACGTAATCCCACTCAACATCACTTTACTTTGCTCAAAAGATTATTGAGTTTCATTCAAGGCACACTGCATACAGGCCTGCAATTTACTCTAAGAATCTTTAAGCTTTACAACATTTGCAGACATAAACTGGGCCTCTAATCCACTCACAAGAAGATCTATGACAGGCTATAGCAATTATTTGGAAGCTAATCTCATCTCTTGGATACCAAAAAGACAGCCCACTGTCTCAGGTCATCAACAGAATCAGAATATAAGGCATTGGCTTCGACAGCTATAGAATTGAATTGCCTATCATGCATTCTTAAAGACTTATCTGTTCCACTGTCCTGTCCAACAATTTGGTCTGATAATGTTTGCCATGGCCTAAGCAGTCAATCCCATTCAACATAATAGGACTAAACATATTGACATTGATTGTCATTTTATCAAAGAATAGTTCTTTGCTCAAAAGCTCAAGCTTGCATACATTCCAACAACAGAATAACAAGCAAATTTGCTTACCAAAGCATTGCCAATCTCTTCTTACACTTCTTTGATGTCTAAGATTCCACTGGCTAAGACCAACCTCAGCTTGAAGTGGGTCATAGCCCAATAACTATAAGCCTATTAATCAAGTTAAAGTCTAGTGGTTGACTAAGCTAGTTAGGAAGTCAAGCTTAGCTGTCAAGTAGTTAGTTAAGCACCTGCTCTTAAACTCTGCAATTATAAATACTTAAGCATTGTACTAATCAATGATGAATCAACGATGTGACCTCAAAATATCTTTTCTGTAAAAGCTTCCAAATCCAACTCACTTCAAAAGTCTTATGGGAAGTTTGAGATGCTTGACTTGTACAAAGCCTAACATCCTCTCTACAATTGGGACAGGTAGTTGCTTCATGTAAGAATCTACTTCGACTAACATAAAATTTGCTGGAAGAATTCTTCATTTCCTGAAAGGTAAAATTGACTTTGGGCTATTTTGTTCTTCTTCTAGAGATTTTAAACTTATGGGAATTTGCGATAGTGATTTTGCAGGAGATATTGATGATAGAAAGAGTACTACCGAGTTTGTACTCTTTAAGGTGATTGCGCTATTTCATAGAGTTCAAAGAAACAATCGATTGTCACCTTTTTTATAAGTGAATTCGAAAATGTGGCAATAACTTTTTCTGCTTGTCATGCTATTTAGCTAAGAAGATTGTTGGAGGAGTTAAATTTGCCACAAAAGGGAGCTACAAAAATTTGTATTGACAATAAATCTACTCAAGCACTTGCTAAGAACCTGATTTACAATAATCAAAGCAAGCACATGGACACAAGATATCACTTCATTAGGGAAAGCTTTGCCAAAAAGAAAGTTGCACTCAAGTATGTGAAGACTAAATATTAAGTTGTAGATATTTTTATGAAGCATCTCAAGTTTGAAGATTTTTAGATATTAAGATCAAGATTTGGAGTTAAGGAATTTCAAATTAAGGGGGAGTGTTGAAATTAATTAAAAATTCAAAATGTGGCTAGATACATGAGCCTTTTGGTTTATCCATGGCCAAATTCATTATATCTAAAGGATTTAATGATGTCTTTAACTAGGTAGATTAGTAGGTGTCTTTGCATTATGGCTAATTAACTGGGGGAGTCGAGAGGTCATGCTTTACGTAGTAGTTAGGAAGTTTAGAAGTGGAGATTGGACCACAAAGCTTAACAACATATTTCCCAAGTTGACATTTTACTTACTTTAGCGCATTGCCTGAGCCAAAGTCTTTTGTCTATTCAATGAACTCTCTTATTAAAGAAACGTCCTTTTCACTTGAACATAATTCAACTAGCTATGATAAGTTCACATTACAACGAGATCATATCGAATATTTATTTTCTTTCTTGATTCTAATTATTGTAGTAGTTGGTGTGATTTCTAACTTTTCTACATCTCTATTCTGATTAGTGAAATGTAGAACTGTGAGCCCCAAGCTACACAGTCAAGAAGGGAAGGTCTTGTAAGAATGGAAACTAAGGCATATTCCAACACTAAGAGTAGTTCAAAGCCAAAGTGAGTAATCCAAGTCATATTGATACTAGTTCATATATTCCATTTGGTGGCATTTTTTATGACTTTGACTCTCTTCAGACAGCTTTTTCATGCTGCAGAATGTCATAAAAACACACAACTACTTAACTGGTGTACATGAAGGAGGCACTAGATCTACCCTCCTCACTATGATGCAGCCTTTGTAGCATGCTAAGAATGGAGTAGATTTCGTATCAGGAAGTCACATAAGTTGATCTTCGCGCTATTTTTCCTTTTTTTCAAAGTTTAGCATTTAGCGTTATCAGATCATTATCAGATCATGTTGACACTAAGTGTGTATTCGACAACAACTTTTCAAGTAGTGTTTAGCATTTTGACTGGGCATGATGTAGAGCATTATCAGATCATGTTGACACTAAGTGCGTGTTCGGTAACAGCTTTTCAAGTAGCGTTTAGTATTTTGACTGGTCAAAACACTATTTTACTAAATTATTGCTGTTCGGTAAACAACACTTCAAGTAGCTTTTAGCATTTCAATTAGCGTTTTTCAAAAGCTAAAAATTTTAGCTTTTCATATTTTTTTGGCAATTCTTCCCTTTTTGCTTTTTTTGATTTTTCTATTCTTTTTCCAATCTCTCTCTATATCTTTACCTTTTCTTTCACAAATATAAGTAAGAAATAATATAGAAATGAATTTCAATTTCTATATAATAAACATTACTAAAAGCATAAGTTTTATTAGTACTTTTTTTAACAAAATAATTTTGAATCTATTAAAATTAATTTTTCTAATATTGATATAAATGTTTTATCAAAAAATTAGTTATACTTTAATATTAAAATATGATTATGAAAATAAATATCTAATTATGAAATATATTATCTTATTCCTATAATAGTAATAGTAATTACAATTATCATAATAACAATAATAATAATAACATGATATCAATGTCCTTTTACGTCATTTAACATTCATCAGCTAATCTAACAGCTAATTTTACCAAACACATTTTGTTTAATCACCTAGTTAAACAGCTATCCACTAACAGCTAAAATACAACAGCTGTCAGCTACCCAAACAATTACCAGCTACTCAAATAGTTATCGGTTACTCCAATAGCTACATTTGCCGAACAATCCCTAAGGTTTTGAGGATTCTAACTACAAATTGCCTTGCAAGAATAAGCATTGCTTTCTTTTTGACCATGTAACTTTTTATGCAATGACCATGGTTCTTGGATCATACAAGGTAAAACCAACCTTGTGTATTTGGTTTCAGTCACATGAATTAGCAGAATCACAATCTTTTGCTTTTTGGGCATTATTACGTGGCATTTATATGATTGATTCTAAAAAGAGGTTTTTGCTTTTTATTTACTTTTCAGGTTCCAGGACCATTGGATCTTTTAGCAATACTACATACAAAGATTTTGAAGAGGAGTGAGATATTAGAATTATAAGTAGAGTAGAGACTTTGTTTTCCAATAAAACACACGTATTAGATTTGTATATTTTCTTCTAGTTTTGAAGTTTAAAATTGTCTTTGTAGTTTCAATTTTGGATCTTTGAGTAATTGACCAATTATAATAAATATAAAAAGTTCTTTTAAAATTTTGTCTTTATTCAAAAAAACTGATGCAATGACTAAAAAAATTGTCACAAGAATCGTTGCAAAAGGTATTAAGAACTGTTGCAAATAAGAAAATTTTATTAAAGAAAACAGCTGCAAAATATATTAAAAACCATTACAAAAGGTATTGAAAACTATTGCAAAACGTATTAAAATATGTTGTAAAAGCTATTAAAAATTGTTGCAAAAGATATTATAAGCAATGGTTCTTCACTGTTGCCTTTGTAAAAACTGTTGCAACAGGAATTTGCAACGGGACTTCATACAACAATTAGAATACTGTTGCATAAAGTCTATTGTAACCTTTTTTTGACTTATTTGCAATGGTTTTTAACACTTGCAATAAAGATAAAATGTTGTAGTGTGTTTTCTTGACTTTTTTTTTTTCTAAATTCTCAGTGGATCCGTGAATTGAGGCATCATGCTCCTGGAGTTCTAATTATACTTGTTGGAACAAAGCTTGATAAGAATTTGCTACTGAATGCCTTCTCCTTATTTCAAGTTTACCAAGTTATTGTTGTATATACATAAGCAGATCATACTCATAACATGGCTGCCAAGTTTATTTGAAGCTGTGACAAGTCAATTAACACCAGATGGTTTGTGTCATTGAAATCAAACCATGTGTTATTTTATGAGAATGAAAATGTTCATTTATTGCTTGATAACAAAGCAATTAACTTATATTAAGTTTAATTTACATCCTTTCTAGGCAATATATTCAATTCATAATTATCTCATAATAGTTGTTGATAAAGATGACATAATTAGGATAATCTTTTATGTACTTGTTTGTTGTAAGCTATATCTCTAAGTCTTTTGTCCTTGTACGACAGCTATCTTGTATCATAAATATCCTGCTATACTGTACGGAGAAAATCAATAGAGAAAACATTTTTCCTCTAAATCTTTCATGGTATCAGCCTTTCCCATAGACATCGTCTTTAAATATCCTTACACTTGTGGTCTCTTGGGTCTACTTTTATCCGCCATGGCCTCTTCTAGCAACTCTTTTTCTCACGCTGCAACAAACGTCAAAGTGGACAACACCAATATAAGGTTTGGAAAGCTTAATTTTTTAACTTTCTTCACTTTAACAATTTGGTATCCTATGTTGTGGCCCACTTGTTTCCCCAAAACCATCGCCTACCTTGTCCAAATCTAAAGACAAAGCACCAGCAGACTCTTCAAATGAGTCGACCACAACTCTTTCGACTTTAAAGGTCACTACATCCTCTTCCGATGTTGTTGCGCTTACATATGATGGGTAGCATCGGATAGATAAGTTTGTGCTCACGTGTATTGCTGCCACACTCTCAGATTCGTTGGTTTATCAGATGCTCGGTTTTGAGACTACTCGTGATTTATGGGTGTCCCTTGAAGAATCCTTTCTACATCAATCTGTTGCTCGTCGTTCGTTGCTGCGTCATCAACTTTGCAATATCAAGAAAAATGATATGACTATTGCGGAGTATCTCCAGCAAGTTCGTCTTCTTGTTTCAAATCTTGCTGCCATTGGTGATTGTGTCTCTGATTCAGATTTAGTAATAATCACCTTAGAAGGTCTTCCCAAGTCTTATAGACCATTCATCACCACAATTGAAAACATGGACTCTGCCCTGACTTTTTCTCAATTGCGTGCCCATTTGCTTATGCGCGAACAGCGGGTATTGCATGATTCTGATGACGGCTCCACCACTGGTCTTCTTGTATCCAATATCTCTGCCCTGCTTTCTCAATTGCAGAATGTTAATGTATCTCCTCAAGCTTTGTTGAGCACTCGGTCCACCACTGTACAGAATTCCCCAAATTCTTCCAATGCTGCTACTTTCAACGCCAAGTCTTCCCCTGGTCAGCAATATTCTAATGGCACAAACCAAGGTGGTCGCTCTCATCCCAAATGCCAAATATGCCAAAAGCCTAGTCGTCATGCCTTAAAGTGCGTAGACGTCTTCAAGTCGCAATCAGTTTGCTGGCTATCCTCAAGCTTAGTCCTCTCAACCACCCTTGTTATCGATTCCCAGTGCTTCATCTCAATGAGTTAACGACTCTGGAGCAACATCTTATATGATGCATGATCCATCACAGCTTCAAAAAACGTCCTTACAAGGCTGTAGGAAATCATGGGGACTTTCCCAAAATTTCCTCAGGATCAAGCATTATAAATTAAAAATTTTCAAGGGGAGTTTGAGAATTACCTCATAATTCTTGCATTGGAAAAATCGCCTTGCGGAAACGTTGAGCTCCTTTTCTTCGTACACAATCAAGAGGATGAAGGCTAGGGTTTATGTTCTTAGGGTGGAATATTTTTCTCTGTACAGAGCTAGAATAAATTAAAAGTACAGAACAATTCTATATTTATTTATAAATAGAGAATGGGTTGGACCCTCTGAAAACCTAAGCCCTTGTCTTCCAACCAGTTAAGCCTAAACTATTTAAATTTAAGGTCATGGACTTCTCAAGTCCAAGACCGAGTATTAGAATTAAATTCTTATCTAATTCTTAACCGATTTAGCTTATGATTTAATTTCATACCTCATGTCCAATGCTAAATAAATTAATAATTAATGTTAAATATTTAATTCTTAATTAAATATTAAGATACATTAATTACTAATTTTATTATTTATTTCTCAATTAAATAAAGACACACTTAATTCTTAATTAAATGTAATAGGTCAATCAATCAATAAAATACTTGACCTTTTGCGTGACTTTGTAGGTTCAAATATAAGCCGGTAATACAAGGCTATCCTTGTATTAATTGATGATACTGTCTAGCAACGGTTTCCAACATCTGGATAAGCCAAAGATATTCCGTGTCAAACCTCTATTCAATTATTCCATTTCCATACCAAGTTCCAATCTCGTCATGACTCATCATGTTATAACCACGTAATACATCATGCGGAAAGCTTTGGCCAATGTCTTAATGAATTAGGACTAAGTAGAATATCATTCTCCCCGAAGCAGTCAATCCCATCTTGACCAACGCATTGACTTCGTGGTGCTTGCCGATACCCAACAGTCTTTCGTCACCAAATTAGAAATTGCATTGACTTCGTGGCACTTGCCCATACCCAATAGTCTTTTATCACCGAATTAGAAATCTGAATAGTTCGGTACTAAAGCATGGGAAGTAATCTGCAAGTCTTTATGGTGGTCTCAAATTTGAGAGACTGCAACATCCATGTGCATCACAAACTATCCTTTGATAGTAGGGTACATGCCATAGGGCACTCATAATAGACTCATGTTTAGGGAGAATGTCTCCGTACCTTACCTTGGGTCACACCGGTGTTTCCCCACCCATTGGTCATGAGAATAACCAACTGAAGTGACGCACTATAACCTATGTTTGGTAAAATTGATGTCCTATTATCAATTCTATCATTTGGTAACAAACTAGATTTAAGGACGACTGAGTGATCCCTCATTCACATATGCCCATTACGTCATCCTAAGGACTATGTCATGATCTAACAATTAAGAAGAATAATATGCTTTATTTTTGTGTGTGTTTGAATTGTTATTTGCTTATGTTTTTGAGGTATTTTGTGCTTGTAAAGTTGCATTAGTGTAGTACTTATCCTAGTACATACTTGAGTTTAAAGATAAAAGCTACACCAATTGCGTGTTTTTAATGATTTAGGTGAGTCTGGGGACGATGTCAAGCTTCAATGATGATGGGTGATTGTAGGTGCAAATATCTTAAGGGGGTGAATTAACATATTCAATAATTTTTGTATTTAAAAATTCACCTAGAAATCAACAATTTTCTTTCAAGCAAAATATATAACACAAGATAATTAATATAAGCAAATGAAATAAATAAAGAGTAGATAGTAGGAAGACAAATGCTATTTAGGTGGTTCGGCCAAACCAACGTCCACAGCCCAAGGATACTCCCCTTAGGATTCAACAATCTCCACTAAAAATGCTTCTTCAAGTCTTAGTGAAGCAACAATCAAGTTCTACAACTCTTTGAAACCAAACTTCAAAGAACCCAAGAGTTCCACTCTTTAGGATTTCCCCACTCTCTTACAAGCTTTTATAGATGTATCTCTCAAGATTTCTCAGCTTACAAAGTGTGTATATAATCAAGAAGAGTAAAAAATTATGAAGAATGGATATGTTCTTCTCACAAGATGATATAGTAAGAAAGGCTCTTGAAAGCTCAAAGATTTTGCAAGAATAGCTCAAGATTTCAACAATTTGGAAGATGATATTAGATTTTGCAAGCTTTGAATGATGATTTAAATGAGTTTTCAAGGTGTATTTAAAGAGTTGTAAATGTTAAGGTTTAGGTGGGTGGAAGAAAAGAAGAGAAATGGCTAGAACGGTAATAAATGGCTAGTGCATTTATTGTAGTAGCCCGTTTAGTCGGTCGACCGGCTAGGTCGTTCGGCTCCCCATTGGCCATCTTTGATGAGGCCGGGCGCCTTAGTCGGTCGACTAGTTAGAGGGTTGGCTTTTTCTTTCCTTCTCTGTTTTGCCCTGGTCAATCGATTGACTGGCTGAGGGGGTCCTGCCACCCCAGGGAGCTGAAGTAAAGGCAAACACTTTTAAAACACCTTTTTAAACCAATTTTGTCAAACTTTCATAACTTTAAACAGACTCAAAGTACTTTGTAAATGATTTTGAAGGCTTCAAAGCATTTCAAAAGATGTGTTTATACTAAGCATGCATCCAAAATCATTTTTGCTTTTATGAAGGATAATATTCATGAGATTTAAATTGTTTGAATTATAAAAAGTAGAAGTTTGAGCTAACACTTACAATTTCAAATGCATTTCACAAAAAGAGCAATGAGTCTGGTACCCTTTGTGACGCCTCTTCTCCTCCTTATGGCTTCTCATCATCTTCTTCTTCAATCTTTGTCAAATAATGTTCTTCATTGCTCATCTTCTTCTATCTTCCAAGCATCTACCTTTTCAACTTAATGTTTGATACTCACAAGATGCTTTTAGTAAAAACGATAATATATTTCAATAATGTATATCAAAATTTTCATCATCAAAATCAATAACTAGTATTTAGCCAACAGTGATGAAGTTAGAAAGTGCATGGGTTGGAGGAAGAAGATCAGAGGCCAAAACGAAGTAGATTGGAGGCAAAAGAGCTTAGCTGGTCCACCGACTAGGTCGACTGGCAAGACTAGAGAACATCATTACTTAGTCGGTTGATTCAAGCCTCTAGCCAGTCAACCAGCTAGGTCAACTGGTAGGTCCAGAGAGCAACTTTAATTTGCTAGTCTCCTATACCACAGAGCCGATCGACTGACTAGGTCGACCAACAGTTCGCTAAAAACTATAAATAGGACTTAATTTTATTCTATTCTCCATTCACACATACTTCACACCCATTCTACACACACACTAAACTCTACTTTACCCACCTTAAACACACACACTAACATATACACCCGCTTAGATATAAGTTCTTTTGGAGGATTTTAACAACATTTGGTGAGGGATTTGCTCAAGATTGTACAAGAACAAGCTAGGATGGTAGCAGAGTTTCCTCAACACTCTTTCATCCCATTTATTTTATTGTTTGAGTAGATTAGATTAGGGTGACTAAGGTTGTATAATGGGTTGATTTTATACTCTACGTTGTGGGATTTTTCATTGCTCATATATATACATACTTTGTTCTTCATATGAATGGCTTTTTCTCAACACATATCTACATGTTTGATTAATTGGCTAGATAAGTAGTATGTGTATAAATAGGAGTTCATTTCTACAGAACACCCCTAATCCATCTAATATGCATGTTTATGCATTTATTTATGGATTATATGAAGTGGGTTTGCAATGTCTATGTCTACGTGAGTATAAGCATGCTCTATGGTGAATATAACTCCAATCTTGCTTACATATTGGTACCCACTTGCTTATAATGGTGTAAATCAATCATGGTAATGTTTTCGTAGTGAATATGTAAACTTATTCGTAACACCTTAACCTAAAGCATGTAGGATTGCACTTATTAGACATTAACCCGCTATAGTGTCCCTAGAACAACGGTGCACAAGTTAGGACTAGCCTAGTTTGAGATCCTTTAGCTTTAAATCCAGCTAATAGGAGTCTTGTTGGGGTATAGTCAGCCTTAGTGACCTTAGGTTTTGGTTTTAAATCTAATCAATGGTCTAGGAGCTAGTGTAGGATTGTTCTAGGACACCTAGGTAGCTTTGTACTCCCGCATATAGCCTTAGATACATAAGGATTAGGTCATAGCTCTAAGTGTGCACTTGTAGGGACAAACCTGCATGAGTCCTATGGATTAATTAGGATACTAGCTAGCGACCTAGTATGAGAGCATCACACAGATAAGCCAATTCCCTTAATCCTAAGCATACGAGTTGAGAATCATCCACTAGTAAGTGTAAGTCATTCTAACACCTTTCCATTGGTTAAATCCCTTCGAGACTAGCTTGATTCCCATTTTCCCATTTTTGTTCTCATAGTGTAGTTCCTTTTTCCTTTGTTTTGCTCCCTATAATCCAAAAAGTACAAAAATATGCTTAGTCTAGATTTCCTTTTAGGCATCTTCTAAAGCACACACGCATAGGATTCCTTCCACACATTGGCCTCCCTGTGGTTTGACACAAGTTCTTGTACACACTTTATAGCACGATCCGTATGCATGCGAGTCTTTTAGGGCTTACACCTTAGAGACATATCAAGTTCTCGGCACTGTTGTCGGGACGGCACAGTGGTTTATGTTATTTGCTTATGTGTTTTAGTGGTTTCTTCTTTTGTTTTGCTTTATTTTGTTAACTTGCTTTATTAACTGTCTATCTTACTTTGCATCTAGTTTCTTTGATCCTTTTATGTTTACTTTATGTGCTTAGTATAGCTTGTTTGTTTGGCTTTCTTTTTGCTTTTGGCTTTTTATTTTAGTAGACCCTCTAACTTTGTGGCTATGTTGCTATAGATTTAAGTTACCATTGAAGTTTCAGGGTTGAAGTGGTCGAAGTTAGGATAGTGTTCCATGCTTGGTAGGAGATCCTTTAGGAATCCCTAAATTTTTTTAATCTCGAACCCGATAGGATTACACGATATGTGAAGAATTTAGGAAATCTTCTTGAGGAGATGGCCGATCCAAATAATCCTTCTATCCCTCCTATTCCCCTATATAAATCTCATTCTGTTGCATGATCACTGTGGGTATCAAGCCTAAGATCATTTTAGACAAGAGCACCTAGACCGGACCTACCCATAGACGATGAGCCAACACTTAGGGAATTCTTTCTCCCTAATGCCTTCAAGCGTAATTTGGCTATTAACATTCTGGGGTTGGGGAAATGAGCTTCGAGATCAAGCCTAACACGGTGGCTATGCTCCCTTCTTTCTACGGGAAGAGTAGTGAGAGTCCCTTGGACCACATTGCCAATTTTGTAGAAATGAGTTCCACCCTCCATGTCCCCAATGTGTCACAAGATATCATTCATCTTAGGCTATTTTCGTTTACTCTTAAGGATAAGGATAGGTTTTGATTTCATTCTTTACCTAGTGATTGCATCACATCGCAGGCCGAGCTGCAATCTATGTTCTTCTAAAAATTCTTTCCCATGGCCAAGATGGCCATCCTTAGGACTTCTATTATGACTTTCTCCTAACATAATCTAGACTCCTTTCATAAGCCTTGGAAGAGGTTCAATGATTTTCTTAGACAGTGTCCTTATCATGATTATGACAATCATGACCTATTCCAGTATTTCTTTCTAGGTTTGAATGAACAAAATAGGATGATGGTCAATGCTGCCTCGGGTGATGGATTTTATAATTTAAAGGTGAGTGAGGCATGGGAAAAATGGAGTTTTTGGATGAGAACTCTTTTCAAAATTTGACTATGGATAAGTCTAGTCAAGGAGTGAATAGAAGAGGTGTTCATGAGGTTAGAGTTTCTTTAGATCTGCCCACCAAGGTATAGGCCCTTACAAATAAGTTAGATCAATTCATTTCTTTATCTCTTTCGTCTCACGATCATAGGACTAGTTCCATAGGTTCGTCCCCCTCCCTTTCGATATTTAAAGTGTTTGCTTTATGTTCTGAGTCCACTCGCGAGACTATAGCTTATCCTCTAGCATCTTAGCTTCCTGAGTTCATGCAAGAACAGATGTGTGCTACTCAAGGTTATTCTTCTGAGTACAATCCTTACTCGAACACTTACAATCTAGGTTGGAAGGACAATTCAAAATTCTCGTGGAGATAGGGTCAGCATGAGTCTTACCATTCCCAACCACAAGTCCCACTCCAGCAGAGACAACGTCTGGCTATTTCCTAGGGTTTTATAATACAAAACAACCTAGGCTCACTAGTGCTCCTCAGCCACAGGAAATCCCTACTCTTTCTAGTAGCTAGTCCCCAAGCAATGATGAGATGAAGTTGATGCAGTTCATTTAGAATCAATAGCAAGCTTTAGCTAGTCAATAGTAAGAGATAGCAAATAATATGTAAGAGCTAGCTAGCTATAGGCAGCAGATAGCTAGGATAGAGGCATACTTAGGACAGTTAGCCACCTAGATGATCGCTAGAGACCCCAAGAAATTACCTTCCCAACTAGAGATGAACCTTAGAGTCCAGTCCTGATCCTTCACCGATACTACTTATAGCTCTTAGGCCTAAGCTAAGGCCATCACTACTCTTAGAGGTGATACTATAATGGACAATAGGGTACAAGTTGACTATACAGTGCTTGCACTTAGTGGTCCTCTTGAGTCTAGAGACCCTAAATAGTAGCCCTGTAAATAGAGATCATAGAGAAAGACCTATAAAAAGAGTTGAGCCCACAAGAAATCATGGTGAGTGTACTACTTTCTGCCCGTATTGGTGGGGAAATGAGCTATTGATAATTCCCATTAGTCTAGAGGTGTTAAGCCTAGAGATCCTTACCTATCTTCCATAGAGAGGCCATAATCTAGTGAAGATACTAGATTTCTCAAAGTCCTAAAGCATCTTACAAACCTTAAGGTTAATCTCTTTTGATAGATGCCCTCCGTTCTATTCCTTCCTACTCCAAGTTCTTTAAGGATCTTTGCACGAGAAAATGTAGAGCCTCAATCATGCCTAAGAAGGTGAAGCTCATGGAAAAGGTGAATAGCATTTATACGTCAGGCCTTCTAGCCAAGATGAGTGACCTCAAAGCTTTCATTATTCCTTGTAGGATCCAAGATACCCAAATTGATCATGCCTTACTAAACTCAAGATCGGGTGTGAACCTCATTCCTTACTCAATCTACAAGCAGCTAGGTCTAGGAGACTTGTCCCTTATGCACGTTACCTATTAGCTAGCTAATAGGTCTCAGAGGAGACCTAGGGCTGTAGTGGAAGATGTGATAGTTTAGGTAGAAGAATTTATGTACCCTGTAGATTTTGTAGTACTTGATATGGATGCAGGACATGACTTTAGACATTCTACCCCCCATTCTCTTAGGTCACCCCTTTCTTGCTACTGCAAATGCCATTATTCATTGTAGTTCGAGGTTATTAGAGATGAAATTTGGGAACGTGAGGTCTATGATGAAAGTTGCCGAGGTGGTCAATAGGGCTAGTGTAAGAGGAGAAGAATATGTAGAAGAGTGCTTTAGAGTTGATGTCATTGGATCTTGTGTTGAGGACTTTGTAGAGAGGACTATGACCGATGGAGAAGATTTTAGAAAATTTGAGGAATAGATATCTAGTTTTGATTTGAAGACCTTAGAGTGGAAATGTGTAGCTTCTACCTCCTTAGTTGAGGATTCCATGATTGATAAGTTGCATGAGGCCATGTCATTGTGTGGCCAAATAAAATCAATTAAAACAGTTAGCGACAAAATATGAAATTTTTCCTTTTTATCACATGAAGGCAACTCGAGAGTCGAACCACGGGGAATCAGGATTGCTCTCTGGATTTGAAAAATAAAAATAAAAAAAACTAAAACTAAGAATTGAAAATAACTAAGCTAAATACTACGAGTGAAATGATTTTTTAGATTAAACAAAATTGAAAAAGAAAATTAAATTAACTAGAAGAGCAAAAATAATTGTAGAAATCAACCAAGAAATTTGGGAAACCTAAATCTATGAGAGATGCGATTTAGTGTGATAGTTAAGAAATTATCCTATTCATGTTCGTCAACTTCGGGATTTTCAGTTAAGCTCACGGGATTATGCTATAAGCTCTAATGCACCTATATTAATTAACTAAAGTTCCTGAGGCATACCCTCTCTCATTAGCCTAAATTATCACTCAAGTTCTCTTATTAACTAATCTAATAGGCTTAGATGATTAATTGAGATTACAAGGGTATAGACCATTTCAGTGGAATAACATATCACAATCCTAAAACAATTAATTATTTTTAGTCCTATTAAAATTTATCTACACGCGTACCCACAAGAACCTACAAGACTCCCATGTGGCAAAAGGTATAAGTTCTTGACTAATGAAAATTAGCTACAAGCATAATAATGATTAACCAAACATTTAATAGCAATAAAGCACAAATATGAATAATCAAATAAATCCCAAGGGTATTTGAAATATGAACAAAATAATCACTAAATATCACCTCGAATCATGGGGATTTAATTCATGATGAAATTTAAAGCACAAAATGAGAAGAATTGAGGACAAGAAAACTCATCATATTTATTCAGTGACGAACAAACTCTAAAATTTTCGTCCTAAAAATTCCTCCATGAGTTGCTGAGAAATTTTCCTAGATTTAATCTCTAAAATTTTCTTAGTTGAAACTTGTTTGAAAAGGAAGGAAAAAAAAAAAGAACAGAGAATGAAAATAATTTGTTCCAAACTCCACTTCACATAAAATTCTCTATTTTTTTTTAAGTCTGGTATGTATAAGCGTATATATAGAAGCATACGTCTGCCGCCTTTGTTTTCTTGTAGAAAGAGTTGTTTCCTTTTCTACTCTTCCTTGAATTCTTCTCACATGACATATGCTTGCCAATTCAAGATTAAAGCTTTTGGAATGAAATCCAATTATGGAATCCACCACTTTAGGAAAGTCTTTTGTCTTCTAGTGTATGGGTTTTCAAATATGAATTATTCTATCTTCTTGCCAAAATTAGCAAAAACTCAAAACAGGAAAGTTATAGCTCTTGATGAATGCTTTTTGTAGAATCTTGAATGACATAATCAAAGTAACTAATGAAAACAAACTTTCTACTAGGTCTATCGCAGGCTTACGAAGTTGCCTTCTTTTCTCTATTAATAACCCTTATGACACTCATAGAAAATGACATAATCAAAGTAAGCAATGAGGGATTAATAGCAAAGACAGAACAATTACGCCAATAAGTTCGCTCACCAATCATGCAAGTTTCACTATCAAGTCAAAGTCACCTATACAATTCAAGCTCATATATGCAAAAAAATTTCAAATTTACTCCATTTTTCACCTTATTGACACATAATTATAGAAGCACATTGTTGTTCATTGTCTCCCAAATGCAAGTCTTGCAATGTCCTCATTTCAAGTAACATTAATCAACAAAAGGGAAAGAGTTAGAACGAGACAACCTGATAGAAAATGCCAATAAGAAAAACTATGCATTCAACAATAGCTGACAGAATTTGCATTCACTTGATAATCCTGCAAAACATATTCCTTCCTCACAAGTGAGAGCATCTTCAATTAAAGCACCATAGAGAGAGGAATAATCAATGAGTTTTTTTTTAAAGAAAATATTCTATGAATTTTTTATTTTTTTATTTTATTTTTTCTGGTCGACCCCATTTGCATCCCCATACAAAGGTTCCAAACTTTAAAAGGCACTTAGACTAACTCACAAAAATAATTAAAAATGATAAGAGCAAAATAAATTAAAAATAGAAAAATCAATCAAAAAAATAAAAGAAATTCTACTCAAATATCCTAGGTTGCCTCTTAGGGAGAGCTAAGTTTACCATCTTTAGCTAGACGAAATACCTTGCTTCTCAACCTCCATAGATGGGATCTATAAGATCCATTTATTCGATCGCCTCACTACGTAATGGTGGTCTAACTGCATGCTTCAACCTTTGCCCATTAACAATGAATTTTCTCTCATCTTTAAAATCTCTAATTTGAACTACACAAGAGGGGAATACTTGTATTCCCTTATATTGGCCATCCCACCTAGATCTTAGCTTTCTTAGAAAGAGATGCAATTTAGAATTAAATAGCCAAACCTTTTGATGTGATTCAAAAGTGTTCCTCAAAATCATTTGATCATGCACTCCTTTCATCTATTTCTTATAAAGTTTAACATTTTCACAAGCATCATATCACTTCTCGTCCAACTCACCAAGTTGAAGCTTTCTCTCTTCTTTAACCTTAGCCAAATAAAATTCAAACTCTCAATCATCAAATAAGCCCTGTGCTCTAACTCAATTGGCAAGTGACAAGCTTTCCCATAAACCAACCAAAATGGTGACATGCCAATAGGAGTCTTCAATGCTGTCTTACATGCCCAAAGTGCATCATTAAGGCGTATAGACCAATCTTTCCTATCAGGTCTAACTATTTTCTCCACAATAGACTTGATTTCCTGATTAGACATCTATACTTGGCCACTAGTTTGCAGATGGTATGAAGTAGCTACTTTATGTGTGATTGAGTACTTTCTAAGTAAAGTCTCAAAAGCTCTATGTGCAAAGTGCTTACTTCTATCACTAATGATTGCTCTGAGGGTGGCAAACCTACTAAGGATGTTATCTTTAACAAAATTCATGACAACCCTATGATCATTAGTCGTAGTTGCTATAGCCTCGACCTATTTTAACACATAATCAATAGCAACCAAAATATACACAAAGCCATAGGAAGGTGGAAAAGGACTCATAATATCAATACCCCACACATCAAATGTTTTACAAATAAGAATAGAATTAAAGGGCGTCATATTTCTTTTTGACAAGCCATATGTGCATTGACAACTTTCACAAGCCTTAAAAAAATCATGTGTATCCTTAAAAAGTGAAGGCCAATAAAATCCACATTGCAAAACTTTGGCCACTGTACGACGACCTCCAAAATAACCCCCATATTCTTGTGCATGACAAAAAGATAAAGCACTTTGATGCTTATGCTCATGAACACATCTACAAACAATTTGATCAGAACAAATACAAAAAAGATTAGGGTCATTCCAAACATAATAGTTTACTTGTGACAAGAAACAATCCTTCTCTATTTTGCTCTATTCTTTAGGCAACTCAGCCTACAATAGTTCTCAATATGTGTATATCAAGGTGGTCTAGATTGTGCAACAACAAACAATTACTCATTAGGAAAAGAATCATCTAAGGGGATAGGACATGAGGGACCTTCAACAAGGACATGGGAAATATGATCAGCAACTATATTCTCAGTAGCCTTCTTATCTTTATGGTGAGGTCAAACTCTTGTAGTAATAAAATCCATCTTATTAGACGAGGTTTGGCATCCTTTTTTGCAAACAAATACCTAAGGACTAAGTGATATGAAAAATGATTACCTTAGACCCAAGAATGTAAGACCTAAATTTTTCTAAGGCAAAGAATACTACTGGTTACTCTTTTTTAGTTGTGGTATAGTTCTTTTGAGCCTCATCTAAAGTCCTACTAGCATAATAGATCACATGTGACACTTTGTCCTTTCTTTGACCTAAGACAGCATCTATGGCAAAATCAGAAGCATTATATATGATTTCAAGTGGGAAGGAATAGTTACAAGGTTAAATGGTGGGAGCGGAAGACAAGACAGATTTTAAAGTCTCAAATGTATGCAAGCAATCATTGTCAAATTTGAAAGGTGTATCATGAGCTAAATGTGCAGACAATCACCTAGCAATTTTACTAAAATCCTTAATAAAGCGCCTACAGAACCCTACATGTCCCAAGAATGATCTAACCTGCTTCGCTGTAGTAAGAGATGGTAAATTTGTTATGACATCAACTTTTGCTTTATCAACACATACCCCCCATTAGAAACAATATACCTCAAGACTATACCTTCACAAACCATGAAACAACTTTTTTCCCAACTTAACACCAAATCAGATTCATGACATTGTTTAAGCACAAGAGTTAAATTCCTCAAACATATATCAAATGAATCTCCAAAAACAAAAATTCATCCATGAAAATTTCCAAAAATTCATCAATCACGTTAGAGAACATTGCCATCATGCATCACTGGAATGTAACAGGTCCATTACAAAGACCAAAAGACATTCTCCTATATACAAATATGCCAAAAGGACATGTGAATGTAGTCTTCTCTTGATCCTTAGGAAAAATAGGAATCTAATTATAACTGGAGTAACCATCTAGAAAACATGTCAAGCTAACCTATCTAAAATCTAATCAATGAAAAGAGGAAAATGGTCCTTATGGGTCACAACATTAAGCTTTCTATAGTCATTACATACCTACCATCCCGTAGTAGTATGCATAGGAACCATCTCTCCTTCAGCAGGAACAACTATTACCCCAGACTTTTTAGGCACAATCTACACCGGACTCATCTACTCACAATTAGAAATAAGGTAAATAATGCCAACATCAAGAAGCTTAACCACCTCTTTCTTCACTATCTCTCTCATGTTCAAATTCAACCTACGTTGCATCTCCCTAGATGGGTTTGCTCTTTTCTTTAAAATGTATTCTATGCATGCACAAAGAAGGATTTAAACCTTTCAAATCTGCAATGGTCCATCCTAAGGCCTCTTTATTCTAAGATAAAATCTCTAATAACTTAGGCTTATTCACTAATGAGATCAAAAGCTATGATGCACGGAAGAGTCTTATCAAGACCTAGGAAGCTGTACTTAAGATGCAAAGGCAATGGTTTCAAATCTAAAGTAGGTGAAGAATGAGTGGAAGGTAACATGAGTTCTCTCGTAATAGTGGGAAAAGGCTATATAAGACAAGCATGTGGCTTGATATCCATTAAAGGCACTGAATGTAATAATGCATTAACCTCTTTAACTAACTTATCAATATCAATCTCCCATCCCAAAGTAAGTGAGTGCAATATCTAAGGGGTCCTCCTATAATAATAAAGGGAATGTTGTTCTATGCATGGGTCATTGACATTTATTATAAAACACTCAGGACCCTCATCTAAGACAGGACACTTGGCCACATTGGCCACATGTAATTTTACCTTCCTATTCCCAAAAGTTACTTCCATCTCCTCAGTCTTACAATTGATTTTAGCTTTAGCAGTTGCTAGGAATGGTTTACCCAAGATGATAGAAGTTTGAGATCTAGAAGGCTCATATGGTTTCATATCTAGCAAAATAAAGTCAACAGGAAAGAGACGCTTGTCTACCTGAATTAAGACATCCTCTATCATCCCCCTAGGAACCTCAGATCTATTTGCCAACTGTAGGGTCGTGGGTGTCTCTCTTAGCTCCCCAATACTTACTGCTCAAACACAAAGTATGGAAGAAGATTTACTTTAGCACCTAAGTGAAGCAAAGCACGACCCACACAATGTTCACCAATGATGCAAGCAATGGTAAAAGCTCCAGGATCTTTTAATTTAGGAGAAGTCAGAGAAGTCAAAATGCTACTTACCTTTTCAGTCAATCTCACCTTGTAGGGAACACTAGCTTGATGTCTATGTTTATGAGTGCACAAGTCCTTAAGGAATTTAGCATAAGCAGGAATATCCTTAATGAAATCTAAGAGTGGAAGATTGATTTTTACTTGCCTAAAGATGTCTAGAATGGCTTCCTTTTATGAGCCACTTTCTCCTTTCTGTCCTAAAGCTTGAGGAAATGGGGCTTTCACAATTTTTGAAGTGCTAGGAAGTGAGTTATCATGCACAATGGATTCTTCTAAATTCTCTTGTTCAATGTTAGTGACCTATATTTGTTTATCTGCTTTTAATGGCTCATGTTGCTTAATAGTGACATCATTATCTATGACTCTCTCATTTCTAAGTATAGTTATAGCCTTAAGGTGCTCTTGTCCATTATCTATAGATGACATTTGAACTTGACCCTTAGGATTAGGAACTAGCTATGCAGGCAATATATCTTAATCCATTCTAACTAAAGCATTCACAAGTTGACCCACTTGTTGTTCTAATTTAGCTATGGACTATGAATGTGAAGGCAACAATTGTGTGCTTTCATTTAATTTTTTCAATGCTTTAGAAACCTTATCCTCAAAGGCAAAGTGATATTGACTAACAGATGCAGGAGCAAGAGTAGGTGAAACATACTTGGGCCCAAGTTAAAAACCAGGAGGTTGAGACATGCCAGAAGAATTTGCTTGAGGAGCTCTAAACTAGGCATACCATGTTGTGACTACTGCCTCTATGAGAAATTTGGGTGATTTTGCCATCCAAGGTTGTATGTGTTGGAGTATGGGTTATTGTTTAGTAGATATCCCTGTGCTACACACGCCTAATCAATAATAAAAGATTGATTAGCTGGTGGACAATTCACAACAGAATGAGAAGTGCTACAATAGAAAGAACATTCATCCATAACATTAGAATCCACTACTTTCACAGATTCTTTGTTAATTAACAAGAACTGATCCATCCTTTTAGCTATCATGTCAATTTTTAATTCAAGATCATGTTGTGCTAATGCTTCATACATACCTTTTCCAGACCCTCTATTATCAACATGTGAAGTCGCATGTTGTTGAGAATTCTTACTAAGATGCCCAAATAATTGCCAAGCCTCTGTAGGACTCTTAACAAGAACATGCCCCTACAAGTTGCATTTAGCATTTATTTATGACGCTAAAAAAAACCCTGATAAAAAGATTAAACTAGCTACCAGTCTACAATATCATAGTGTCGGCAATTTTGTAACATCTCTAAAAAGCTGTCCCTACTCTCATGAATCGATTCATTATCAAATTGTTGAAAATTAGTGATTTCCCTTCTTGTGAAAGTGGTCTTTGCTACAGGGTAGAACTTATCTAAGAAGTCTCCCTGAAGACCTACACAAGATGTGATAGTCCCTGGTGGAAAAGTATTCAAACAATGTTTCGCTCTATCCGTAAAAGGGAAACACTCTCATTCAAATTGCCTCATCATTAACACCTCTAATCTTAAATGTGGATCAAACTTCTAAAAATGCATTAATGTGATGATATGGGTTCTTGTTACTAAGGCCATAAAAGGTAGGGAGACTCTGCAACAATTGTGGCTTAATCTCGAAATTGACCTCCTCTCTGCCAGGTAATGTGATGGCCATAGTTAGAGTGTATGCACTAGGAGTGAAAATGTCTCTAATGGCTCAAGGGTGGATAGGCTCTTGCCTAGGAGATGGGACTTGCCAAAGTGGGTCTTGGGCATTTTCATTATTAATAGCATCATGAGGAACAATAACTTGATTCTGATTTTTAGTCATTTTTAGAGATTTCTCAATTTTCAATTGCCTTGCTTGTACTTTTATATGTTCAAAAGTTCTTTCAATTTTTGGATCAAATGAGGCTAACTCTCTATTTAGAGAATACCGCCCGTACATGCAATACATACAAGACAACTAAGTTTGACAGATAACAAACTAGAACAAAATAACAATAGAGGGAAAAAAAATAAACTAAAAGAATTAGAAAAAAATAAAAATTAAAATTAAAAAATAAAAAAATAAAATAAACAACTAACACTAAAATAATCCTAAAAAATAAAATAAAATGAGCAACTATTTTTAAGAAAATAATAAAAGAAATTAACATATTTTTTGTTTTTAAAATATTTTTAAAAACAAAAACACAAGAAAAAATGCAAAAACAAACTAAAAGAAATTTCTCTCCGGCAATGATGCCAAAAATTTGATCATGTTGTTGCATGGTCAAATAAAATCAATTAAAATAGTCAACGATAAAATATGAAAATTTTCCTCTTTGTCACACGAAGGCAACTCGACGGTCAAACCACGGGAAACTAGAAATGCTGTCAGGGATTGAAAAGAAATAAAAATAACTAAAAACTCAAATTAAAAATTTAAAATAACTAAGCTAACTACTATAAGTAAAATGATTTTTAGATTAAACGAAATTGAAAAAAAATTAAATTAACTAAAAAAAATTGCAGAAATCAACCAAGAAAATTGCAAGAGTTAAATCTATGAGAAATGTGATTCAGGGTGATAGTCAAGAAATTATCCTATTCGTGTTCATCAACTTTGGGATTTCTAGTTAAGCTCATGGGATTAGGCTACAAGCACTAATGTACCTAGATTAATTAACTAAAATTCCTGATGCATAATCTATCTCATTGGCAAAAATTATCTCTCAAGTTCTCTAATTAACTAATCTAATGGGCTTAGCCAATTAATTAAGACTACAAGGGTATAGACCATCTCAGTGGAATAATCGATCACAATATTGAAACAATTAATTATTTCTAGTCCTATTAAAATTGATCCATATTCATACCTATAAAAACCTACAAATTCCTATATGGCAAAATATTGAAATTCTTGACTAATGAAAATTAGCTAAAAGTATAATATTGATTAACCAAGAATTTAATAGTAATAAAGCACAAACACAAATAACCAAATAATTCCAAGAGAATCCGAAACATGAATAAAAATAATCACTAACTATCATCCTGGATCACGAGAATTTAGTTCATGATGAAATTTAAAGCACAAAACGACAAAGAATTAAGGAAAAGAAAACTCACCGTATTTATTCAGAAACGAAGAAACTCTGAATTTTTTGTTCAAAAATTTCCTTCACGAGTTGCTGAGAAATTTTCCTAGATCTAATCTTTAAAATTTTCTCAGTTAAAATTTGTTCGAAAAGGAAAGAATAGAAAATGAGAATGATTTGTTCAAAACTCCAAATCACGTACAATTCTTTGTTTTTTTTTTTTTTTTTTGACGTCTGGTACATATAAGTGTATATATAGAAGCATACGTCCACCACCTTTGTTTTCTTGCAGAAGGAGTTGTTTCCTTTTCTAGTCTTCCTTGAATTCTTCTCATGTGGCATGTGCTTGTCAATTCAAGATCAAAGCTTTTGGAATAAAATCCAATTGTGGGCTCCACCACTTTAGGAAAGTGTTTTGTCTTCTGGTGTACGGGTTTTCAAATATGAATTACTCTATCTTCTTGTCAAAATTAGCAAAAACTAAAAAAAAAAAGTTGTAGCTCTTGATGAATGCTTTCCATAGAATCTTGAATCGCCTCAAACGGACTCCCAGAACGCAAGTTATCAATTTTTTTGTGAAACTGTGTCCCAAACCCGTGAATTCTCTAGCTTTTAAATTTCTTTTTCTCGTTCTAATTTCTTTGTTTAGCTCCACATTTGCTCAGTATTTCTCTTAATCTACATTATATTTAAAATTGAATTAAATTTCCCAATTTACATGATTTGACAATATAATGCACTGTAATAAAATGGGTTTTATATAAAAATAAGGAACCATCATTATTCCTCCTTCCATTGATTCTAGTGTTGTCTCTATTGATGTTGATGAGGTTGGGTCCCCCTTGGTTGAGCTTAAATCATCCTTAGAGCTCAAACCCCTTCCCAACCATTTGAAGTGTGTATTCCTAGATGCCAATGAGACCCTTTCAATCATTATAGCTTTTGATCTTTCTAGTGAGCATGAGAAGCATATCTTAGAGGTTCTTAGGATACATAAGAAGGCTATAAGGTGGAAATTTGATGATTTGAGAGGCACAGACCCTTCAGTTTGCATGCATCATATTCATCTTGAAGATGGAGCTGCACCTTCTAGGGAAACGCAAAGGAGGCTAAACCCACTCTTGAGCAAGTTTGTTAAGAAGGAGATCATTAAGCTTTTAGATGAGGGAATTATCTACCCAATCTCCAATAGTGAGTGGGCAGTCCAGTTTAAGTTGTCCCTAAGAAGTTCGGGATCATGGTTGTTGAGAATGTGAGAGGAAAGCTTATCCCTACGTGCATTCTCACGGGGTGGAGAGTTTGTATTGATTATAGGAGGCTCAACTCTAGAACTAAGAAGAATCATTTCTCATTGCCTTTCTAGACTAGATCTTAAATAAAGTAGTTGGGCATAGCTACTACTGCTTTCTAGATGGCTATTCCAGTTATAATCAGATCCTCGTGTTCACCTTTACCTATCCCTATGGCACATTTGCCTATAAGACTTTGGTCTATGTAATGCCCCAATCAGAGATGTATGATGGCTATATTTACTGATATGATTGAGCGACACCTAGAGATATATACGGATGATTTCTCAGTCTTTGGCGATAGTTTTGATGAGTGCTTGAATCACCTCTCTTTTGTCTTAGACCATTGTGTGGAGAAAAATTTAGTGTTGAGCTAGGAGAAGTCCCACTTCATGGTGAAAAGAGGAATAGTCTTAGGTCACATAGTTTCATCTAGTAGCACTCAAGTTGACCTGGCTAAGGTAGAGTTAATTAAGAAGTTGCCTATCTGCAAGTGTGTTAAGGATGTTAGATCTTTTCTAAGGCATGTAGAATTCTACCGTAGGTTTAGTAAAGATTTTAGCCATATAATACATCCCTTATCTAGGTTCTTAGCATAGGATGTCTCCTTTGAGTTTGATGATGAGTGTGTTAAGGTTTTTGATAGGCTTAAATCCTTGTTGCTCTCCTCTCTGATCATCCAGCCGCCTGACTATAGTCTCCCATTTCGAGGTTATATGTGATGTATCCGACTATGCGATAGGAGCTGTTTTAGGTCAAAGGCAGAATAAGTTGCCTTATGTTATGTACTACACTAGTAAGACTCTTGAGGAGGCTCAAAAGAATTATACCACCACAGAAAAAGAGGTTCCAGTGGTAGTCTTCTCTCTTGATAAGTTTAGGTTTTACATCCTAAGGTCCAAAGTAATTGTATAAACCGATCATGTTGTGTTGAGGTATTTGTTATCTAAGAAAAAGTCTAAGCCTAGCTTGATTAGGTTGATGCTCTTTCTTCAAGAGTTTGATGTTGAAATTCATGACAAAAAAGATAGTGAGAATTTTGTTGCAGACCATTTGTCCTGTCTGAAGAGTGAATCTTCTAGTGATCCATTTCCTTTTTGTGATTCCTCTCCAGACAAGCAATTGTTTACCATCTCTTATCACATACCGTGGTTTACTCACATTGTTAGTTATCTTGCCACAAGGCATTTTTCCTCCCATTGGGATAAGACACACAGAGAGAGAGAGATAGGTTTCCAGCACAAGCGAGACATTTCTTTTGGGAGGATCTCTATCTTTTTAAGGTGTGTGTAAATCAAGTGATTAACCAGTATGTGCCTGAGGACAAGTTGAAGAGCATGCTGAGTCTGTGTCATGATGTGGGTTGTGGAGGTCACTTTAATGGCAAGAAGACTGTTGTGAACGTCTTGTAAAGTGGATTTTTTAGGCCTACTCTCTTTAGGGATGCCCAAGAGTACTGTAAGAAGTGTGTTAGATATTAACAATTTGGGTCCATCTCTAAGAGAAACATGATGCCTTTGTCCCCGATTCTTCCATGCGAGTTATTTAACATTTGGGGTATTGATTTCATGGGTCCATTTCCACCATATTTTGGGTACTAATACATTTTAATGGGTGTAGATTATGTATCCAAATAGGTTGAGGCTATCCCATACGCACTAATGACTAGAGGGTAGTGGTGAAGTTTGTTAAGGAGAACATTTTCTCTGGATTTGGAGTCCCTAGGGTTTTGATTAGTGATAATGGTTTGCATTTTCGCCATAGGACACTTGAGGCCTTGTTGAGAAGATTCTTGGTCACCCATAAGGTTGCTACCCCTTATCGCCTACACACTAGTGGACAAGCAGAGGCGTCCAATGGGGAGATCAAGCATATTTTAGAGAAAATAGTTAGGCCTGATAGGATATATTGGTCTATTAGGTTGAACGAAGCTTTTTAGGCCTACCATACCACTTTTAGACTCCCATTGGTATGTCTCCGTATAGGTTAGTTTATGGGAAAGCTCAATCAAGGTCCTAAACTTTGATATAGCAAGAGCAAGTGGAAGAGAAACTTGACCTAACAGAATTTGAGGAGCTTAAATACAAGGCATATGAGAATACCAAATTTTATAAAGATAGGATGAAGAGAATTCATGATAGACACATTCTTAAGAAGCCATTCTTTCCCTTCAACAAAGTTTGACTATTCAACTCATGTTTGAAGCTCTTTTTAGGGAAACTTAAGGCACGATGGAATGGTCTGTATGAGGTATTGATTACCTGCCTTTCCAGAGTGGTGAAGATATGATACTTGAAGGATGGTCGAGTAATGCCTAAAGCATGCAAATGATTCAAACATTGCTCATGTAGAAACTTTAACACTTCAGGACCCCATCTATGAAGATTGATGAAGAAATTATGATCCCCTGGCTGATGGTGTTATGGTTAGCGCTACTAGGAGACAACCTAGGTTAAATTTTGCACTTGTTTTATGTTCCTTTCATTTATTTTCTTTTCTTTTCACCCACACAAAGTGTTGAATGCCCCATCCTTTTCTACAGGGCATACCTTTTTGCTTATTATTTGCACATGCAAATGCAAGCTTGCTTGGCAAATGCTACTAACCTTATTCTTTATGAGTGTTTGTAGTTTGTTGAGTAACAGGGTTAGTAAGTTGAAATATGAACCATTGGCATGAAGTGCTTCAAAAGAACACAAGGTTGTATCTATACACTTGTCCCAATCTATCTATCCCATTCCCACCACCCTTACTTGCTTTGTGTTGTCTATTTGCTTGTCATACGGTTCCATTTTATTTGCTTGAGGACAAGCAAAGTCTAGGTTTGAGGTGTAGAGGTTTAGTTCTTGTTGTTTTTATGCTTCATTAGGTTAAATTGCATCATATGCTTAAAAATGGTAAAAACTTTTCAATTTTTGATGCATTTATAGTCGTTTATTTCTAGGTTGATCGATGTGTTGGTTATTATGATTGACTCAATTGATTAAAGAGTATAAGCTTGCATTGTAAGGAATAAATAAAGTAGAGGAAAAGCCGAGTCTTCGAGGAGATGGCCTTGAAAGTTGTGGGGAGTAAGTGCCTTTAAGAATGCATCTTGTAGCTACCCCATGGCTTGGTTGGAAAGAGTGGTTAAAAAGGGTTGTTGATATGAGTGCTTCTTCCTTGATTGGTTCTTTTTTATGTGTCTTAGCCTTTCTTTTTCTTTTCTTTTTGTTATGTAATGAAATGCAAAAAAGTGAAAAATCCAAAAAAAAAATTTGAAAAAGGCAAATGGTGCAAAAAGATAAAAAAGATGGAAAAATAAAAAAAAGTGAAAAGAAGAAAAAGCTGAAAGCACCAAAAAGTTCTATGAATAAGTGTACAAGTGACACAGTGTCTACTTAGCACAAGTTATCCTCTTTGTTCTTAATCTTATATGAATAAGGCTCTTATATCATTTTGTGAGCCATTATGTTTGTAGCTTCTTTCTCTCCTTGTTGTTGAGGCTATGGCACGTTAATGAGGCCATGTTAGTTGAAGGGGCACGAAATATCAACATCTCATGTGCGTGCGTTAGAATCCTAGGCTTATGGTGGTATGGCTACTCGGGAACTTCCAAGGAGGTGCGAGGCCCTTTGTGAGTAAAGAAAGGATCCAAAGAGGCTTAGGGATCTCTCTACAATAGAAATGACCCCTTCATGCTTCTTAGATTCACTAAGATAGCGAGTGAATCCACCAAGCAAGGAGAACGTTTGGCGGGGTTGATGTGCTTCATTTTTGTGCGTGTTTGTATTGTTATTTGCTTACACTTTTCAGGTGTTTTGTGCTTGTAAAGTTGCATTAGTGTAGTACTTATGCTAGAGATAGGCTTAAGCATAGACAATTGTACATAGTTGAGTTTAAAGATAAAAGCTACACTAATTGCGTGTTTTTGATTCAGGTGAGTCTAGGGACAATGCCGAGCCTGGACGATAATGGGTGATAAAGCTAGAAGGTGCGCAACGCATGGGGAGAAGACCAGAGGCCAAAACAAAGTAGATTGGAGGTAAAAAAAAAAAACTTAATCGGTCGACCCAGGAACAAAGTTAACAGGACCAGAGAGCATTATTATTTAGCTGGTTGAGTCAAGCCTCTAGTCGACCGACAGGTCCAAAGAGCGACTTTAATTTCCCAATGGCCTGGTCGACTGGTAGCATGGTGAAGACTATAAATAGGACTTGATTTTGTTGTATTTAGGGAATCCATTCACACCTACTTCGCACCTACTTTACACACACACACTAAAACCTACTTCACCCACCTCAAACACACAATTTAACACACATACACCGCTTAGATCTAAACTCTTTTGAAGGATTTTAACAACATTCGATGACGAATTTGCTCAAGATTTCACAAGAACAAGCTAGGATGAAAGAGAAGTTTCCTTAGCACTATTTTATCCTATTTACTTTAATGTTTGAGAAGAATAGATTAGGGTGACTACGCTTGTATAATGGGTTGATTTTATATTCTATGTTATGGGATTTTTCATGGCTTATATGTATACGTACTTTTTTCTTCATGTGAATGGATTTTTCTTAATACATGTCTATATGTTTGCTTAATTGCCTAGATGAGTAATATGTGCATAAATTGGAGTTTATTTGCCATAGAGCACCTCTCATCCATCTAATACACCTGTTATTTGTGAATTATATGAAACGGGGTTTGCTATGTCCATGTCTATATGAGTATAAGCATGCTTTATGGTGATATAACTCCAATCTTTCTTACAATTTTTGGTACCCACTTGCTTATAACGGTGTAAATCAAACTTGGTAATGTTTTGGTAGTGAATAGGTTGACATATTTGTTACGAATAGTGTCCTAAAGTCAGTCATTTATTGTATTTCTAGAATTGTTCACATAGGAGATATCTTAATAATATTTGGCCATTACATCATATCACTCCATCTTTTGTTATTTTGATCATGATGTAGTTCCTTAGATCAATTGTGTGGGATCATGTGAATGAGGCTTGATTCTGATTGTTCTTAAAATCTCTTCATAACTAAATGATGGAATTGGTACTATGACGTCAATTCCTTCGAGTAGAGGTTAGTGTTTGTTACATGGGTTGGTTATCCTCATAACCAATGCGTGTTGGGATACCAGTGTCGCTTATGGTACTTACCATACTATCAAAGGATAGCTTGTGGTTTACTTGGTTGTAGTATTCCATTTGACTTGAGATTGCCATAGAGGCTTACGAATACTCCTCGTACTTTGGTGCCGAACAACCCAAATTTCCAATTTGGTGACGAAGGGTTATTGGGTGCGAGCAAGTGTCGTGAAGCCGATGTGCAGGACAAGATGGGATTGACCTGCTCCGGGTATTGGGAAAATGATGTTCCACCTAGTCTTAACTCATTAAGTTTTTGGCCAAAGCTTTCTGTGTAATGTGTCACGGAGATATGTCGTGACGAGTCGTGACAAGGTTAGGACTTAATATGGAATAACTAATTATGGGTTTGACAATTAACCATGCTCCTAAAGTTGTTTCAAAATATCAAGGGTCATAGGGGACCTTTCATAGTGCCCAGATTCATTGATAGCTGCCTTGCAATTTTTCAGCTTATCCGGATGTCAAGAACCATTGTTAGACGGTATGTCCGATTAGTACAAAGATTGTCTTTGTACTACTGCCTTAAGTTTGGCCTTAAGAAGTCACACAAAATGTCAAGAATTCTATTGATGGATTGATCTATAATATTTAATTGAGAATTAAATAAAAGAAATTAATAATTAATGTGTTTGAGTATTTAATTAAGAATTGAATATTTAATATTAATTACTAAGAGATCACGAATTCAATTTCATCTATTTTTTGCTAGCACAGAAAATGTGGCATGAATTAAATCTTGGGCTAAATGGGTTGAAAAATTAAATAGTGACTTAATTTCAAACTAGGCTAATTAGGTTTGGGCCCAATTGGGTTGCAGAAATTGAGCTTGGGACTTGTCAAGACCTAACTACTTTGTTCTATAAAAGGAGAGGTATTGTACGTATTATTCAATTTTTTGGTTATTAGTTTTTCTATAGAGGAAAAAAATTCCTCCCTTAAAACCCTAGCCTCTATTAATAAAGCTTGGCTAAGTACGAAGAGTAGGAAGATCAAGCTTTTGCAAGGCATCACATTAAGAACATGTATTTGCGTCACGAATATCCAGGTATTCATCATGTTCTTCATGAATTTTTAATTTTCAAGAGCCTAATGCTGGAAGTATTTTGTAAAAAAAGTTTCGCAGAATTCCTTCAATTAGTATTAGAGCCAAAGCTCTTTTTATATATTTCTATCAATTTTATTACACAATAATTAATTGTATATGGGATATACGTAGTTGTCTGGATGTTTTTCGTGTTTTTCTTTTGAGTCGAGATGTGATTTGTTACATTTATAATACCTGTCCTCTATGTTTTTCATCCCATCATTTATGATGTGAAAAAACAATTTACCTTATCAAGGAAACAAGTTGGTATGGCTTGATGGTAGAGTGTCTAGGTATGATGGCTAAGAGGTCACGGGTTTTACACCCTCAAGAGACAAATTTTGTTCTTTTTGTGTACAGATCTGTTGTTTTGAAAAATAAAATTTTGCTATTAATGAGTTTGGAACCTGTGACCTCCAATAACAATGCATGACATGCCTACCACTAAACTACGCCAAACTATTACACAAGTCTCACTTTATTTAAATCTGGTATCTCAAAATAAAAACTATAATAATAAAGGGAGTTAGATGAAAAGTCCTCTTCTTCCTCAAGCAACGTTCTTTCTTCCCTTTGCCTTTTGAAGCATCATCTGAAGTGGAGCACGCATATATACATGTATATGTATACAATATATGTATGTATTTTGTTTTAGATCTAAGTTGATATATATATATATATAGATATATATATATATATATATATATATTGTTTTAGATCTGTGGCACTATGTTGATGGCAATGAAAAAAATGGTTTTTGGCTAAGGATGTTTGCGGAGGAGTAAGGGTGTGGCAGCTAGGTTTTCTTTGTGAAGGAGATGAAATTTCTTTAAATAAAAAAAAAACTTATTATAAAATTAAAATTTTAAAAAAAAGAGAAAACGCATTTTAAACCTAGTAGATTTTGAACCTGCATCTTCAACTGGGCATTGCTCGCTCTTACCAATCCAACTACTAGTAAGCTCTAGTCCTTAAATGTGTTTTTGTTTACTTGATTGCTGTCATAGCTTCATTAATAAAAAAAATGCTCATTTTGAAGCTGGCAAATTTCAAACTTGCATGAAATGCTAGGATTTTGCTTGCTCATACCAACCTGGCTACTAGTAAGCCATAGTAAGAAAGGTGTTTTTTTTTTTAATTACATGTTTGTTTTATTAGGCATCAAATAAAAGGAAATTAAAAATTGTCTCTACCAAGTTTCGAACCCAAGATTTATTATTTTAATGCCTTTACCACCTTGGCTCCATGCTTGTTTGGTCTTACTTGCTTCTCTTTGCATACATATATCTTTTGGCAGATTATAGATATACTTGAAATTATGTATAATTATATAATATATATATATATATAAATATTATCGAATTAATTGTTAATTGGCTTGTACACACAAATAAATTGTTTATTTGTTCACAAACTATTTTATTTGATAAAATATATTTTTCATTTGTAATAAATATTTGATATTTATTTTAAAATTCATTATTTGTCAAAAATATGTTTTTGACGCCCAATTAATTTTTAAACTTGTTTTAATTAATTGAGTATGCCTAAAATTTTTGGAAAATTTGTTTTTGATCCTAATAGTCCCAAAATTAGTTTATTTAATTAGGCAAGTCTCTAATTTGTCAAAATTAGAATTTTGATGCCAAATAATTTAAAGGAGTTTTAATTATTTTGTAAGGTCAATTTAATTTGATTAAATTGATCTAATTATTGTGCGATAAAATCATGAAAATGTTTAGGATCTTTTATTTTAATGTATGACATATTATGAGGTGGTTATGGGCTTGCATATCATGTTTATGCATTTTATTTATTAATTATTGCAATTAATTTATGGGTTTTAAAATTGGTCCTGCGAGCCCAACCTTCTCTTTAATCTGGTTGTAAAATCTCTTTCCAAAGTGATGTATCCCTTCCTTTAGAAGGAGTTCTTCTTAATTATATTGTAATTACTAGTTTTTAGCACAATTGAGATAAGGAAATGAAGACCATGAAGCTGAAGGCCTAGGCCTGTCTAGGTTTCCTAAACTTAAAATGTAATAATTTAGTTTTGCATGATAGAGTGGCCTATGATGGCTCTAGTGGGCCATACTAGGAAAGCCCATAATCGCCTGCATGTGCTTATATATGTTGGTATATATGTTGTTTTGATGCCAATCAATTAATTAACTAGATAAGTAAATGTTTGGCTATTAAACAAGCATGCTCTTTTAATCAAATAAATCCTCTAAAATTATTAGGTCCTTAAAGTGACTTGGACATGGAGATGTCCAAATCATTGCTTCTCATTAAAGTAAATAATAATGGGCCCAATACTCTAATAAACGTTGGAGGCCCTCAGGCCTAGCTTTTATTGAAATATTGGGATAATTATTTACTAAATGAATCCCTTGGAATCCCTTCAAACTGATGAGTAGGTGGGCTAACCTCAGTCGGGTCTACTTATTGAGGTCGGAGGAAAACCTTGGGAGTTCATGTTAATGGTTTGACCTAATCGAGCTTTTCAGTGGAGGACCTTAGCCTTGCTGAAGAAATATTTGGGGCAGAACAAAATACTGGGAGTTTCTTGGGGAAGTAATTGGTCATGTACCTACCAAGTGGTGTCCATAGGTGGACCAACCTCAGTGGGACTTATGTATATTGTTTTGGATCTTAGTACCTATTAAAGGGGTTTATTTTCGGAAATCCCTTTGGGCTGTAGGTGGGGACTAATTGTCTGAACAAAATAGTGGGAAGATCCATTAGATATTGGCCCATATCTTTTGGAAAAATTAATAACTCGCATATACAATAGATTATTTATTATTTTTATGCCGATTATTTGCAAATTTTGTGGCTAACACGTTGTCTTTGAGATCACTATTGGCTAGTGAGAAGCTCACTGGGCCCAACTTCGATAGCTGGTATCGAAGGTTATGGATTGTTCTTGAACATGAACGTATGTTATATGTTCTTATTGATCCAGCACCTACGGAGCCTACTACTAATGCACCTGTAGCAGATCGTCGACACCATAAAAAATGACTTAATAATAAAGTCACAGTTTGATGCATTATGAGGGCTGAGATGAACGAAGAGCTTTGTCACAAGTTTGAGGATTCATAGCCTGAGGCTATCATTCAAGCATTGAATGAGTCATTTGGCACATCAGATGATGCTGAAAGACATAGCCTTACGTATTATTTTCAGTGCCAAGATGAAAGAAAGCACATAAGTTATTGATCATGTATTGTACATGACAGAAAACATCGAGAAATTGGCTAAGCTAGGCTTTCCACTTCAAGAATAGCTTGGCAAGGATGCCATTCTTTATTCGTTGCCTCCATCTTTTCTCCCGTTCTTGAATTAGTTCAAGATGAACAAGTCTGTTGTCAACTACCATGAACTACTAGGACTACTACAAACCTTTGAGAAAGATAACCAGTTCCAAAGAAAGCCTGTTAATGTAGTGGGAGGTGCCTTATCCTCAAAACGCAAAATTTTTAAGAAAGGAAAAACAAAAATGCATCCAAAGCCCGAGGTCGGATTAAGAAGCCCATGCAGTAGCAAAATCAAGCTTGCAAGCAAAAGGTGGCAAGAGCCAAGCAGAGTGTTTCTTCTGCAAGAAGCTTGGACACTAGAAAAGGAATTGTCCTCAGTATCTGGTGTCCTTAGATCCAAACAGGCCTAGAAGAAAGCAATAGGTTGCTCAGCAAGGTACGTATATGATTACTCCTTGCAACTTTAGTGTCATAGACTCTACTACCTATGTACTAGATACAAGCAGTCCTTATCATATTTGCAATTCGTTGTAGGGGCTGCAGGTCAATAGGACGTTCAAAGATACAGAACAATACCTAAGCTTTGACAACAGGAATCTTGTTCTAGTACTAGTATTAGGGTGGTTATCTCTAGCTATCAATTCTATGAACTTAAGTCTTTCTGATGTTTTCTTTTGTTTGGATTTTGTTTTGAACATTATTTCAATTGAGCTGTTAGACCAAGATGGATATTCTTTTAGAATTCCAATAATAGTTTTGACATTATTTTGAATAATGTTTGTGTTTTTAACAAATGATTGAAGCATAGGATTTATACTTCCACACAGCCTGTGCACATCTTGCATGTTAGCAATAAACGTCCCAAAATAGGAACTACTTCAGATATATATTTGTGTGTGTGTGTGTGTATCTTTGGCACTGAAGACTTATTCATATTAATAAGGATATGATTAACAAGTTGGTCAAGGAAGGGTTTCTTGACATTGGTGATCCTGAATCACTACCGACTTATGAGTCTTGTCTACTTGGAAAAATGACCAAATCCCTTTTTACTGGAAAAGGTGATTGCGCTCCAGAACTCTTGAGCACTAGTGCTAGAGATGGGTATTCCTACTTCATTACATTCACTGATGACCTATATAGATATGGGCATGTCTATTTGATGAGACATAAATCAAAGTCTTTTGAAATGTTCAAGAGATACATGAGTGAGGTAGAAAAACAAACTAGAAAGAGTATTAAGATCCTATGATCTGATTATGGAGAAGAATATCTTTCTAATGACTTTTTAAGTTACCTAGAAGAGAATGGGATTCTCTCACAATGAACTCCTCTAGGTACACCACAACATAATGGTGTATCTCAAAGGAGAAATTAAACATTGTTGGACATGGTTCGATCCATGATGGGATGCATAGATCTACCCATATCCTTTTAGGGGTATGCTCTTGAGACAACCGCTCATGTGCTGAATAAAATACCTAGCAAGTCAATAGAAAGACACCATATGAGATGTGGTATTGTCATAGACCAGTACTCTCTTACCTTAAGGTTTAGGGATGTTTGGCATACGTCAAACATCTTCAGACTGACAAGCTAGAACCAAAATCTGACAAATGTAGATTTGTAGGATACCCTAGAGAGTCTAAGTGATACTGCTTCTGTCATGTTGAAGAATAAAAGGTATTTGTTGCTGCTAGAGCAGTCTTTCTAGAGAAAGAGTTTCTTGAACAAGAGAGAACTACCTTCACTATTGAGCTTGGTGAAGTACAGACACCTTCAGTTGAACATACAAGACAGGATAAGGTTAGGGAACCAAATCTTGAAGCTACTATAGAGGCATCATTTAGGAGACCTAGTAGAGTACCCAGTCAACCAACTAAGTATGGATTCCTAGTTCGAGAAGATGATCCCATTGAACTAGACGAGAATGATGAGGATACGATCACCTATTAGATGCCATGCAAAGGCATGACTCTGAAGAATGGCTTAAGCCCATGGAATCTGAAATGGGATCCATGAAAGTCAATAATGTGTGGACATTAGTTGATCCACCTAAAGAGGTTAAACCTATGTGTGGACATTAGTTGATCCACCTAAAGAGGTTAAACCTATTGGGTGTAAATAGGTTTTCAAACGAAAGCAAGGAGCAGATAAAAAGGTGGAGACCTATAAAGCTCATTTAGTTGCTAAGGGATATTGGTAATGTCATGGCATTGACTATGACAAAACATTTTCCTCTATAATGATGCTCAATTTAGTTTGCATCATGCTTGCTACAACTGCGTACTTAGACTATGAGATATGGCAAATGGATGTCAAAATAGCTTTCCTTAATGGTGAGCTAGAAGAGAAAGTGTACATGACACAACCTGAAGGATTCATATCTACAGATGATTCTAAAGTGTGTAAGCTTCAGAAGTCCGTTTATAGACTCAAGCAAGCTTCTCGGAGTTGGAACATACATTTTGACAAGGTTTTCAAAATGCATGGCTTCATTAAGAACAAATTTATAAATGGGCTAATGGACATGTAGTCACATTCTTAGTACTGTATATGGATGACATTCTCCTTATGAGAAATAATATCCCTGCATTACAAAATATGAAGTTATGGCTTCCATCCCTATTCTCCATGAAGGATTGATGTGTATGTTTTGTGTATATTTGTATGTATTGTTTGCATACATTTCTTAGGGTATTTTAGAGCTTATTAGTGTGCATTTAGTATAGAGCTTATGCATATTTATAATAGTTGTGCATAAGGTGAATAATTGCATAAATGCTACATTAAGTGCACTAATTGCATGACTTAGGTGCATTTTGGGTGAAGTTGATGCTTGAGCTTAAATGAAGAATTTTGGAAGAATATTGAAAAAGATTTGATGTTCAAAACAAGATTTGAGCATGCTAGATGATGCACGAAGCCAAGAAGGAAGCACCAGAGAAAACGGAAGTAAAAACGGAGCTAAAACGAAGAAGATATGCTATTACAAGTTGACTCCCTGCCCCAGTACCAATCTTCCAGTAGTGTCTTCTGGTAGTTCCTGAAGCTCCATCAAAAATATCGGCTGAGTGATACCCTAGTACTAATCTTCCAGTAGTCATGTTGAAGGCCTATTTAAAGCTCGTTTTAGCGCATTTGTAAAGGTGGAACTTTTATTTCTAGACCCCTAATAAACCCTAACCCCTTTCCCACTTCACTAAACACCCTAAATCACCATCTAAACACCACACCAAGCTAGGATTAAAGCATTAAACAAAGATTTGAAGGATTTGTATGGATTTGGATGCAAGAATTTAGGGAAGTTCTTCTTGTTCTTTCTCTATTTCTTGTAAATATGTTGCTAGATTAGGCTAGATTTAGGGTTGATTGTTGTTGTATATTAGATTAGGGCTTTGAATAATGGATTTATGTAGATCTTTGGCTCTTAATACATGTTTGTTTACAAAAATATATGGCATGATTCAATATATCTATGTATTGGAAATCAAACATATCTATGTGTTTGTTAAAATGCCTAAATGAATATGCATGTGTTATTTATGCTTCAAATGCTCTTATCTACTTATTTAGGTGATGTGATTATGCTTAATCTCATGACATTGCTAGTAGAGTAGGCTTTAGCTTTAAATCCAACTAATAGGTTACATGCTATGCTTAGTCGAGTTTAGGTGCTAGTCCTTGGCTTTAAACCCAGCCAAGTGGATAAGTTAACCTAGACTAGAGTATCCCTCACCCACATTAGTGTTGGTTAATAGAACCTTAATGTCACGTAGTGTTTAGGTGCTAGTCCTTGGCTTTAAACCTAGCCAAGAGGATAAGTTCTAAGCACGGATTACGTAGGCTATGAGGAATTGGCCATTTGCTTTAAACCCAGCTAACGGGTTAAATCACTAGTATTGGTTAAGAGAGCCCCCGATCAACACAATGGCAATAGAAGTCTCGAGCCTTAGATAGACCTCATCCATTATCATAGTCTAAGTCTAGTTACAATGCAATCACCCTAGGTCCCTTTCTTCTTTGTTAGTTTTTCCTTCCATAGTTTGGCTCCTTTAAGTTCCTCCATAGATTAGTTTTTATTTTCCTTTTTCGAGCTTCCTTCTATCCTAAAGAAACTACACATACGAACGTAGCTAGTTTGAGGCACCTGAGCACGTAGAGACCAAACTAAGGTAGCCTCCTTCTGGTGATGATACCCGCACTCAAATCCGCTATCCCATGAATGATTCATACACTTGCGGGTGTAAAACTCGATATGCACACATCGAGTTTTCGGCACCGTTACTAGGGAGGCACGGTATTGGTTCTTTGTGTGCTTTTGTGTTTGCGATTGGTTGCTTGCGTGTGCCCTATCTTTACTTGCTTTCCATTTTTTTTTTTGAAAATTTAAAAAAAATTGATTAAAAAAATCCTGAAAAATCCAAAAGAACATTGAAAAATTTTAAAATGAAAAAAAAAAGTGATTGTGAAAAGGTTTTACTTGTGATTCATTGAATATGACCGATCCTAATGCTTCTTAGTGGTCACTTGTATCCTTTTCCCCGCCACTCGAACGTGTCCCTTATGCATACTGTCCCCATGAGAATTCCCCATCTAGGGCTAGTGTTACTTATGACCCCCATGGTCATGCATCTTCATTTAGTAATGATGACTATAAGGATGCATATTCTTGTTATTGCAATCATTGTGGAAGCCGTGCTCATTTTCCTAGTGCTTGTCCCACCTTCCACCCTTATCCCCAATTGCATGCAATGCCCTATGCCCCTACCAATCATACGCCCATGCATGCATCTACATCTAGTTATCATGATTCTAGGGAGCAATATCATGCATTTTCACAATGGGGTCAAGATGACTCTTCATTCAATTCATCCTCTTATTTCGATTGTCCACCTCTGACACTTTCTTTTCCTACTTATTCCTCTCTCAAGTTTTTTTTATGGTTATGTGCAAAATGATTTTCAACATGACTACCCTTTCCACACGGTTGAGCCCTCTTCTTTTAGGTCATCCTTAAGTTATGATGAAAAGATTGCCTATCTACAATCACTCCTCCAATCTGATCGAGAGAGACTAGATAGCATGATGCAACAAGTTGACTATCTAGGTGAGTGCTTGAAGAAAGAGATTAAAAGTGGACAACTTGTTGTTGGAAGTCTTGAGATACCTTTAGACCAGGTTGAGGAGATAAGAGAGAAACCTAGAGATGAGAACAATAGGGGTAAAATTGATGGTGTTTTGGAGAGGAATCTAAAAAGAAAGGTGGATGGAGATATCACATCTTGCAGTGAGGATGAGAGTGAGCATGATAGTAATTTGGTTCTTAATGACTCTTATGGTTATGTTTTAGAGGAAACAGTGCCCTATCCTCTTATGCTTTCGTCGCCACCCACTGAGTCATATGAACCTAACTTTCTCTCTTTTCCTATATTGCCCATACATATGGAGGTTGAGTCCCATGTCGATAGTACTTAATTGCATTTCGAGTCGGCATTTAGGGAGTTTAGCACGCATTCTTCCCTTGAGCATTCATGCATACATGATGAGGAATCTGTTGAGTACCCTTTGTCCTTTCCATTTATGTCTACCCCTTGTGAAGAGCATGATGAGGGGATGACGACCACTAGTGATGAATTTGTGAAAGCATTTGATGAGATCTTTGCTAGTGTGGATCTAGAGTCATCCATTAGGGAGAATAAAGCATCAATTTCAGAGTCTTTGGACGATAAGTCTCTTGGAGTTAAGGATTGTTGTGTTAAGGAAAATAGCCACTCCAAGAAAACACTTGAGAAAGAAATTGATGAGCTTGAAATTGCGATCTATAGGTCTTTGGGTGTGTATGATGAATTATTGTTGATACCTTGTGCTACCCTTTCCACTGGGGAATTGATTGATGAGGTTAAGTATTTTTTAGATGAACATAAACCTTTTCTTAGTGTGAGTAAGCCCATTAAGATCAAATCCACCCGTTATGAGAAGTTAAAGCGACCTAGGCTTGAAAATGCTATATTTTGTGGAGAAGAAAAATGTAGTACATCAAATTCCCCTATCCTTACTCCTCTTTCTCCTAATGTCATTCTTACTCCACTTGCCCATTCCATTAAGCCTCCCTCTTTGGAGCTCATGTTTATGCCTTCTTGCATAGAACACTTTCCTCTAGGGTTAGAAAGCACGTTTCTTATGTTGCATGCATTTGACTTATCTTTAACCCATGAGGATGATGTATTTTTAGCCCTTGATTTTGAGAAGAAGGCCATGGGGTGGCTAATTAAAGAGCAAGTGGGACATGATTCTTTACATTTGAGCATGCGTCATTCCACACTTGTGCATTCATTTGATATTTTGGAGTGGGATCTTGAAAAGGGGTGCACCATGCATTCATTGCCCTAACCCTTAGTGCATGACCTTTTTCCCTCTACGTTCTGTGCTTTGATGATTATTCGGCAATTTGTGCCACACAACTTTAAACATGCTTTACTCTAACATTGGCACTCAGCTGGAGGCGTTAAATTAGCACTACTAGGAGGCACCCTAGGCTTGTTAATATTTTTCTTGTTTTTCTTGTATTTATTTGCCTTTGCCTTTGTATATAGTAGATTAGCTTTCTTGTACTTATTCTTTCTTTGTATATAATAGATTAGATTGCTTTTGTTTATCTTACCTTTTGATAGTTTAGGCTTTCTTTTGTTAGTTTTCATTCTTTGTAGGTTAGATTTTTGCTCCCTCACTTGTTCTTGCTCCTTTCCTTCATTTGTGCATCAATCCCTTGCCCCTTGTATACATCCTTATTTATCATTTCAAATGTCAATGTGAGCTTGTATAGTATTATCTTCTAATCTCTTCTTTGTTTTTTTTGAGCATTATTGCTTTCTATAAAGACGGGGTTGGTAGATGATCAGACATCATTGGCATTTAGGACTTCTACGCAAACAAGGTTGTATTGCTTCATCTTCTTGTCCCTATCTATCCCCCTCTACATTCCCCATATGCGTTTCATGTGCTTCCTTGTTATGCTTAGATGGTATTTGCTTGAGGACAAGCAAAGTTTAGGTTTGGGGGTATGGTTGCTCATTTATTGTTTATATCATATATGGGATAGATTTGCTTGCCATATCTTATTTTTGCTTAAAATGTGTTCAAAATTTTCAATTTTTTTTGCATATTTTGAGTTGGTTTATCTCCATGTTGGTTGGAGAGTTGGCTTTTGCTATTGACTTAATTGATTGGAGAAGATGAGGGTATATTGTGGGGAGTAAATGGCGTGTGGGGTATGACCTAGACTTCGAAGAGAATCCATTTGAAAACTGTGGGGAGTGAGCATTTCTAAGAATGCACCTTGTAGTTTCCTTACAACTTGGTTGGCGAAAAGTGTTTTTAAAGGGTTGTTGATATGAGTGCCTATTCCTTGATCGGTTCTTTTAGTTTTCCCTAGCCTCTTCTTTTTCTTTTCTTTTTGTTCTATGTTATGTATTGAGAAAAAGTGCAAAAAAAAATACAAAAATGAGAAAAAAAAAGAAAAAGAGAAAAAGCCAAAAAGGCAACAAAAAGATTGAAAAATGAAGTATGTTAAATAAGTGACATGTAATATAACGTCAAGTTGACACAAGTATCTCTTTTGTTCTTTTATGTGTTGTGAATAAGGCTCTTATGTCAATGTGAGCCATTGTGATGTATCTTCTCTTCCTTGTATCTTTGGGGCTAAGTGCATATTAGGAGGCCACGTTAGTTGATAGAGCACGAAATATCAACATCTCGAGTGCGTGAGTTGGAATCCTAAGTTTGTGGTGGTGTTATCTACTTGGTAAGCTCCCAAGGGGTGCGAGACCCTTTGTAATTGAAGGGAGGATCCAAAAAAGGTTAGGGAAACCCTTACATGAAAGAAATGACCCCTTATACTCTCTTAGAGGAAAAAAGATAGCAAGTCAATACAATTGGTAACTCTTTGAAAAGCATGTGGACAGACCTAGTTTAGGCTTGCTTGATAATAAGCAAGGGGAAGGTTTGGGGGTGTTGATGTGTGTGTTTTGTGTATGTTTGTATATATTGTTTGCATACATTTCTTAGGGTGTTTTAGAGCTTATTGGTGTGCATTTAGTATAAAGTTTATGCATATTTATAATAGTTGTGCATAAGGTGAATAATTGCATAAATACTACACTAAGTGCACTAATTGCATGACTTAGGTGCATTTCGGGTGAAGTTGATGCTTGAGCTTACATGAAGAATCTGGAAGAATATTGATGAAGATTTGATGTTCTGAAACAAGATTCGAGCATGCTAGATGATGCACGAAGCCAAGAATGAAGCACTAGCGAAAACGGAAGTGAAAATGGAGCTAAAATGAAGAAAATATGCTACTACAGGTTAACCCTCTGCCCCAGTACCAGTCTTCTTGTAGTGTCTTCCGGTAGTTCCTGAAGCTCCATCAAAAGTACCGGTGCCCTAATATCCGTCTTCCGGTAGTCGTGCTGAAGGCCTATTTAAAGGTCGTTTTAGCTCATTTTTAAAGGAGGAAATTTTATTTCTAAAACCCTAATAAACCCTAACCCTTTTCCCACTTCACCAAACACCTTAAATCACCATCTAAATGCCATACCAAGCTAGGATTGAAGCATTAAACAAAGATTTGAAGGATTTGTACGGATTTGGAAGCAAGAATTTAAAGAAGTTCTTCTTGTTCTTTCTCTATTTCTTGTAAATGTGCTGCTAGATTAGGCTAGATTTAGGGTTAACTATTGTTGTATATTAGATTAGGGCTTTGAATGATAGATTTGTTTAGATCTTTGGCTCTTAATACATGTTTGTTTACATAAACATATGGCATGATTCAATATGTCTATGTATTGGAAATCAAACATGTCTATATGTTTGTTAAAATGCCTAAGTGAATATGCATGTGTTATTTGTGCTTCAAATGATCTTATCTACTTATTTAGGTAATGTGATTATGCTTAATCTCATGGCTTTGCTTAGTAGAGTAGGCTTTAGCTTTAAATCCAGCTAATAGGTTACATGCTATGCTTAGTCGAGTTTAGGTGCTAATCCTTGGCTTTAAACCCAGCCAAGTGGATAAGTTAACCTAGACTAAAGTATCCCTCTCCTACGTTAGTGTTAGTTAATCGAGCCTTAACGTCACGTAATGTTTAGGTGCTAGTCCTTGGCTTTAAACCCAGCCAAGAGCATAAGTTCTAAGCACAGATTGCATAGGGTAGGAAGGATTGGCCATTAGCTTTAAAGCCAGCTAACAGGTTAAACCACTAGTATTGGTTAAGAGAGCCCCCGATCAACACAACGGCAATAAAAGTCCTGAGCCTTAGATAGACCTCATCCAATATGATAGCCCAAGTCTAGTTGCAATGCAATATCCCTGGTCCCCTTCTTCTTTGTTAGTTTTTCCTTAGTTTGGCTCCTTTAAGTTCCTCTATAGATTAGTTTTTATTTTCCTTTTTCTGAGCTCCCTTCTATCCTAAAGAAAGCACACATACGCATGTAGCTAGTTTGAGGCACCTAAGCACATAGAGACCAAACTAAGGTAGGCTCCCAGTGGAGACGATACCCGCACTCGAATCAGTTATACCACAAACGATCCGTACGCTTGCGGGTGTAAAACTCAATACGCACACATTAAGAATCTAGGAGAGGCTTTCTATATCCTCGAGATCAAGATTTATAGATATAGATTGAAGAGGTTGTTGGGATTGTCCCAATCCACGTACATAGACACAGTGCTAAAAAGGTTCAACATAGAAAATTCCAAGAAGGGCTCTCTTCCAATAGGCCATGGAATTTCTCTCTCCAAGAGGGATTGCCCTTCAACTGCTCATGAGAGAAAGCGTATGAGTAGAGTACTTTATGCTTCAATAATAGGATCTACTATGTACGCTATGACTTGTACGAGGCCTGATGTGGCATACTCCTTAGGAGTGTTCAGTAGATACCAATCTAATCCCGATGAAAGACATTGACAAGTGGTAAGACCATCCTTAAGTATTTAAGAAATACCAAAGACCTATGCCTCGTCTATGGGGGTTCTAACATGACCCTGGTAGGTTATACTGATTCTAGTTTCCAGTCAGATAGGGATGATAGTAAAAGCGTGTCAGGGTTCATGTTTACCTTAAATGGTGGAGCTATCTGCTAGAATTGTTCCAAGCAACAGAGCATGGCTAATTCTGTTCGCGAGGCAAAATACATAGCAACACCTAATGCAGCGAAAGAAGCAGTTTGGCTCAAGAAATTCACCATTGAGCTTAGGGTTATTCCTAACTTAGCTTATCCAAACACAATCTTTAGCGATAGTACTGGTGCTATTGCTCAAGTGAAGGAACCTCGATCGCACCAGAAAGCCAAACATGTGCTAAGATGTTACCACTTGATCTGAGATATTATAGCTAGAGGTGGTGTCATTCTACAGAAGATCGACAGAAAAGAGAATTTGGATGACCCATTTACTAACACCCTCGAGGTCAAGGAGTTTGATTTACATCGAGAGAAGACAGGTATAAGATATAGATCTGACTGGCTTTAGTCTAAGTGGGAGATTGTTCGGAATAGTGTCCTAAAGTCAACCATCTATTGTATTTCTAGAATTGTTCACATACAAGATAACTTAATAATATTTGGCCATTACATCATATCGCACATCTTCTCTTATTTTGATCATGATGCAGTTTTTTAGAACAAATGTGTGGGATCATGTGAATGGGACTTGATTCTGATTGTTCGTAAAATCTGTTCACAACCAAATGATGGAATTGGTATTGGAATGTTAATTCCTTCATGTAGAGGTTAATGTTTGTCACATGGGTTAGTCATCCTTATGACCAATGGGTGTTGGGATACCAGTATGACACATAGGTATGGTGTAAAGACATGCTTACTAAACATGACTCGTTTACAAGCATTTTGTGGTACTTACCCTACTGTCAAAGGATGGCTTGTGGCGTACTTGGTTGTAGTATTCCTTTCAACCTGAGACTGTCATAGAGGTTTATGCATTGCTCCTCGTACTTTGGTGCCAAACTACCCAAATTTCCAATTTGGTGACAAAGGGTTATTGGGTGTGAACAAGTGTCGCGAAGCCGATGAGCAGGACAAGATGGGATTGACCTGCTCCGAGTATTGGGAGAATGATGTTCCACTTAGTCTTAACTTATTAAGACTTTGGTCAAAGCTTTCTGCATGATGTGTTACGGAGATGTGTCATGATGAGTCATGACAAAGTTTGGACTTAATATGGAATAACTAATTAGGGGTTTGACAGTTAACCATGCTCCTAGAGCTATTTTGGAATATCGAGGGTCATAGGGGATCTTCCATAGTGCCCAGGTTCAGTGACAGTTGCCTTGCAATTTTTCAGCTCATTCGGACGTTGGCAACTATTGCTAGACGTTATATCCAATTAGTACAAAGATTATCTTTGTACTACCATCTTAAGTTTGAACCTATGGAGTCACGCAAAAGGTCAAGAATTTTATTGATGGATTAATCTACAATATTTAATTGAGAATTAAATATTCCATTATTTAATTGTGAATTAAATAAAAGGAATTAATAATTAATGTGTTTGAATATTTAATTAAGAATTAAATATTTAATATTAGTTATTAAGAGGTCACGAATTTAATTTCATCTAACTTTTGCTAGCACAAGAAAATGTGGCATGAATTAAATCTTGGGCTAAATGGGTTAAAAAATTGAATAGTGATTTAATTTCAAATTGGACTAAAAAGGTTTGGGCTCAATTGGGTTAGAGGAATTGAACCTAGGACTTGTGAAAGCCCAACACCTTTTGTTCTATAAAAAGAGAGGTATTGTACATATGATTTAATTTTGGTTATTAGCTTTTCTACAGAGGACAAAAATCGCTTCTTCCTTAAAACCCTAGCCTCCATTAATAAATCTTGGTTGTGTATGTAGAGGAGGAAGATCAAGCTTCCACAAGGCTTCACATCAAGAACACGTATTTGCGTCATGAATATCTAGGCATTCATCGTGTTTTTCGTGAATTTTTAATTTTCAAGATCCTGATCCTAGAAGAATTTTGTGAAAAATTTTGGCAGAATTCCTTCAATATTCACAACACCTTAGCCTAGAACACGAAGAATTGCACTAATTAGACATCAATCCTCTATAATGTCCCTAGAACGGTGGTGCATAATTTAGGAATAGCCTAGTTCGAGATCCTTTAGCTTTAAGTCCAGCTAATAGGACTCTAGGTGGGGTTTAGTCGGCTTCACTGACCTTAGGTCTTGGTTTTAAATCCAACTAATGGTCTAAGAGCTAGGGAAAGATTGTTCTAAAACACCTAGGTAGCTTTCTAGTCCCTTCTATGGCCTTAGATACATAAGGATCATGCTGTAGCTCTAAGTGTGCACACTTAGGGACAGACCAATGCCGAGTCTGGGGATTAATTAGGATACTAGCTAGCAACCTAGTATCAAAGCATTGCATAGATAAGCCAATTCCCTTAATCCCATAGTATGAGTTGAGAATAACCCACTAGCAAGCATAGGTGACCCTAAAACCTTTCCTTTGGTAATCTGTATAGTTCCTTTTTCCTTCGTTTTGCTCCCTAGAATCCAACAAGTACAAAAATATGCTTAGTCTAGGTTTCTTTTTAGGCATCTTCTAGAGCACACACACATAGGATTCCTTCCACACATTAGCCTCCATGTTGTTCGACAACTGTACTTGTACACACTATATTGCATGATCTGTATGCTTGCGAATCTTTTAGGGTTTACACCTTAGAGGCACATCAGAGAAGATGTACGATATGACGTAAGGCCAAAAGTGAGACTATTCATGTACAAATTAGTAAGAAGTCTACAATAGACGACTGACTTTAGGACACCATTCCTAACAACCTTCCACTTGGACTAAAGCCAGGAAAATCTATTTCTTATACCCATCTTTTCACGATCCCGAAGGCTTTAGCTAAGAAGTTGGCAAAACATTCTTTGTCATATGTTATTTGCAAAAGATCATTACCTCTAGCTTGAAGAAGGCAGTCACATCCAAACACAAGCTTAGAATTGTTCTAACAAACATAATCTCAAATACTGTGGCTATCATCCCTATTTGACTGGGAGTTAGAATTAGTCTAACTAATTAGTTTCAGGGCAAACTCTCCATAAATAGGCCATTGGTATTTTCACACTCCAAGTGCTGGAGGATGGTCCCACCAATTACCAACACTCCTTAGGATCATGATGACACAAGTTGGTAATATCAGAAGAGTATGCCTTATCATGTCTTGTCCATGACAAAACATACTTAGTGTATCCTAAGCAATTAGAATTCTACCCATATATGCCTTTCAGAGAAATTTGTCAAACAAATTTTCTTGAGGAATGAATTTCCCAATACCTTCTTAGAATTCAATATGTTGAACTCTTTCAGCACAAAGCCAATGTACGTATACTAGGACCATCTCAGTTACGTCTCTAATCTATCAACATAGGCTATGATCCCAAGCACATATGATACCTTTCCTAAAGCATTTATGGAGAACAAAGATAATAGCTATACCTTTCCATTTTATAGTATCAAAAATGTTATCCACATTATTATACTATAAACAAGCACATGATCATTAGCCTACTAACAAATAAGGCACACTTCATTCCTAAAGAAGGCATATATCTTGATACTTCAATTGAAATGTACGAAACCAAGAACTTGCATAAGTCGATACATGGACCTCTGAGGCATATACTATATAATCTTACCTATAGCTGTGAACTCTTTAAGATATGTCATACACACCCTTTTTCAACTCAACATACAGGTAAGTTGTTTAGACGCCTTCTAATCAGATTTCATAATACAAACATTCATCTTATACATGAATCACACTAATTACATTGAGCATCATTACCAGTAGAAATGTCTTGTCATAGTCAAACTACATCATTGACAAGGCCTCCTAACAACTAGTTGGGCATTGTAGGTCTTAACCCACTAAAACCCCTTCATGAACCATTTTTCACTGTACAAGTCTTACCTTACCCTTACCTTACCCCTTATGTAGCCAACCAACGTCCATACATTGTTGACATTTGTGGTTTACTGAAGGATTGCCTCAGAATAAGCAAGTTCTTAGAATTATGCCTCTGTCTAACATCTTTACAAGTGATCTTATTCACATCGTACTTTAATAGTTTAATGGAATTTCCACCTTGGATAAGGATTTTACACTTTTCCATTGGACATCATACCTTACCAAATCACCTTATGTATGCTGAACAATTCTTCGACCTTTCAATGAAAGTGTACATCTTATTATCATACCCTTATCTACTGACTGGCTAGATGTTGTAGCTCAACATTTAAGCATTTGTCTCTAATATACATTCCAAGGATATGGTCAAAACCGTAAGTTACATAATGGATCAAACTATATCCAACAATGTTTCATTTCTCCTTTCTGACATATCATTCAACTATGGAATAGTAGCAGGAATCCATTATATAAGAATCTCTTTCTCTTTTAGGCAAATGAGAGACTTCCTTAAAAGATATCTATTTCTATGATGAGATCATAGAATGATACCATCTTAGCCAACATACACTATGTTAAAAGGATGAGCTTATTTCAGTTCACAATGCATGATAATAACTTTATTCATAACATCATTAATATCATGCTTATTTCTACTAGCAAATGGGTCTACAATAACGAGTTATAGGGACTGTTTGTATCTTATACAAAGCCAATAGGATCTACTGAATTTGCAAGGTGTTATGATATATGCACCTCATGCAACAACCTCTTTCTACTTTTAGTCTCCCAAGATAGGACAACACTAGACTTTAAAGACTTTTCTTCTTCTAGCATTTGAATATTCAGAGATGTATTGTATGTGAACCAATTGCAACTACCTAGTGGGGTTTTAAACCTCACTTAGTAATTTAATGGATGATTCACCTCTCACTAAAATAATGTTCTCCCTAGAAGCTGGTTATCTTACTAGAAGATCCATAGCAGCTTGAAAGGTCTATTGTAGTCAACAATTGACTTGCATGTCTTGACCAATTCAAGAAGGAAGGTGATATTAAGGGGTGAGAATTAAGAATAATACACCTGCTTACCTTCTTAAAAGAAGTAGGCAAGTGACATTTGCTTCTCAATTTATTATGCCTTGTACAGTACATGGATATTTCACCCCTCAACTAAGTGTTGAAGACAGTATATTAGATCTTTATGTCTCTCTACATCAAATGTGTAGGAAGACTCACCCAACTTTTGAATATAGATCTATGAGCTAGCATATGCAGCATTTGCTATGAAGATGATTTTTCATTACAGACCTTATGCCTCATCAACTAATTGATGATCATCCTGACACTTGTAACTAATTGGTCTCACTTATGCCAAGTTTGTTTAGAATATACAAAACACATTTATGATGGTGATTAATTAAATAGTAATATATCTATAACATATTGAGATTTATGAAAGCAAATAACAAATATGAAGAATGTAAACAAGCCATTGTATATGAATCATCATTCCTAGAGACATGGCCCAATGTCTAAAAGATCCTCCCATTATTTTATTCAGACTGATAGCCTCTACCTTCAATCCGAATAAGCTTCCAAATCCAAACCCCTTTAGTGGTACTGAGATCTAAAATAGTTGTACATAAGCCAACCGGCCCACCTATGGATATTGTTTGGTAGGTTCATAACCAATTGCTTCTCCAAACAACTCTCAATAGTCAATTCTCCCCCAAGCATCTCTTTAGTAAGACTGAGGTCCTCTATTGAAAAGTTCAGTTAAGTGAAACCATTAACATGAACTCCCAAGGTCTTCCTCTAAGCCTTAATGAACAAGCCCGACGATGGTCGGCCCACCTGCTCATTAGTCTAAAAGGATTTCAAGGGCTTCATATAGTGAATAATAATCCCAATATTCCAATAAATGTCAAGCCTAAGGGCCTCTAACATTTATTAGAACATTGGGCCCATTATTATTTACTTTAATGGGAGGCAATGATTTGAGCATCTCCATGTCCAAACTGCTTAATGAACTTAATAATTTTGCATATTTTGTAGAGATGATAAGCGCATTTGTTTTAATAGCCATATCCTTTTATTAATCAAAAATTGGCATACAAAAACTACATATATATATGTATATATATGAGCACATGTGGGTGGTTATAGGCTTTTCCAAGTGTGGCCCGTTAGAGCTATCATGGGCCACTCTATTATGCAAGTAAGGTTATTACCTATTAATATTAGGAAACTCGGATTGGGCTGAACCTTTTAGTTCTTGGTCTAGTAAGGTTATTACCTATTAATATTGGAAAACTTGGATTGGGCCGAGCCTTCTAGTTCTTAGTCTTCATCTCCTCGTCTTGATAGCGCTTTAACTATTAATTACATTAACTAGAAGAAAAACTTCTTTTCAAGGAGGTGATACATCACTTGGGAGAGAGGATTACAACTAGAATCTGAGATAAGGCTAGGCTCGCAGGCCCAATTTAATCCCAAAAACAATTACAATAATAGATAACACAAAGATGTATAACATGCATGGATGCAAGCCCATAACCACACCAAAATATGTCATACGTCATAATAAGGAAAAGACATAAATAATTTCATGATTTTATTGCATAACCATTGGATCTATTTAATTATATTAAATCAATCCCTTTAATTAGTTAAAACCAAATTTCAATTAACTGAGGTCAAAATCTTCATTTTTGACTAGCTAGGGGTTTTCAATTAATTAAAATCTCATTTTAAATTTATTGGAGTCAAAATCTAATTTTGACTAGTTTGTGGACTTTATTCAATTAATTGAAACTCCTTTCTAATTAATTGGGGTCAAAATCACTATTTTGACCAACTAAAATGCTAATCCAATTAATTAAAACTCTTTTAAATTCATTTGGGATCAAAATATCAATTTTAACTAATTAAAGGGCCTTGACAATTAATTAAAACTCCTTGTAAATTAATTTGAGTTAAAATCTCAATTTTGACTAATTTTGGGTAAATATTAAATTAATTAGAACTACTTTCCAATTAATGTGGGTCAAAATCTAAATTTTGACAAATTAGAAACTTTATCCAATGGATAAAAAACTAATTTAAAAAAAGTTGGTCTCAAAAATCTTATTTTTGACATATTAAGGGCTATAAAAAAAATTCATATATTTGTTACAAGATAAGTTTACTTTATCAAATAAAATACCTCATGAACTAGTATTTATCAATTTAACATTTAAATTGACATTTAATTTGAAACTATTGGGCTCAAACAACAATTTCAAAATGATTCAAAGGGTAATAGTGCAATTATCTAAAAGAGCATTATTTAAATTATTAAGAAATAAAAAAAAATTTTGGAAAAATATTCAATCTAAATGGTTTATAAAAAGTCACTTAAAAAAACAATTTACTAATATACATATTAAATTAACCTTTGATTTTAAATTACATATGAATGTGGCCTAATTATATTTTATTAGTCATACTAATAAAACATCAACCACAGCCCAAGAATAGTTTTAATTGTGTATAAATCCAAACAGGAAAATTAAACTTAGAATCAAATAAGTCAAAACTTTTTTTATAGACCATTAAAAGTCTACCGCTGAACCCGTCTGCCCAAAACCAATTTGCTTCTAAGAATTTAAACGCAAAAAATTCAGCCATCACTATAAAGAAGAACAATCTACATTTACGCCCACTATATCGGCCCAATCTGTCTAGCCTATGCAGAACCACCATCAGCTGCTCCTAAAACCAGCGCCGCCACCTTATAGGCCCTACCTAGCATCGCCGGCCACAACAACGTTGCAACATTGGCGATGATTATGCCCGAAGATCTTTAGCGACCCTTTTCCTTGCACTCCGATCAGCTCCTCCGTCAAGCACCGCCGTCCACCATCATCACCTTCGCCTCCATTTCATCCACCTTTTGCCGCGACACCGGCCACCTTTCGCGGCGCTAAGACCACCAGAAATTTGCCATCGTCGTCGCCGTTCAAGCTGTATGAGCCACACCCATCGGAGCAGCCCCTAGGCCGATCCACCATTAAAGCCTACCTACGTGCATCGAGCTTTCACAGGCGTGCATGCCAGCCACTCTACATCGTGCGAGCACCACCAGACAGTTCCCCTAGCTCCACTGCTTCAACTTCGACGCTCCATGCAAAGTACAAATGCTGAGTAAAATTACCACATTAACACACTAAAACCAAGTGTGCACAACCTTGGCTGAGTGATCAGACCTAAATGTGTCTAGAACTAAGGAGACATAGTCCCTACAGTGTAAACTTGGTCTTAAGAAAGATCTTGCAATTGAGCCGTGGAAGAAAAGGAGTTAGACACTGGATTCTAAGCTGAGGGACAAGGCCACACGTCGTCTGCGGCACAAAATTTTATTGTAGAACTAGTGCATGCTCTTTTAGCATCCGAGACGTTCATGGAGTTTGTAGCGCCTAAAATCCTTAAGCGAAGAGGAATGGACTGCGAATAGACCTTATACATTACATCTGTTCATTAAAAAGCCAGCACTAGATTAAAGAGAAATAAGGCGGTGCGCAGATCAATGCTTGATCAAAGGAAAGGGGATGGCCCGCACCTCTTATTAATTCATATAAAATCATCAAAAGCTCACCTAAAGCAGGCATCGGACTATGCACCCAAGCCAAGTCTATCCGCTCCCATGGCTGCTGCAATAGCTTATGACGAAATGCTATAGCATTAACTCATATACCCAAGCTAACCATGCGGGAGAAAGAATGAGCTTAGCAAAGAGCATCTCGACAAAGCAAGATGGGCAGATTTCACGGGTTATGCTTTCATCTAGGAGCAATATGAACAGGAGGTAAATCCCTAGTGGGATTGGTCGGTCAAGAAGGGAAAAAAACCGCATAGACGGACCCCAAAGCTTTTTCGGGCATCACGTGCTGATACACTTTTTCTACTTATTGTTGCTCCTGCTACTCGTTGAGTTTCCAGATTTCGCAAGTAACTCATTGGTAAAAGCTGGCATTTTATCTCTCGTTCTTGCACAAGTGATTGCTTCTTTATGGTGCAACTTTCGCTTCCATAACAACTTGCAAGGACCTTAGAACAGAATTCAGCGGCCATGCATTCATCATGAATGAAGGAGCACAAAAGACGGACCCTTCAGCTTTGCGTTGGATTCAACAAAATGAAAAATAATGGTGGACGCATCGAGGAACTGTCTAATAGTAGGTGAACAGGAAGGAAGCAGACATGCGGAACCATTATTCAGGAAGGATCCATCTATATGGCTTTTTTCCAAGAGAAAAATAGGTGCAAAGCTACACGACTCAGTTTGATCATTTTTTGCGTTCTCATTTGAGTGGTGGGTGTGAAAGGATTAAGGCACGACCTGCTTGAGATCCTTGAGGATGAATGAAGAAGACAAATTAGTAAATCAAAGAAAGAATAAGAAAGGAAGTGGGTATGTAGACCATGCATATTCATTTACGAGAAGCACATGTTGATGAAGCGAAACTTGGGCATGATAAAAAGATAGAGCAAACTCTTATATTCTGTTGTGATGTCGATAAAGAAGGGATGTGAGGTGGACCCCGAGCTATTGGGTTCAACAAGAAGAAAGAGCATGCATATCGGGGGGGGTCTCCTATGCCAAGCGTTAACCCAAGAACAAAGTAGCGCACAAGTCAAGCATGAAATATTCACTTTAAGCTACGTAGTTGATAGCCTGTAGAGAATTGAAGAGCCAAGCAACTTGGCTGAAAACGTGAGGGACCACTTTGCGTTTGTTGGATCAATGTTGCACATAAAACAACGAGTCTAAGTTCCTCAAGATGCCACGGAAGAGAAGAAAAAAGTAAGAAGCTCGGTGATGGCCAGAGATGTCCATCAAATGCTCGCTTAATCTAAAATGGGCATGAGTGTTTAGTTGCGACTATTATGAGGTGTTTCTGAATGAAAATAAAAAGACAAGCAAGAGGGATCGGACTCTCGTGCCTTGCTACCAATTCAAGGAAGAAGAAAAATAAAAGAGGGGCGTGCCATGGCCTAAGGTGTTCGTTCAGTGTGTAACAATAATAAGGAAAAAGTGAAATTTATACCTTGTTTACGCAAAGAGAAGGGGACCAAAAGGCCAAAAAGGCTGGAGCAAAGGCAATTTTAAGCCAGCAGATGGTGAAAGCTTCTAAGATCCTGTTTGGATTGACTTTTAGTACTTTTTTTTTTAAAAGTTATATTAAATTTGTAATAACTATTTGATTTAATTTCTAAAAAAGCTAAAACTCTGAAAAAAGTTGTATTTGAGCTTTTTTCACAAGCTAAAATTTTCAGCTTCTCAAAAAAATTATTTTTCAAAAACTGTCAAAAAAGTGCTTTTAAAAAAAACCAATCTAAACGAGCCTTACAAAGCTTGGAAAAATATAGAACGTCGCAATACACAGGTGCTGAAACTATGGCACAGAAGAATGGTTCTGAAATGGCTAGAAGGAAAACAAGTAGTGGGACGGATCCCAACATGGTACGACCACCAGAAAAGAGGAAAAAAAAACAAATGGTAAGTTGTAAAGGAACAAAACTCACCTTGAATCACGTAAAAGGCAAGAATGTGGTTTTGATTGATTTGCTGCTAGCATGGGATTATGGGTCTTGAGAAAAGAGATTCCCAATCAGCTATAAGTTTCCAAGAGCAATCGAGAAATGGAGCTTTAGACGAAGTTCTTACTTGGGAAGGAAAGCCAATCACAATACGAGAAGCAGCGCGTGCCTGATATGCAGACCTTAGAATAGGTTTCCAAGTTAAGCACGATCGACTCACGTTTGTTTTTGATGGCACATAAACTAAAATGCGTGCGTGCATGGACCTGTTGTCGCACACTTCGAGCATATATATAAGGCCAGAGATGAGTTGAAGTTGCTGATTGCAACATGGGAAGTAACGAGGTGTCTATGCGCCGGGGCTCATACATATATAACTGGGTGTTTTAACTTCGACAAGTAAGGAAAATGAAATGGGTATAAAACCCCCCTCAGCCATGCAAAATAGGGGCACTATTTGCAGTAAATAGAAAGCCCTAAGGAGAAAACTTGAAACAGGGAAAAAAGAGGGTTTTGAAGAAGTGAAAGAAATGAAATATAGGGTGGACCCTCACGTTCGGCATATGCTTGAAGGAAAATATGCAAAAAATGAAGTTACAAAGTCAGATGAAGTTCTTCTTCTGAGCATACAAGCAAGAAAGATGTATGGGTGTACAGGAGAAGGCATTGGTGATGAGCATTAAGCAAAGATAATGGCGAGAAGTCCATGAAGAGGAGAAGACCCCCCTGCATCATGTCACCTCAAGATTAACAAGTGTGAATAAAAGCAAGCAAGCACAAAAAGATTCACCTCGAGCTACGACGCTGATAAGCTCGTAAACAAGTTTGAAAACAAGCAGCTTGGTTAAAAGCATGAGAGACCAGTACGTTCTCAAACACTTTTGAGTGCTATTTACAATGTGGAGAAGACACTTCAAAAAGAGTCATAACAGGAAAATCAACATCAAAACAAAGGAGAAAGCTTTTGGTCCTTACACGATATCAAGAAGATCGTATAAAAACCAAAAAAGGGCAGTTGATAGGGGTATAAAATGGCTCCTCCAATGAGATGACGACACATGGCATTGAATGACGTATTGTGTGCAAGAGACGGACCCTCGATGTATGGGTCTGCCCAAGTGGAAGCAGTAGGCATGCCCATGACCTAAGGGTATGCCCAAGAGGAAGTGATAGGCGTATCCTTGGCCTACGGGTACGCTTCTTTTTATCACCGTATGTCCTGCGAGAACTTCGATGTGAGTCTTCAAATCATCTTTGAATATGTATGCAAAGTAGCACCCTAAGCCTAGGCGTCCGCTAGAGATACGAGAAAGGTGTACCCGTACCTTACAAGTCCGCCTATAACAAGTTCCTACATGGGAAGGACCCCTCTTTCCCTTAGTATCTAAATGTGCCAAGTCAGGCTTAGTCGACACACCACTTGGGGTAAATCTCAAATATTGAGCCTCCTTGCCTATAAATACCAAGCTTCATTCCAAAAGAAGTAAGTGAATCCTCCCTAAATCCTCTCTAAATATTCTAGAACATTTTCATACATTCAAGTGTATATTTATATCAATCTTTAAATCTTTATATTAAGACCTTTGAATCTTTATCTAACTTAGGCAGCGGAGGTACAATGTGGGGAAGGCCCATTGTATGATTTTCATTTACAGGCCCATTGTATGATTTTCATTTACAGGAAGATGTACCCATAGCACAGGTATTCGATGTCTACTCTGGAGGACTCTACAACTCCTTTTTCGATCAATAACATCAACTAAGAGGCATACTCTGCATTATCCACTAGATGCACCCTAAAGTTACATAAGCGTGTCTACGGTATTCGAGAGGCACGCCTTTGTCGTACCCAAGGGCACGTGCCTACTGTCACCTCTAAAGGGCACGCATCCACCTTCACCTCCAAAGGGCACGCATCCACTGTATCCAAGACATACGCAGTATACGCGTCTACCATCACCTCTAAAGGGCACTCGTCCGTCATATCCAAAGGACAAACTTCCATCATCACCTCGAAGTGGCACGCGTTCGCTGTACCTAAAAGGGACGCATCCACCGCCACCTCCAAGGGCACGCATCAGCCTTGCCCAAGAGGTACGCGTCTGTCGTTACATTCAAAAGGCACGCGTCTACTGTCACATTCAAGAGGCATGCGTTCGATGTGCCTAAAGGGCACGCATTTGTCGTACCCAAGGGGCACACGCCCACTATCACTTTCAAAGGGCATGCGTCCGCCATACCCAAAGGGCATGTGTCTACCTTTAACTCCAAGGGGCATGCATCTACTATACCCAAGGAGCATGCGCTCGCCTTCACCTTTTAGGGCATGCGTCTAACTTTGCCTCTAAGGGGCACGCGGCCGTCATACCCAAAGAGCAAGCATTTGCCTTCACCTCTTAGGGGCACACGTCCACCATCACCTCCAAGGGGCACGCGTCTGTCGTACCTAAGGGACACGCGTCCATCATCACCTCCAAGGGCACGCGTCCATCGTCATCTCCAAGGGACGCGTATCTGCCATATCTAAGGCAAGTGTTTCTGCCATCTACCCTGAAGGACATCACAACTCTTTCATTGACCAATAGAAGTAATCAAGTTATCTACTAAGGTGGAAGGAATTATCTGTACTACATCATTGAGAATTACGACCACTCAACGAGAATGAGAGACACCCTTCAAAGAAAAAACTGACAAAAAGTGAAACAACTTTGTGTTATGGCTTTTCCTCTGGTCAGATGAAGAGATTTGGGAAAGAATGGTGTTTTTGCTTTGTTTAGTTGAAATGCACTATTTAATGGGTGGAATAGTTGAGAATGAAAGTAAGGAAAAAGGTTCTTAAAGCTCACAAGCAAAGCAAAGCAAAAAGGCCTACAACGAACAAGGGAAAAAAAAGAGAAAATAAAAAAACATGTTACACACGCCTACGACACACACATGTTCACAACGCTCACGCATTCTTAACACACAGTGAGAATTAAACACTTTGTGTTGAAGTGTTTACGTGTAACTCTCTAACTACCATAGTGAATATATCCCTTGGGTACTGCTTGGGTGGTGTGTGACATTTCCAGAGGAGATGTGATTCAATTATTACAACTGAATTATTAAAAAACAACTTTCTTATCCACAATTTGAGCTTTTGGTGGTTGTTTCACGTAATATACATGCAAGTGTTTTGCAAATTTATTAAAAGAAAGTACAAACAAAAAAAAGTTAAAATAGAGTAAACAAACTCACTGTTGACCACTAAGGACTTCTCGTCAACATCGAGAAAGTGCAGCATGATGAGATGAGTGTCATCAAGAGATCGAGAGATCAACGGTCGCAGCATGAGACAGTTGATGAATGAGAGGAGTCGAGAGATCGACTGTTGATACACTATTTCGGAGCACAAACCTAAACAACTCGTAAGCGCATGGGTCGTGCGTTGTACAGTGTGTGCGAGTGCAGGTTCAAATCCATGGGGAGGCCTAATGTGTATAGTGTCCTAAGCTCTGTGCATCCTAACAGTTACGTGTTATATCCCTAAACTACGATATTTTTTGGGGAATTTTGGTTTAAAGGGAGCTTGAAAAAGATAAACCTAATCTAAAGGTAAGGAAATAAAAGATGTGTGTGTGTGTGATAGGGGAATCAAGCGATCTAAGGGAGTCAAACACGTAGAAATCGGGACTAGGGTGATTACATCTTTTAAATGGGTGATTACTACTGCTTGTTAAGGTTGCTTGATGGATTAAACTTGGTTGCTCTCATCTAGACTCCTAATTAATCTCCTAATTACACTCTAAGCCTCAGTGAGGGTCTATCCCTAGGTGTCGACTAACCCAGAGCTACGACGTGGTCTCAATGATTTAGGGTCATAAGACTAGTTAGTTAGGATTCTGTGTGGCTAGATCAATCTAACCCTAGCGTCTAAACCATTGGTTGGATTTAAAGCCAAGACCTAGTCTGTCTAAGGTCGACTAACCTACCGTGAAACCCATTAACTAGATTTAAAGCTAAGGAAGACTCAACCTAGGCTAGCCATTAGTTATGCACTATCGATCATTATCACAAAAAACGGGTGTTAACGTTTAAGCACAAAGCAAACACATCTAGGGCATGGTGTTCGAGAATATGTCGAAGTATTCACTACTAAGCACATAGACATACTTAGATTACACCAATTTAAGCAATAGCACTTGACATGTAAGCAATAGAAGCTATTTATGCTATTAAGTATGCTAACACACACATAAACATGTATAGAGTCATATCCACTTCATGTAATCACTAGACAAACACATAGACATACTAGCATATATATATATATATATATATATATATATATATATATATATATATATATATATATATGCAACTTTATTGAAGCATTTCAACAAACACATAGACATATACGTAAAATGGCCTTTGAAACCCTAAGCACTAAGCATATATATATATATATATATATATATATATATATATATATATATATATATGTAAATAAATCCATCAAGTACCCATTACAAAAGAGTAGTAATCAATCTATAAATACAAGAATAATTATCCTACAAAGCTCTAAGCAAACATAATTAGACTTAGGATAAAAGAGAAATACCCTTTTATCCATAGCCAAGCTTTACAATCCATGAACTATGCCCAAATCCTAGTGTTTGATCCTCTTGGATCCTTGATTCCAAGTGTTAAAAATGTTTAGAAGTAAGTGTGTGAGATGGTTTAAGGTGGATTTTGGGTTTAGGGAAGTGGGTGTATGAATTGGGTTGATGTTCTCCCCAAAAATGGCTGAAATAGAGCTGTCAACGCGCAGGGTCGGGGGCCTAGTTAAGGGACCGGTCTTGGGGATAGGTCAACTGGCCTAAATTGGCCCAGATTTTGATTTGGCAGGGGGACCTAGATCGGTAGACCGGCCTTGATATGAGCTCAACCGGTCTTCACAGTAAAATGTTCATAGCTTGCTCGTTTTGGCTCCAATTTGCACATCATTTTTTTTCTATGGCTTTGTGTCTCTTTCGGGGATCTGCCAGGGCATCTTTTGTACCCTTAAACATGTTCAAAATTTTTTCATGTCCTTTTATTGTGCAAGCTCTGAATTTAACTCCCATTGCGCTTGGTTTCGCCTCGGTCAATCCTTCCTTCGCCCAACCACTTCTAAATGCACTTTTTTTCATTCTTTTATGTCCAAAAAACCCTTGGATTTGTTCCACACTTCAAGCACCCTCAATCAAGCTCCAATTTTCTTCCCAAATCCCGCCTAAAACAAGCAATATATCCATATTAGTGTAGCATTTGAGTTCTAAGCTCAACTAAGAACATGTAAATCCTAATATGCACAAGTATGACCTAAATGTTATACTAATACACCAAATAAAATCTAGAACACCCCAAAAGAAGTATATACTTGTAATTTATAAACACATAAAAAGACAACACATCAACACATCAAACCTTCTCCTTGCTTGTCCCCAAGCAAGTGTAAACCTAAGTCTATTTCAAAGTTGGTAAAGAGGGTTGCCTAGATGATTGATTTGCTATCATGGTGCATCTAAGATGTATATAGGGGTCATTTCTTTTGTAGAGGGGTTGCCAAGCCTTTTTGAATCCTTCCATTACTCACAAGGGTGTTGCACCTCCAGGAAGTTTCCAAGTAGCTTTATCCTCCACAAACCCGAGATTTTAACACACGCACTCGGAATGTTGATACTTTGTACCCCCTCAACTAACATGGCCTCCCAATATATGCATGAAGCCTCAAAGTTAAGAAGAGAAAGAATGTACAAACACAATGGCTCACAAAATGGAGAAAGAGCCTCACTCTTAATACATTAAAAGAATGAAATGATAACTTGTGCTAAATCAACATTACGTCATTAAGCACTTATTCAATGATCTTTACTTTTGCATATTTTGGTACCTTTGGCTTTTTTGCATTTTCTTTTTATTTTTTGGGCTTTTCCAAGCTTTTTTCCTTTTTTTCCCTTTTTTCCCTTTTTTGGATTTTTCATACTTTCATAACATAAGCAAAAAAAAAAAAGGAAAAAAGAAAGGCTAAGGCACATGAAAAAGAACCAATCAAGGAAAGGACACTCATATCAAAACCTTTTTTTTAACTCTTCTTCCAATCAAGCCATGGGGTAGCTATAAGGTACATTCTTAGAGGCACTTACTCCCCACAACTTTCAATAGCATCTTTTCCAAGTCTCGGCTCTCCCTCCACTTCATTCACTCCCCACAATACAGCCCTATCTCCACCAATCAATTAAACCAATCACAAAAGCCAACACTTCAATCAACCAAGAGATAAACAACTATACATGCATCAAAATCGAAAAATTTTCTCCATTTTAAGCACAAAATACACATCTACCCTATACAAAGCATATAACGATATGCATCAAAATCAAAAATTTTCACCATTTTAAGCACATAATGCACATCTACCCTATACAAACAATGCCTCAAAGCGGTTGAAATAATTGGGTTTATCAGCCACGTCATACATTGATGTTGCGAGCTTGTGATGCATCTAATTGTCAGTTGAGCATGTTGCCTAAGTATCTTCCACGAAGCTTTGCTCATTGAAGAGGGTTTGGTTTTATCTTGAACACTTTCCAAACCTCTCTTCCCCTTCCCTCCCCTCTTTTCTTATGACCTCTTGATCATTCTTCTGTCCCCCTTTTCCTTTCTTCCCCTGTCTTTTCTCTTGTGTTTCCCCTATCTTTGCCTCCATCCCTCTTGCCGTGGATGAGGTTCAGGACTCCTATGTAAATGCTGCTGATGATTTCAACCGTGCTAACTTGCCAGCTGAATTGGAGCTGAATGATGATCTTGAGTTTGCCGAAATAGAGATGTCGTTCCTTGTTGCTAAAGTGGTGGCTGAAGAAGAGATTCCACCAGCGCTGGTCAAAAGCTCCATGAACTCTCACTGGGGCGTCTCATAACTAGTGGAGCTAACCTTTCTGGAACATAATGTCGTCCTCCTTATCTTCATGAATGGTCGCCAAGGCTAGAGAATGGGGCTACCGGCCACGGTCAATTAACGGAATGCATGTCCTCCAAGAATGGAAGGATGGCCCTGAACTTCACCGCTTTCTAGGTGCAAGTTCTATTAGAAGGATCGTGCACATAGATATATAGGACACAAAGATAATAAACACATATAACACAGTGAAAGTAATATAACATATAAGCATACAAGATTTTAATGTGGTTCTGCTAAGGCCTACATCCACAAAGTAATTTTCTATTATTCAAAAGAAATAATTTCTCTGTTACCATATATGGTACACCCATCTTTTAACGTGTGACAACTAAACTCATGATAAAAAGTCCTGTTTATAGAATAAGTATCTTAATCCTATTTGGATTAGTAATCTTATAATGTAAAGTATTTTAATTCTTATTGACTTCCTATTCTTTCCAACACTCAATTGGACTTGGAATTCGAGTCATACTATAACAAGTACAAGTTCCTCTCTTGACGAGAAATTTCAAGCATTGAACCCTTGATCAACATCTTCAAAATTCAATACTTCAATAGCTAGATTGAATTTGGCAATATTATCTTCAAATTTGGATTTGTGACATCTAGAAATCCTCCCTTAAGCACAAAACAATACTAAACCATTCTTAAGATCCAATTGTCTAATGTACTCAAGCTCATCAATTCTACCAGTTGTGCATCACACTTGATCACGACCATTAGATTGCAACTTCTAGAACATCTGACAATCTAGAGTGCATGACCGAACAATATCCTTCTGGTTGTCTTCTCACTGCTTTGTTGTCAACCTATCTTGATGAAACTTTTTGCAACATTAAGCTTTGGCTTCTCTAATGATGTATTCATCTTCTGTGATATGTTGTTGCTTCATCTCCTGCAAGGTGCCAATTATGATCTCGTTCGCCAATAACACCTTTACATAGCATCAACTCCACTCTTTCTGCCATAGGTGTTCTTGAATCTACCACACTATTCCTAGTGTAGGAATTCTTGAACCTACTCCAATTATTGCCGTAGTTTTAGGTTCTCCTTTGGTGTCGTCATCTTCTGATAAATTACGCAGACATATCAAATAACTCAACTCAAGTGCACTAGCCATTATGCACCCTACTATACTCCTTAACTATTTTGTTTAATTACTCCGATGCCGTAATCACTGCTAAACGCATCATGGCAGCAACTTTTTGACGACAGCTTCAATTGCCATATCTATATGCAGTCCCAGGCTCTGATACCACATTGTTAGAAGGATCGCGCACATAGATATATAGGACACAAAGACAATAAACACATATAACACAGCGGAATTAATATAGCATAGAAACACACAAGATTTTAACGTGGTTCGGCTGACGCCTACATCTACATAGTAATTTTCTATTACTCAAAAGAAATAATTTATCTGTGATAATACATGGTACACCCACCTTTTGGTGTGTGACAACTAAACTCATTATAGAAAGTCCTATTTATAGAATAATATCTTAATCTTATTTGGATTAGGAATCTTATAATCTGAAGTACTTTTATTTTTATTGACTTCCTATTCTTTCCAATACTCAAGTGGACTTGGAATTCGAGTCATACTCTAACAAGTTCATGGGTTCCTTCTATGCTGGTCAGTGAAGAGAACAGGCATCGCATCTCTCAAAAGCCTAGTGAACTGGAATGTGTGCTTATCATCAAACCAAATACCCTCAACAAGAAGCTCAAGGTGAAAGTCAAATGGGATATTAACAATCTGAAACCAACCTTGTCTCTCACTATCAAAGGCCTCCCTGATCTAAATATCAACTTGAAGTACGAAAGATTGAGTGATTTCTGCGTTAAGTGTGGTCTGCTGAGCCATGTGGCTTCCCGCTGCAAGCTATACCGTGATGAGGATGGACTTACTGGTTGTGGGTCTAGATTCTCCAAATTTGGTCCGTAGATGAGAGCTAGGTCTTTTAAGGATGCCAATGCTGGCTATAGTAAAAAATACAATTAGAGCAAACCTCGAGGGCTGCCAGAACGTGGTGGATTGCCCAATCGAGCAAGAAATAACGTTGCAATGTACTGCCATAGGAGACGTTGATGCTAACAGGACTCAGGGATCTGATAATGCTGTGGAAAAGTATCCATGTGACAAAGGGAAGGATTCCCATACTTTTTTAAAGAATCATAAGTCTCTTCGTAACAAGAAAAGGGCGTCTGTTAACCCCCCTCTTCTGGTCAAAGTCATAGGCTTTCGGTTGACAAAACCAAAGTTTTTGATTGGCTTGATACCTCGACTTCTACTAAAAGTCAAAAGTTAAATATTGAACAGATTTCAAATTTTAAAGGTCTTAAGAGTGGCCCACCTCAAACTGGGCCCTCACATCCTAAAAAGCCAGCCCAGCAAGGCCCCAAAGAATCCAAAAAGGTCCACAAAGCATTAGGAACAAATTGAAAGACCTCTCTTTGGGCTCCTTTGTCGGCCGACGATCATCCCCTGGTGTTGAATATAGGCCTCCTCTAACTGATGATAAGGAGACTGCTTACGAAGCTATTGGGTGAGGACAGACTGGGCTCTCGTGAGATGGAATCATTTAACGTGACGCTGCTCGCTAAGCTGGTGTGGAGGTTACTTAAGAGCCATGCAAATCTTGCTGCTAATATACTCGAGCGTATATATTTCCTTCACGATGACTTCTAGGACGCTACCACATGAAGCCACCCATCTTGGGCGTGGAGAAGTATTGTAGCTAGGAAGAATTTTCTTAAAGAATTTGCATTTTCAAAGTTAGAGATCGGGAAAGCATCAAAGTCTAGGAGAACCGCTGGATTAAGAATTCACCTGTGATTGAGAGGCCCCAGAGTTTTTACATTGAAAAGATATGTGACTTATTCACCTTGGCACGAGGTGTTAGAATGCCCAAGCCCTAGAGTACCTGTTCAATGACGGTACTCATGAGAACATTAAAGCAACTCACATCCTTGTTCACATGTGCAAAGATGAGGTTATTTGTCCTCTTTCTAATTCTGGAAATTATTGTGTGAAGAGTGGGTATCAGGCTCACATTTATAAGTGCTCAATCAAGGAGGAGGAGGAGGAGGTTGCTTCGTCATTCTATCAGAACCTACCCAATTCCTGGAAGTCTGTTGGAAGGATCGTGCACATAGATACATAGGACAAAAAGACAATAAATGCATATAGCACAACAGAAGTAACATAACACTGAAACACACAAGATTTTAACATGGTTCGGCTAAGGCCTACATCCACGGAGTAATTCTCGATAACTCAAAAGAAATAATTTCTCTATGACCAAACATAGTACACCCACCTTTTGGTGTATGATGACTAAACTCATAGTAGAAAGTCCTATTTATAGAATACATATGCTAATCCTATTTGGATTAGGAATCCTATAATCTCAAGTACTTTTATTCTTATTGACTTCCTATTCTCTCCAATATTTAATTTGACTTGGAATTCAAGTCATATTCTAATAGAGTCGATTTGAAAATTAATGTTCCCCCAAAGATTAGAGTTTTTCTATGGCGAGCCTACCACGATCCCCTTGCCACTTAAGAAAATAGGTTTAAGAGGAATTTAACGTCCAGCCCTCTGTGCCCCATTTGTGAGAACGAAGTTGAATCAATGTAGCATGTCTTCTTTTATTGCCCCTGGACACAGAGATTCTGGTGTGCGTCCTTTTTCCATTGTGCTATTGATGGGGACTCCATGGGAGACCTAGACAAATGGTTTTTTTCACTTTGTTGAGGGATGCATAACAACTAGAATGCAACGTGATGAGGCTGAGACCATGATTTGCTTTTACTTGTGGAATGTGTGGAAGGAATGAAATAGAGGAGTCTTTGACCATGCACTTATGAATGTCGTCCACGCCATTTAAATAACAAAGACGAGCTTCCATGAGTTGAGTTCTAGAATGTGATGGTGTACTCAGTGAAATGTAGAAATGAAGCACAAATACATCTAAGTTTTACACCGTAGGCGCACAAGTCGTGTGTAGTGAAGTGTGTAAGTTCAAGGTCATTCTTCTATAGGGAGACTGACTTAGTTCGGTCACTATGTGCTTGGTGCCTAAAACTAGCTACGTGCATGTGTGTGCTTTCTTTAGTATCAAAGGGAGCTCGGAATGACAAAAAATAAACCTACGTTGGGGGGAACTTAAGGTGCCAAGCTAAGGAATGGAAACCTAACAATGTAGAATGGAATCTAGCGTGCTCGTATTGCAACTAGACTAGGGCTATAATAACGAATTAGGTCCATCTATAGCTTGATTGCTCGTAAGAGCTCTTAACTAATTAACCTTATTTTCTCTCAATTGCAAATAGACTCCTATCCCTAAGCGTCAACTCTTAGTAGCATAGGATTCTTCAAGCCAATTGTAGTTTTCGAGCTTAATTAACTAAGTTTTCTTTGGTATTGATTAATGTCCCACTCGAAAGACTAGCCTATTAGTATTATTTGAAACTAGAGATTAGACTCCTACAGCATTAACTAATGCAAGTGAGTACCTTTTTAGTATTATTTCAAATTAGAGGTATACTTTAGTTGCAAATAGGGCTCATGTCATTAGCATGGATTAAGGCTAAGGTGAGACCATTACTGACAGCATTTAAGCACAAAAGAATGCATGCAAGTTCACCTAGGCATTCTAACAAATACTTAGGCATATTTGATTTTCAATACATTGACATTTCGAATCATGCCATTAACCAATTTAAATAAGCATGTATTAGTAGCCAAAGATATACACAAATCCTATTCATAACCCTAATCTAACATACAATAATAAACACACAAAAATATAGCCTAGTCTAGCAACATATTTACAAAAATTAGAAAGAGAATAAGAAGAACTCCCCTAAATTTTACTTTCAAATTCGTACAAGCCCTTCAAATTCTTGTTAGGTGCTTCAATCCTAACTTGATAAGGGGTTTAAATGGTGTATGGAGGTGTTAATTGAAGTAGAAAAAGGGTTAGGAGGAATGGAAGTAACAGATTACTGGGTTCCTCCCCTAAAAATGACCTAAAACAAACTATTTATAAACTCTTCAGCATGAGTACCAGGACATTACTAGTTAGCTAGTACGAAACATGGTGTTGGCTAATAAAAATATGAGTCTTTGGATCTACCGGCGGACCCTATTAGGGACTCTACTAGCTAGCAAGTACTTACTGGGGGATCCTACCGGGTAACCTACAATGCCTTGACAACTCAATTTAGAACTTCATGTCTAGCTCATTTCTTCATTTTTTCGCTTCCAGTCTTCAACGTTTAGCTCGTTTCTTCCTTGTCTAAGCTCGACCCTTCCTAAAGCTCACTAAAACATAAAATATAATACTAAGTATAGTATTTATGTATGTAAATACATCATGTATAAATATTAACAAATATGCATAAACTTTATACTAAATGCACTCAGTTATGCCTTAGAACATCTTTAAACATGCATGCAAACATTGTGTATAAACACACACAAATGACACATATCAACACCCCTAAATCTTCCCCTTGCTTATCCCCAAGCAAGCCTAAACCAAGTCTATCCACATGCTTTTTAAAGAGTTGCTAGTTGTATTAACTTGCTATCTTTTCGCCTTTAAGGGAGTATAAAGGGTCATTTCCCTATCCCTTTTCGGATCCTCCCTTAATCACAAAAGGTCTCGCACCTCTTGAGAACTCACCAAGTAGCTAAAACCACCACAAACATAGGATTCCAACTCACGCACTTGGTATGTTTATACTTTGTGCCCTATTAACTAACAAGACCTCTCAACATGCACTTAGCCCCAAAAATACAAGGAAGAGAAGAATACATCACAATGGCTCACAATTGATGTAAGAGCCTTATTCACAATACAATGAAAGAATGAAACGAGAAACTTGTGCTAAGTTGATACTGTGTCACTCAACACTTTATTCAACGAACATTTTGGTGCTTTTTTGCTTTTCCATAGTTTTCACTTTTTTTTCAATCTTTTTCACTTTTTTTTTCTCATTTTTGCATTTTTCATTTTTTACATAACATAAAAAGAAAGAAAAGAAAAAGAATAGGCTAAGGCATAGTAAAAGAACCAATCAAGGATAGGGCACTTGTATCAACAACCCTTTAAAAACACTTTTTCCAACCAAGTTGTGGGGAAGCTACATGATGCATTATTAAAAGTGCTCATTCCCTACAATTTTCAAAAAGATTTTCTTCAAAATCTAGGCCATAGCCCACACTCCATTTACTGCCCACCATACACCCTCATCTTCTCCAATCAATTAAGTCAATAGTAAAGGCCAACTTTCCAACCAACATGGAGATAAACAACTCAAAACATGCAAAAAATTTGCCCGATCTAGGTGACATATTTATTGCTATTACCCAGAAGCTTATCATAAAAGAATGTAAACTTTGTCTTTGACCTACTAAATAACCAACCACATTGCCCTTCTATGTATACCCACAGCTAAGGTCGGTCCTTTCGCCTGTGTACTATCACCTCCTTGGCTGCATCTTTTTCTATTGGGTCTTTTGTCCTATTGCCAACCATCATTGGTTATGGAATCTTTTGATCTCGGGAGCGACCCTTAAGCCATATAACCAATACACCTATAAAGGTAATATTACTAGATCTAGATTTGGATGATAAACTTGGACAATCCCAAAGGGGCACATAGATTCTATATTCCATATGCATGTTCCAATTAATTAGAACTTAGCACTTAACGCACAAGGCAATTGATCCTAATAAAATAAGATTTCACACACAGTGAATCAAAGTACCAAACCCTAACTTCATTAGTTCACCTACATATGCTCAAGATTAAGAGCAATGATCATTTATTAGCAGTGAGTATCTTGTTTTCTTTCTTTGGTAGTACGTCTTTAGAAAATATATTCACATTGATCCTGTCTAATACGTGACACACGTACTATCAAGATAAATTCGGAAAGTCTCCCAAAGACCTGGGTAGATTACCCTCAAAGAGGAGACTTGCTCAATATAACATTATCCGGTAAAGTGCCTAACACTACCATTCAGTTATGGACTCAATTTATAATGTGACTAAATTTAGACTTAGGCCTACTGTGCATCCAATTTTACTGCGCACCCAAGTCATTAGTTCAAGTTAAGAGACCATTATAAATACATCAATAAAACATACCAGAGATGATATATCAAAAACTCATAATGCCATTTAAGAAAATGACTATACATTGTTTAACATCTAAAATGTCATATACAAGTGAGCTTTAGGATATATTAATCCTAACATAGAAAGGAAGAGAGCGTACCTGTGACAAAGAAATAGTGTATTTGGAGCCTTAAAATGGAAGGTGAACAGAACAAATGTGATTCCAGAGGTGTCTTTAACTGCCACCGTGTGAAGAAAGCCGAAAGCAAAGGACAAAACCTTGGGAGAGAAAAGAGAGACTTCTGGATAGTGGAAAAGGAGAATAAGCAAAAAATGCAAACAAATGAAGTAAAAACATATTTATACTCCAAAATAAAAGTGTTTGAATTTTAATAATGGTGCTAGAATGCCGGTTCGGCGAAGAATCGTGTCTCTGGTGGTGGCTCTATCACACATTTCTGAGGAATGCCATTATTATAGATAGGCCCATCGATTTGTATGATCCATGCATGTGCGGGAAAAACAATACTATTCATTGCCACAAGCCAAAAGCCTAGAAAATGCCTAAGTATGAAATCAGATGTTTGAGAAGTATTTGGCGACATCCCGATATGGAACATCCCCAAATGGGGCTGTTGACACGGGATCAGGTTATACCTGCGACCTTATCGGGAACATTCAGATAAGGTATCCTCAGAGCAGGATTGACCAACCACCCGTGAAACCACTTGATCATGCTCGTGATACCCAGTGACCAGTTGTACGAACAGGATAAAGTAACACGTGTCCCTCCCCAGAAAAATATTGACTTAGGCATCGAAGGTTCTTTAGTCGGTACCACACCGATACCTAGATTTCTTTTTCTTGCAGATTGAATACACCGAAGCAAGCTTAAGGAGACCTTACCTGGTTCTTCACAAGATTAGTAAGCTTAATGAGACATCTTTTCGTGGTTGGCACTATGAATGGAGAGCGTCTCAAGTTTTTGCTTGCATCAAAAAACTCTTAAAAATCAAATTTTTGATAAGCCTAAAACAACCCTAAACCCTAACTATAAAATTTGAAGAAAAAATAATTATAATTATCCATCTCATACAATCAACCATAAAGACATACTAACAAAATAACATATTGCAAGGATATCACACACTTGTCGATGAACTTAATAAAATAAACGCTATGTTAATCTAAATATTAACAATACCTAAACGTTAAACAACAAAAAAGAAACTTACATGGCTAATTGTAGTGACTCTGGTATTGATTGACAACGAGGTTGTTGATTTTTTCGGCAATAATCGACAGAGGAGGAGGGCGACAAAAGTCCATAGCAACAGTAAAAGGCGGAGGCAGGGAGGAAGGGGGACAGGGTGTGATTGTTACGGTTTGCAGAGAGGTGGAGTCTTTTTGTAGACTCATTTTGAAGCATCGGAACACAAAGAGTTATGTGTTACTCAAGAAGACGCAACTCTTGGATGATGATGAGACGGATTAGGGTAGATAATAAATCACATCAGCACCCATATATTTGCCAAGTCATCATAAAATTTAAACTTATTAATCTTGTGTTTTTTAATTTTTAAATATTTATCGATGTGATTTTTTTTATTATTTTTAGGTTTCCATGATTTTTTATTATTCTAAATATCTACAAAATTAATTCTAGTGCTTTTTTATTATTATTTTTATTTTTAATTAGGATATGATGAAGAAATTAATTAAATTAATGAGTTTCTTTTGGATTTTAAAACTTTAAACTCATTAAAAAGAAATATATAGATGGTGCATAAATATAATTAAATTTCTTGTAATTCTATTGCAATGATGAGGCTAGAAAGTGGTGTATAAATATAATTAAGCACTATAATATATAGATTTATAATAATGTAATAATATTAAAAATATAATTTATGATGACTTAACAAATAAATAAGTACTGATGTAAAACCTTTCTTTGAGCTCTTTTGGGTTAAGCTTATATATATGGATAATAATATATATATATATATATATATATAGTTATAGATATAGATTATATATATAGATATAGATAGATAGATAGATATAGATCATACATTATAGAGATAAATAAATAGATTATAGATAGATATAGATAACGATTTTTTTTTCATAATATTATGATTCAATTAAGTAATTAGTAATGATTCCTCTTTTATAATATTATAAGCATATTCAATTTGGGTGCGGGCTCATATGTGAAATAGAGGAAAAGGACGGCCGAAAACAATTGGATTGGCAAGTAGTCATCCAGACGCCGCAGCCCAGAGTAAACCCAAACTCATAAAGACGACAAAAATCAATCGCTCTTATCCAATCAGGATATTTTCTAAATTTCTCTCTTTAAAAAATAGTCGCGTTTTTTACCCCTTATTAATGTCATTAAAAATGGTGACGTTTTTCCGTCAAAAAAAAAAAATGGTGACGTTTCGTTGAAAGAAAGAAGCTTATTCGCTGTTGCGTTGGACGGTCCTCACTGCTTTTTCTGGCACGTGTCATCATCCTGTGATATGGCTTGCAGCGGACGGCAACCAATATTTGTTTAAACCCTATTCCTGGTCTCGGTTTTTGCATTCCCCCTCCTCCCACTCCCTTGCGACCCCACTACCCCAGCGTCCGCGCCCCCCGGTCCCCAGCCCCCGGCGACCCCATCCCAGGGCCCCCCGTCCCCACTCCAGTCGTCCCCATTACCCAACAGCCAATAATTCTTTTTTCCCTTTTTGCTTTTTTTTTTGTTTAATTTTTTATTGTAAAAGTTTCAGCCCTCTCGTCGCTTGCTTAAAAAACAGTAAGCTTTTTTTTTTTTTTAAAATTAATTTTGTATTCTAAGCTCAAATAAGGATTCTAGACTCATTTTTCTGCTTTTCTGACACGTTTGAACTTTGGATGTTTGGGATTTTGTCATATTCTTAAACCAAAGAATGTTCACCTTTTTGTGAAGTGAATCGTTAAGGCGTTTAATTAGTTTTAAACTAATTAGTCTGTAATACAATTGTAGTAAGTTGTTTATAATTATAAGAAATTAATTTCTTGTAAATTGTAATTAACTTGATTTAAATTGTTTTTGCAAGAGATCACGATGGACAATTCATTGCTTTGCATCCCACGAGAGCTCGGCTTACTTAGATATTACCACTCCCATCGCGTTACTCATCTGCACAAATCGGATAGCGCGGATAAACTTGACTGCAGAAGGTGGGACTTGTCATATTACTATCTAAAGTTGCCTGCCATAGTCTTGCATTACCTTAACAGAGCTGGCTTTTTTGGAGGGTATGCCACAGGTAGGGGCTCTGTCTAGTTAGAAATAATTGTATGTTTTATGTGTAATTGGTTTATTTATTTATTCAATTTTTTTTATTTGATTAATTATTATTTATTTAAATTTTTGGGAGCCTATGCCATAGGCGGGGCAGTTCTTGGTCATCCCCTGATTCATGCCATGGTAGAGAGATGGCGATGTGAGACAAATACATTTCATCTCCCTATTGGCGAGGTTACTATAACACTTCAAGATGTGGGCATAATGTTAGGGTTACCTATAGACGGTGAAGCCGGTCAGATTTGAAGGGCCTCCAGTTGATCCGAAGGCATTGATAATGGAGTTGTTCGGGGTTGATTGCACCAGGGACACAAATTGGGAACCTAATTCGAGAGGCAGACTTTCGGTAGAACCTATTAAAAGGATGTTTTTGAACCATCAGGCTGTTAAGTGTATTGGCAATGGTGAACACCAGAAAGCAGAGCAGACGGCGAAAGCATGGATTTGGATGGTTTTATCTGGCCATTTATTATCTGATCGGGAGCGTAGTATGTTGAACTGCCGCTGGCTACCGTTTCTCAGGAACATTGATGGCATTAGGAACTTCAGTTGGGGTTCAGCAGTCCTATGCTTACTTGTACTCATCCCTGAGCTTTGCTAGCTACTTGGGCCACAACTATATGCATGGCTGTATGGTACTTGTGCAGGTATTATTTAGTTGTATTTTACATTATTGATCGTGCATATGGTTTTTAACAAATATCAGATAATATTTATTTATGTGTCCTCAGTATTTTGTTTGGTTACGGATGAAGCGGCTCGTTCCCAAGATGACAGAGCTTAGCCGTTGCACAGAGCTACCGGTTAGTCAAGAGTTTGTTCTTCCGGATAGGCCGCTCGGGGCCCATGTTTTGTTGCCAAGCGTCTGCTTGCGATACGCCAACCCGTGTGTTGAGAACGTACCGGGATGAGATTGATCGGATGGTTCCCGGCGATGTGAGTTGATTAAATTAACAATTCATACTATAACTTAATGATTTAAGTGTTGGTTAGTTACAAAATTCCTCTGTTGTTTTTGTAGTTTATATGGTGTCCATACGAAGAGATGTCACGCCTGCCCGCTTACTGCTTAGAGGCGCAACACTTTTGGGGTGCTCCACTGCCACTTGTATGTCACTATTCTGTAGAGTGGCAGAGGACGGACAGGGTGATGCCACAATTTGGAAGGGTGCAGGGCATCCCAGAGGCACCGACGCCATTTCCATCCATCGAGATAATGAGGGAGGGTACACGGCTAAAGACGGCGAGTGCGGAAATGGGACATGCGTTGCGACGTTGGGCTATGAGGAATGAGCTTGTGCTCCAGGGTGACGAGTGGAATGATGTACAACGTGGCTACTTAGATTGGTATTACAGACACAGCGTCATAATCATCGGGCATGGACCAGGTGACACCGCCGAGGTGGGCTACGCCGGTGCGAGCGTGCAAATCAATCAGTTGGTAAGTACTTTAAATACTGAAAAATTAAATTAATATTGCTTGCTCTAAATTTAATTACCCAAATATTTTCAGGCTATGGCAGTGAAGACAGCACGAGACACATTGTCTAGGTACCGACGCGGGGAGTGGTCTAGTACGGTTGACGATTTGATATGGATCGTCGAGCAGGAGCCGAGTCACATTCTGACGTCGAGTGGGATGGCTGAAGTACTACCGCAAGAGGCTACACCCTACAGAGAAGATACGCCTGGCAGGTCATCGTTGTCCACATCAAGAAGTCAACGGCGGCGGCAGCGTAGCTCTCCGTCACCGTCCCCGTCTCAGCGGCAGCAACGCAGCTCTCTATCATCGTCTCCTTCTCAGCGGCGGCAGCGCAGCTCTCCATCACTGTCCCCGTCTCGGAGGCCAGTCTCCCAGCTCCCCTCTCAGGTGTCCCAGGAGTATGGTGGGAGGTACGTGTTTCCCACGCCCCTTTACCCGTACGCATCCTCGTCCTTCTACGGCCCACCACCACTTTGCCCGCCGTTCCCTGGTATGGGGTACCCAGAGTCATCGTCCTCGCATGCCCCACCGGCCCCCCACCCGCCGTTCATGCAGATGGGGCACCCGGGTGCCTCGTACTCACAGGGCCCACTCACCCTCTATCAGTCGTTCCTTCACATGTGGTACCTATGGGCATCAGCCTTACACGCCCCACCGCCCCCCTACATGCCGGTCACCCAAATGGGGCACCCAGGTGCCTCGCCCTCACAAGACCCATCACTTTCCTACCCATCGTCCGCTTATGACTCACAGCAACCCTACGACGCTTATGTTTTGATTATGCACATGCTATTTTATTATGTATGATTTAGTTATGCACATGTTTATTTTTAGATTATATATTTGTTCTTTGTTCTGAATAAATTTTTATATGTTAACTTTTGAAGAATTGTGTTATTGTTATGATTTATACATTAACAATATTAGGAAGTGAAAATTAGAAAAAAAAATAGGAATTTAACATTAAGAATCAAATTTAAGGAATATTAGGAATACTAGGAATATTATGAATATTAGTAATGTTTGGATTGTTAGTAAGAATTGAATATTAGAAACATATATTAGAAAAGGAATATTAGTAGGAATAAAAAATTAAAAAATTAGAACTTTATATATTAAGAATTGATTATTAGTATTATTTTTGTTAATTTAACAATCATTCATATTTTATCTAATTTATTTGAATATTATATTTTGAAAAAATAATATAGTTTTTTTAAATAATACAATTTTTTAAGATATTTTTATTTAAATACTATATTTTAAAGAATTAATATAGTTGTTATTGTTATTATTATTGTTATTGTTGTTGTTATTGTTATTGTTATTGTTGTTACTATTATGATTATTATTATCATTATGATTACAATTAGTAATTGTTAAAATGTTCCGGTAGTACGAACCACCATGTTTGGTAGATTGATTCCCCTGGATATGTGGCTATTGTGCAATTATACAGACCATTGGGTGCATTATTTATCTGGTTCGAACCATTTGTTGTATTATAAAAACTATGGGAGCGATAGAGAGTCATTCGATCATCTAGAGCACCCATTACTGTAGTGATACGTTTTCGATCAAGTAAATTACAAAATTTGTCCATGTGAAACATTTTTTTAATTCTGAAATAACCTAACAATGACCTACAATGACATGCTGCAGGAAATATATTCAATTATCCGATAACGGAATCTCAGAATTCATAGGCAGATTCTAGGAATTCACCGACAAATTTCAAGAATTCGTCCTGCAAAATTCCTTTGCCATGCAGTTATTTCATGGTCACTTCATTGCAAGAATCTTTGACGAACTCTAACTTCATCACGAATTCTAGAAATGAGTTAATCTTAGTTTTGTAAATCAATTAAAAAATGTGTTAATTTTGATTCTAATTGAAGAAACAAGGCTAAATATATATAACAAAAATTCGAGAATAGGACATAGCAGCCAAGTCAGCGTTACAATTTACGTAATCGCGGTTGATTTACCTTCTTATGGCTTGTATAAATGTATTATTATTTTATCTTTTTTATGAATTTTTTTAATTGTTGACCTAATTATTTTCATTATTTGCGGTGCATTTTGTTGGTTTATATATGCTTGTATTTAGCCACAATTAAAGGTTTATATATGCTTATATAATGAATAAAAGTACTGATTCACATATCGCTAACTTGAAGGCAATTGGTGGGTTACGATATCCACCATGTTGATTCTCAGTCTACGACATCCTCCAAATTGGTTCTCAATCTAACGTAATTGATGGCTCTGTCAGAACACTTTGTTTTGCTATGTCTCCTATTCGTTTTTGTACATGATCTTAACTGAAGATGAACACCTGTTCATTTATCTCTTGAAGTAATCATTATAATAACTGATGGTGATTATCGAGAGATTTCGGTTTACAAAGTTCGCAAAAGGATTGAAAAAAGAAATCGGCCACTGTTCTTACCAATTGCTCCAATAAATGTGCCCACAATCCACCCGTACGGAGAATTATATGGTTGACCGAGAGTACTTGTGAAACCCAGCTAGAGTTTTTATCTCCGACCTCCTGAACTGTTCGTATCACTCTACTCTGTTTAAGCAAAGGCCATGATGAAAGTTTGGATCGGCTTCCTAACGTACGGAATACGGAACGGAGGACATGAAAATTTCTTTATAAACATGAAATATTCTAAATAGGACGAGGTTATTTTTTAGAGAAAATTGAGAAAATAGTTGAAAATGCGTTTTGCAATGAAAATGGAAAATAGTTTTCCATACTACAAAATTAAAAAATATATTGATTTTAAATAACTTTCAAATATTTTCTTGTTTATAGAATTGGAAGATACATTTTTTTTTTCTCATTATGTATAGATGATGCTAAAAGAAAAGATGATAAGAAATAAGGAGAATTGAACTAAGAATCAAATTAAAATTCTGATATTTTGGGCGCAACTCGCTAATTAAATGGAGAATTTTCAGAGTGTGACCTCCGCGCTCTCGTCTCCAGCAAGAATTGCGCGCATATCATGCTTCGCTTAACGTATTTTTTCTCTCTTTTACTGAAATTCAAAGGCCTTTGTATAAATAAAAACAATAGATTTTGAATTTATTTATTTATTTATTTGTTTGATCTTGCTTTTCTTAGATGGCACGATACAGGAACTTATGATGCGAAGACCAAGACAGGAGGTCCTACCGGTTGGATTCGAAATGAGGAAGAGCACAGTCATGGAGCTAATTGGTATATTTTGTACGTAGGTTTGGACATTTGAAAGAAAAATATGCTTTATGCTTCATCATAAGCTTGAGTTGTTAACAAAATGACAAGCTGTTTTTAATTAATGAATTGATTAAAAGCCAAATTTTAGTTATGTCTTTAGCTCAACTAAGTTTGGATGTTTTTTCTTTTTTAATTTTAAATTGAAGCTCTCTCGAACAACTTGGTGTTCAGTTTTTGTTACATTTCTAATGGTAATATGTTTTTCTTTGTTCTATCTCATGGCAGAACAAGTGAAGGATAAACATCCAAAGATCACATATGCTGACCTATACCACGTGATATTTGTTTTTGTTGCATTCAATCTGCAAAAGTCTGAAATCATTTATCATGTTCAAGCAAATAATAAAAGCAGAACATCAATTTTAGTTTAATATCATGGCTCTCTCTCTAGCATGAAACCCTCTCACTTCTCTCTACACTTTCTAAATCACCTTTCATTTACCATGGGTAGGAAGAAGAAATCAACATCTCGTTTTAATGCAAAAACTAGTTCGAGTGCTAGATTGGCTGCTAAGAATTCTCAAGATACAAATGATCACTCTTCTTTTGACATTGAAAACTCTAACTTTATTGAAGAATCTGATGAAGACGTCTCTATTGCAAAAGAAGAACACAAATTTTTGTATGGTGTTGATGGTGTTGATGTTTGCTCAAGCTTGGGTGAGGAGGTTTCTTCTTCTTCGAATCAAAAAATGCAAAATCTGGAAGAATGCTATAAAGCACATTCCCCCTTGGCTGGAAGATATACTACTCCATCCTTGAGCCATAACGCACAAAAGATTGAGCAAAGCTCGTACCCTACAGTCAACAAACTTGAGCAAAACTTGGATGTTGCTAATAGAGAACTTGTTCAAAGCTTAACTAGAAAGGATCACAGGCTGCTTGCTAGTGGTGGTTTTTGCTCCTCTATGGCCGATGGGGTTGCAACTTCTTCTTCTCCAAAGCTTGTAAGTTCTCCATAAATGGCTGCAAGTCATTCTCCCTCTCAGCTTTATGCTTTCGGCTCACCCAAAAATACCCATGATGGTACTCATTCAAATTCTCATGAAGAGAAGAACACTTCACTTGCAACTAAATTGCAAAATCAGCATGCAAACTCGAGCAATTTTGCCCCAATTTCCAGCCACGAAATGGCTTCGCAGCAGGAAGATTTCCACGAGTCTTTACCCATTGGACAATGCGCGGAAAAGGACTATTTTGCTGATGGCTCGGCAGGTCATTTTCATGCTATTTCAGGTACTTTTTCTGGTCAAAATGAAGCTTTTTTCGCCCCCTCCAACCAGCACGTGACAACACATCAACCTACACCAGAGTTGGGCAATATTTCAAACTCTTTGAATGAGTCTTTGCACTTTAACTTAGAAAGTTTCCCTCCACTTGTGCTCGGCCAGACTGTTGCTTTTCCACGCCGTATAAGCAGCGAAATAAGCATATTTCTAATGTTGACATGGCTGCCGAATCAACAAATGCCCCCCCCACTAGGCCCCAACGACCAGAATAAACAATACTCATTTCTTGCAACCTCACATGGTGAAAATGAAGCTATTTCTGTCCCACTTTCTGGCTGCAACAAAAATTCAGAATTTGCACATCATGCTCCACCAAGCAATGGAAATTCATTGCCTTTTAATAAGGTATATTCATCAATACAAACAAGGCAGCAATTGCCCAACCAGAATAATACCAAATTTGTAGCTTCTGTTAGCACTTCAAGAGGAAAAGAAGCACCTCCAAATGCATGGAAAAGGCCATTCCGGCCAAGGTATGTTCCTACACTTGACGAACCTACTCCAAATTGGGGAGCCACCTTTGCGGAGCATTGCATTGATAAATTGAAAATTGAGAAGCATGATGCTTTTTATGTGAATGGTAAGAGAGATGTTAAGGACCCTCCAATGGATCTTTATGATGAAGGAGAAAATTATTGGACTCATTGCCTTGTTGGTCAATTCTTGGGTGCCCTCCCTCCCTTTTTCCTCATTAGAAATATGGTTGATTTTGCTTGGAAACAATTTGGAAGAGTTGATATTAAGACTAAAGGCCAAGGGCTCTTTATCTTTCGGTTTGAAAATGAAGATTTTTGCCAAAAAGTTTTTGAACAATTATGGCATGTAAATCATAGGCCACTTCTTCTTAGAAAATGGGAACCCAACCTACAATTTGTTAATTTGAGATGTGATAAAGTTCCCATTTGGGTTAAGCTTAGAGATGTACCCCTTAGTCTGGTCTAGTAGAGGACTCGGGTATGTTGCATCCTTCATTGGCACTCCCCTACAAATGGATTCCCCCACGGAATCAAGAAGTAATCTTGAGTTTGCTCGGGTTTGTGTTGAGGTTAATGTAGAGGAAGATTTGCCGGAGTTCATTTTTCCAAAACTTAGAGATGGCACTAGAACAAAGGTCGAAGTTGAATATGCTTGGCGGCCATCCAAATGCTCAAAATGCAAATTGGTGGGCCATTTTGAATCAAATTGTCCTTTGAATTTTAGTACTCAAGAAGCTCTCCCAAGAGATGTTCACAATGCTCTAAAGACAAAACCAAATGAGAAGTGGGTTACTGTTGGCAAACATAAAACCACAAAAGAATTTGATCAACCCAAGAATTGTCCTCAGCCATGCTCATCTCCCTCTCCAAAAAAGCAAGTTGAAAATTGCTCCCAAGCTTATTGTGGATCTTGGCCATGCTCACCCAAAAATCCTCGAAGTTTAAGTCCCATTGTAAAAGTTAGCAATCACTTTGGTGTTCTTGAGGAAGATGGATTTGAAGATGGAGAATTGCCTCCTCATAAGGACCTGGACATTCATGTCATTTTTGATGATGACAAAGCACAAGGATAGGGATTTCTTCTCCTTTGTTGTTTGTTTCATTTGGTTTCATTTTGATGTACCATGTACCTCGGGTTTTTTCTCATGTTTGTTTGTTCCTTGTTTCACCTATCTTAACCCTCAATCCCTTGTGTATTAGGTTTTTGTTTTAGTGGGATTAATGGGTGTAAGATTGGCTTTTCTTTGATGATTTGGCTGCCCCTCTCTCCTTGCTCTTATTTGGTCTATGTCTTGTGGAAAGAGGGGTATTTGCCTTTGCTTTGTTTTCTCTTTTTGCGATCAAATAAAAAACTCACTTACCTCGCAAAAATAATAATAATAATAATAATAATAATAATAATAATAATAATAATAATAAAAGCAGAACGAAGAAAATTAAAAAAAAAATTATTCACAGGTAATGGAATTAAAATGACAGTCACAGAGTCTCACTATATTCTCCCTTGCCTTTTAAAAATTTTGTTGATGGTCTGCTCCTTTTGAAAGCTTTTGCGCTTTATGTTAATAGGAAGCACCCTTGCACGCTTATTGAGTATAACATCAAACGTAAATGAATTTAGATAAAACATATTTGCTTGCTCACCACTTCCAATAAGCTTGATTTTGCTTGAATTTGTAAAACCTAAAAGACGAATTATATGCTTTATTACAGATTCTAATTGAACATTACTTGTTTGTGATACAAAACTAGCATGAAGAAATAGGGAATGGGATGATGACATTAACAGGATGGCATCAAGTACTAGGGAATATTGTTTCTAAACCTGAAATGTTAAACGTTCATATGATATACATCAGGCCAAGATTGTGTTCTCATGTGAACTTTGCCCCTTTTTCTTCTACGTTGATGCACATCCTTTTGTTGCTACGTGGTGGACACCTTGGGCTATAATTTTTTTTTTTCATTGGACTGGTTTAATATTTGTACTTATCTTCCAAAAAGTTATTACAGGTATATAGCTTCCGTTTCTTCTTTCTTCCTACGTTCCATCTAATAGCCTGGCCAAATATTTCAAAAGTTGATAGGTGATGGTGGACAAGGAATGGTATGACTCACTGTCTTATTCTTACAGACCAATTGTGTGTATAGAATTGCGTGTGTAGCTTGCAGGTGTTGTTGCAGTTGAGGTCACTGGTGGCCCAACCATTGATTTTGTTCCAGGTAGAAAGGTATATTAACTTCTTGTCTAGCGATAAACAATTGTCATGCATCTCATTTACTATTCATTCACTAGATCACTTGTTTCTACATCTATCATTAAGATACGGTGATGATTTCTTTCAGGATTCTAATATTTCCCCAAAGGAAGGGTGACTTCCAGATGCCAATAAAGGTTGGAGTTCATTATAAATGTGCATAAAAAATATGATTAATATGAGACCCCTCCTCTTTTTTTCCCTTCCACCCTTCCTTCTTTTTATGTGCTGGACATCTCTTTCTCTGGATTTTCACTTCATGGACATTCTTGTTTGATTATGAATCTTTTAGAAGCATATTTGACTACTGAAGCTACAGATTCAAAAGTTTTTAATCCTATTTCATTCTTGAAAAATTATAAGCCCTGTTATATAGCGGAGATGAATTTTCAATTTTCATTTACCTAAAGAAATATGGTAGTGGAAGGAAGTAAATTTTGTAAGGCTTCAAAAAACTGATAAAACTCATCAATCTGGAGAGGAGTTTTAGAAAGAAGGGAAAATCTTGTTTGCTTCTTTCTCATATTTACTCTTGACAAATGTGATTGGCGTCTGGCGAAGTATTTTCATTTCAAACGTTGCTCTGCCAATACTCCATTATTAAATTTTTAGCATCTTCCGTTTATGTATTGGTTCCATATCTGATTCTCCTAGCTAAAAAGTTGAAGAAGTTTTGGTATTGAAGCTCAGCTCTAATGTGGCATGGCATCAATGGCTTGTCTAGGTGCATCATTTTTTTGCTCTTCCTCTTCTTGTGGTGCTGTAGTAAAAATCAGGGAAAATTAAATTATAAAGTGAATTGTGATGATTAGTATTCTCTGAGTTAGTGCATTGTTCACTCATAAACTTACATAATTCCTCTTATTTTTAACCATAGGTGTGGGACATCTGAGCGATACATTCTATCGAATGGGCTTTTTTGACAAGGATATTGCGGCACTATCAGGAGGTCACACATTGGTAATTTGCATCTATAATGAATTGTTTTATATTGTAACTACTCCTGCACTTGCAAGCACAAGCGGAACACTTTTTCAGTCTAAGATTCTATTTGAAGCATCCTTAATAGGTTGTCTTGATATTTATTAACAGTTGCATAAACATTTATCTATAGGGAAGGGCTCATCCAGAGAGGTCAGGCTTTGACGACCAGCGCGAAGATTGGTACCAAGCGTGAGGAGCGAGGACTCTACTATCTTGATGTCCCTCAATCTACCACGTGTTGTTTCCCCTTCAACAAAACAAGTCCACTCTCGTTTTGGTCATCTTTCCCTGCCTAATCTCAAGAAAATGGTTCCTAGTTTAGGGTCAGTCAAAGAATTGTCTTGTGAGTCTTGTTAGTTAGGCAATTATAGTTGTAGTTCTTTCATTAATTGAGTTAATAAATAGGCTGATGTCCCTTTTTGCTCTTGTTCATTCTGATATTTGGGGTCCCTGTCGAACTACTTCTAAATTTGGGTTTCGTTATTTTGTTACGTTTATTGATGATTATTCTCATATGACATGATTGTTTTTAATGAAAGAATGTTCTGAAGTGTTTTCTATTTTTACCTTGTTTTCTATTGAAATTCACACGCAATTTGAGGTTTCTATTCAGGTTCTTCGCAGTGGCAATGCGAAAGAATACTTTTCTTCTTCTTTTTCTTCGTTTCTATATTCTCATGGCATTTTTCACCAGTCATCTTGTTCGCATACTCCACAACAGAATAGGGTGGCTGAGAGGAAGAATCATCATCTTATTGAGATGGCTCATGCACTTCTTCTTCATAGACATGTACCTCTTCGTTTTTGGGATGATGCGGTCCTAACATTGTGCTATCTTATCAACTGTATGCCATCCTTTGTGTTACATGATCAAATACCATTCTCTATTTTGTTCTCTCGTGATGCTATTTATATGCTCCCTCCTCAAGTTTTTGGATGTATCTGCTTTGTCCTCAATCTTTCCCTTAAGGTAGACAATTTAGGCCCTCGATCAAGTGTGTGTTTCTTGGGTACTCTCAGCATCAAAAGGGTTACTGTTGTTACTCTCCTGAGTTATATCAATGGTTTGTGTCAGCTGATGTTATCTTCTTTGAACACACTTCTGTTTTCCCTTCCATCACCACTTCTGATACCGTGGTCGAGTCTTTATCTCTTCTAGTACCCACCTTCAATCCGCCTTTGGCCCCTTCTCCTACTCCGAACCTCGTCTCCACTCCAGATTCTGCTTCACCATTGCCTCCTACTGTACATCTATATAGACCAGACCTACAAGTTTATTCACGCCGTCTACGTCCGTTGCCACATGCCCTAGTATCATCTGATTCGCCGTTTTCATATCCAGTTTTTGCTCAATTATCTGATCTTAACATGCCCATTGCTCTTCATAAAGGTACTCGTTCTTGCACCACTAAGCACCCTATATCTAACTTTGTGTCTTACTCTTCTTCGTCTCCTTCATATGCATCCTTTGTTGCATCTCTTTCTTCTGTTTCCATTCCTAAGTCTATGGCAGAGGCATGTGCTCACCTTGGTTGGTGGGCTGCTATGCTTAAAGAGATGTCTGCGTTACATCATAACGGAACTTGGGAGTTAGTTAACTTGCCAGCTGGTAAGTCCCCTATTGATTGTTGGTGGGTGTATATAGTGAAGGTCTCACCAGATGGTCAGGTGGATCGTTTGAACGCTCGACTTGTGGCCAAGGGATACACACAAGTCTATGGACTTAATTATGGTGACATATTTTCTCTCGATGCTAAGATGTCTTCTATTCATATTTTCCTTTCCTTGGCAACTATTCACCATTGGTCACTTCATCAGTTGGATATAATAATGCTTTCCTGAATTGTGATATTGATGAAGAAGTGTATATGGAGCAACTACCAGGTTTGTTGCTCAGGGAGAGTCTCAAAACGTTTGTCGTTTAAAGAAGGCCCTGTGTGGTCTCAAGCAATCTCCAATGGCATAATTTGGACACTTTAGTACTACAGTTCTTGAATTTGGCATGACTCGTTGTAATGTGGACCATTCGGTGTTCTATTGATGCTCATCTGATAAACGGCTTCTTTTGATTATGTATGTGGATGATATTGTCATAACAGGTGATGATAGCAACGGGATTAATAAGTTGAAGAAGGCCTTTTTTCATCAGAAATTTCAAACCAAAGACCTAGGCCCGCTTCATTATTTTCTGGTATTAAGGTTGCACAGTCGAAGCAAGGGGTATTTATTTCTCAACGTAAATATGCATTAGATATGTTGAGTTAGGCAGGGTTACTTGGCGTGCAACCTTGTGACTCATCTATGGACACAAATGTGAAGCTTCTTCCAGATGAGGGGGAATTGATATTAGATCTGGGGAGATACAGAATATTAGTTGGAAAACTCAATTACCTTACAGTTACTCGACCGGATATCTCCTTTGCTATTAGTGTTGTCAGTCAGTTTCTGAACTCTTCACGAGAAAGACATTGGGAAGCAGTTATTCAAATCTTAAGGTATATTAAAGGCTCACCTGGGAAAGGCTTACTTTACAGTGACCATGGGCACATGGAGGTTGTTGGTTACCCAGACGCTGATTGGGTAGGTAGTCCTACTGATAGAAGGTCCACCTCTGGTTATTGTGTGTTCGTTGTGAGAAAATCTTGTTTCCTGGAAGAGTAAGAAATAAGATATAGTGGTTCACTCGAGTGCTGAATCAGAATATCGAGCTATGGCAGTAGTCACTTGTGAGTTGATATGGGAAAAAAATCTTCTGAAAGAGATTCGGGTCACCTGTTCCAGTCCTATGGAACTTGTTTGCGATAATTAGGCTATGATACATATTACTACAAATCTAGCGTTTCACAAAAGGATTAAACACATTGAGACAGATTGTCACTTTGTTAGGGAGAAGCTATTATCTAAGGAGATTGTTACTTCTTTTATTAGCTCGAGTGATCAGTTAGCTGATTTATTTACAAAGTCTCTTGGTGGTTCTCAGGTTAAATATATTTGTAACTGTTAGAGTATAGGGTTATATTTGTAATATTGTTGTTTTAGAAGTTATGGTCAGGATAGTTAGTTTTGAAAATTAGTTAGTGGTTCTCTTTTGATAGCTCACCACTAGCTAGTGGAGCAGTTATAATTAACTACCCAGTTATAATTAACTACCTTGTTGTAACTAAAGCCTATATATATATAGCAGGCTTGTAATCATTTTTGATTAATGAAAACAGTTTCTTCTCTCTCAAGTTAACATGGTATCCAGAGCAAGCATAGTCCTGGTTCCTTTTTCCGAGCTTTGAAGATCATCTCTAATGCCTGCAGAGTTCATCAAACAAGTTTTCATTCCATCAAAAAGCTAGATTCTCTATTTGCGAGCTGGTTCTTATTCCTTTTCTCTTCAGATTTTCATTGAATTGGTGTTTTTTCAATTTCCTCGCATTTTTAGGGTTTTCCTCATCAAAATCATCATAAAAAACTACTCAAATCTTGTCGCCCAGTTCTCATTTCTTGTTTACTACTATTTTTCTTTGGTGCGAGCCTATTAATCAAAACATTTTCTGTAGGTGCAAATATCTTAAGAGGGGGGGGGTGAATTAAGATATTAATTACTAATTTTCGTTTAAAAAATTTCTTAGAAAATTAACAACTTCTTACAATTAATATATCAAATATAATGTAAGCAAAATAAGCAAGTATAAGAATGGAAGTATAAGGAGATGAGAGACAACCGATTTAAGGTGGTTCGGCCAAGTCTGCATCCACCGCCCAAGGATGCTTACTTTAGGACTTCAACAATCTTCACTATAATGCTTCTTCAAATCTTGGTGAAGTACAAACCAAGTTCTTACAACTCTTTTAAGCCCAACTTCAACGAACCCAAGAGTTTCACTCTTTAGGATTTCTCCACACTTTACAAGCTTTAAGGAATAGATCTCACTAGATTTTCAGCTCTCAAAGTGTGTATATACTTAAGGAACAAGAAAAGATGATATCTGAAAATTTTCTTCAGGAAGAAGATGAATAAGCTCTTGAAAGCTCAAAAATATTGCAAGAATGGCTCAAAGTTTGATTGAATGATAATAATGAATTTTGCACACTTCACTATCTTGATTTGAATGTGTATTGAATGTGTGTTTAAAGAGATTTTGGGGGTTAGTGATTTGGTAGGTGAAAAATTGAAGAGGAAATAAGCCAGAATGGTAATAAACGGCTAGTGCATTTATTACAGTAGCCCGTTCAGCCGGTCAACTGGCTAGGTCATCCGGCTTGTACTTGATCCTCTCTGACTAGGCCAAACGCCTTAGCCGGTCGACCGGCTAGGGAGTCCGGCTTTTACCTTCCTTCTCTGACTTGGCCAGGCGACCCTCCTAGGTCAGGCGATCGACCGGCTGGGGGGTTCGGCCACTCCAGAAAGTGAAGTAAAGCCAAACTTTTGTGTAAAACATTTTAAGTGCAATTTTCATAACTCCAAATCATTTTGAGATAATTTGTAAGTACATGTTTTGATTTGAAACACCCAAAAACACATTTTCACTCCATGTGTGCATTCAAATTCATTTGTGCATATGTGAAATCAAATGTGCAAGAGTTAAAAATTTGTTTGATCAAGGAAAAAGAGAATTTAAGCCAAATATATACAATATGTAGGCATTTCACAAAAGTGCAAGAGAGAAAATAATATCCAGTACCCCTTATGTCATCTCTTCTCCTCCTTATGTCTTCTCATCTTCTCTTTCTTCAAATAGTGCATTTTTCACATCTTCTTCAATCTTTCAAGGCTTCTTCTTAAGTATCCTCTTATTTTCACAAGAAGCTTTTTAGTCAAATAATGCATATATATATATATATATATTTTCATCATCAAAATTAATAGCGAATATTTGGCTAACAATCTCCCCTTTTTTGATGATGACAAATTTTGAAGATATGAGCAAAAAGACTCCCCCTTAATATATGCATTCTTTTTTAAAAAATATATTTGGGAAAATACTCCCCCTGTCAAGATTTAACTCATGCATATTTCACCAATGATCAACCCATCAATCAATCATACAATTTTTCATATCTACAACAAGTACAACAAACATATCAACAAAGCATATCCACAATCAGCAAAGCATATATATCAGCCCATTGCCTAATTTACTTCCCCAATTTACTTCTCCCCCTTTGGCATCATCAAAATTAATATATAGGCAAGAAAAGAAATAAAAGTGAAGATTATATAAAATAAAAAACTTGTTTATCAGAGTCAAGAAATTTAAAGTTAACTAAAACTAAAAATGTGTTCGAATAGTAAAAACAAGTGGAAGTATGGAAATCAAGGTGCTCGATCATGGTGATCTTTGAAGTACTCCTTCATATCCGATCGCATAGATGCCATCTCTGAATCAATGTGTTCCCTCCAAATAGTGAGCTCATTCCATTGGCTTGTCATGGTGGCCCTCATTTTTTCCATTCATATGTTTAGAGCCAGGAGTTGTGAAAGAATTTGAGCCAACATAGATGGGTCATCTTGTTGACCCATTGAGCTAGAACCAGCACCCCGATGAATCTCTCTTCGGTGTTGCTCATCAATATGCACCTGCTCCCTAGATTCTCTCATCACTTGGTTAAGAGTGGCCTCCTCAGTATCTTCCTCTTCTTCAGAGGTACTAACAGCCATGGGTATTGTTCCTAGAATGCCTATGTCAGCTTGTCCCTCAAGTTTAGGCCCTACATTTTCATCTAATGTGATGTCGATCCCCTCAAGTATATCATCAAGTTTTTGAGCTTCAGGACCATATACAGGATCAGTGAAAGTAGTGCCCTTCTTAGTTCTATGCTTAATCGCCGCCTGAATGTTTTGAGGCAAGTTTTTGACGGTTTCTCTGTTGATAGCCTCCTCATTATACCAGTAAATGCCCATGAAATTCATATATAACATATCAAAATTCTAGGCAAACTCTCTGTATGGAGCATTTGAAGAGATTCTAAAGTGTGAAAAAATATACATCAATGCCATACCATATTCGAGTGTAGTAGTTTTTCCTCCTCCTTTTCCACTAATACGCAGCATATGGTGAAGAATTAGGAAGGGCAAAACTATCTTCTTTTTCTGCCTAAGGCTATAGTAGATATAAGCATCCATAACCGGGATTTTCCCATCATTGATATTCCTAGGGAGAATTACTTCACTCATAATTTTGAAGGCAATTCTCATATTGTAATTAACATCCTTTAATAATGGAAGAATCAAATCTGGATCCTTAGGTCCTACATCACTCCACATGTATTTTATAACGTCCCCCAGAATACTAGTCTTCCTAATTCCTTCAGGCCAACCTTGACTATTGTAATGTCTATCTCCATCAACAGGTATATTAAAGATTTCATGCAAAGTTTCCTCCTTAAGCACAAAATTAACCCCACATACAGTAGAAGATAACTCAAGTTTTGGACTTCTACTATGTATCTCAAGATTTTCGTAGAATTCTATCACCAATTTATCTTGCACATCACAATGTAGATGCAGAAACATAAACCAATCATCAAATAATGGCAAGACATCAATGCCAGCAAAATCTGAGTCCATGATATATTTACCGTATAAAATTGATTGCTTGCCTTGAATCTTTGATATCGGAGGTGGTGGTGGTGGAGGATATTGTGTTCTTGCTCTTTTCCTTTTTCTTCCACGTGCTTGACCTCTTCCCCTCAAATTCACCATGATTTTGTGTTGTTTTTTGAAGATTGAATCGGTGAAAAGTTGTTTTTTTGAAGTGGGTAAGCAAAATATGGGAAGAATTTCGGAAGAATTTGGTTGAAATTTGAAGAATTAGAAGTGGGTCTGAGAGAAATTTGGCTAGGGTTAAAAAAATTTGAGAGATTGAAGTGAATTTGGGGTTAAAACCCCCAATTTTTGACCTTGTCTGTGTTCAGTTGGTCGACCGGCTGGTCGCGGGGGGTCGACTGGCTAGGTCGAATGGCCGGATCAAAGAGCACCCAAAGAAATCCTTTTAGCCGGACCCCTTTCAGCTTCAGCAGGTCGACCGGCTGGGTCAGAAAGTGCACAAATGCGTATTTTTCATGCCCAAACCATTAAACACATATTTATCCATTTTACTCACATTTTATCATTCCAATTTCTCTTCTAATCTTGCAAAATTAATCCTCATGCAATGGTTTAGTAAAAATATCAGCAATGATGCAAGGTGTCAACAAATTCAAGTATGATATCACCTTTTTGTACATGATCTCTAATGAAATGGTGCCTAATCTCAATATGCTTAGTTCGTGAGTGTTGAATTGGATTTTTAGTGAGATTTATTGCACTAGTATTATCACAATATATAGGAACATGATTATATTGCAATCCATAATCAAGTAAATTTTGTTTCATCCACAAAATTTGAGCCATACAACTACTAGCTGTAATATATTCAGCTTCGGTAATAGAAATAGCAACACTATTTTGTTTCCTACAGGACCAAGATACTAAGGAATGTCCTAGGAATTGGCATGTTCCACCAGTGCTCTTACGGTCTACTTTGCAACTAGCATAGTCAGCATTAGAGAATCCACATAGATTAAATGACATTCCTTTTGCATACCAAAGTCCTAGATTAATTGCTCCCTTAAGGTATCTAATGATTCTTTTTACAGCAGTTAAGTGAGTTTCCTTAGGGTTAGATTGAAATTTAGCATATAAGCATACTGCAAACATGATATCAGGTCTAGAGACAGTTAAATATAATGGGCTACATACCTCTGTATTTCTTTTCGTCTACAGATTTACCTTTCTCATCTTTATCCAGCTTTGTTGAGGGCCTCATGGGAGTTCCAATTTCCTTTGCATCTTCAAGTCCAAATTTCTTGATAATTTCCTTCGTGTATTTGGCTTGATTTATGAAGATCCCCTCTTTTGCTTGTTTGATTTGGAGTCCAAGGAAGAAGGTCAATTCTCCCATCATGCTCATCTCAAACTCCTTGTGCATATATTTGGAAAAGTTCTCACATAAAGAAATATTAGTAGCACCAAAAATTATATCATCCACATAGATTTGGACAAGTAAGATATCATTGTGTTTTCTTTTAATAAATAAGGTTGAATCAAGTTTTCCTCTTTCAAAGTTGTTTTCCACCAGAAATCCACTAAGTCTTTTATACCAAGCTCTAGGAGCTTGCTTTAAACCATATAAAGCTTTTTCTAGTTTGAAAACATGATTAGGAAAGCAAGAATCTTCAAAATCGGGGGGTTGTTCAACATACACTTCTTCAATGAATCCATTTAAAAAGGCACTTTTAACATCTATTTGATAAAGCTTGAAGTCCATGTGACATGCAAATGCTAATAACATACGAATGGATTCAAGTCTAGCTGCAGGAGCATAGGTTTCATCGTAATCAATTCCTTCTTCTTGATTGTATCCTTGTGCTACTAGTCTAGCCTTATTTCTAGTCACAATTCTGGCTTCATCTAGTTTGTTTCTAAATACCCATTTGGTTCCTATTACTGGTCTATCTTTAGATCTTTCAACTAGCTTCCATACTTTATTCCTATCAAATTGATTAAGTTCTTCTTGCATGGCAATTATCCAATTTTCATCAAGTAGTGCTTCTTTAATATTTTTGGGTTCAATATGAGAGATAAATGCATGATGCTCACAAAAATTCCTAATATTACGCCTAGTTCTTACGCCTTTATTTGGATCACCGAGGATAAGATCTTGAGGATGGTTTCTTACGAACTTCCAACTCTTTGGTAGGTCTTTTTGAGGTTCTTTTGTTTCAACATTTCCTTTGTTTGAGCATTGTTCGTTTTCCTCATTGTCTTGAGACCTTCTTTCTTGATGTTCTTTTACTTGCTTTGTTGGTTTTTCTTTGTCTTTTGGAGTTGGATCTTCAAGAGTTGTCTTTTCCAAAAGATAACCTACATCATCAATTTCCTTTCTCGGCTCAAATGGATTAGTCTCATCAAATGTAACATGTATTGATTCTTCCACAACAAGAGTTCTTTTATTATATACTCTATATACTTTGCTCTTTGTGAAATATCCTAAAAATATCCCTTCATCTGATTTGGCATCAAATTTCCTTAAGTGGTTCTTAGTATTTAGGATAAAGCATTTACAACCAAATACTTTGAAATATTTTAGGTGTTTTACCATGCTATAATTCATATGGAGTTTTATTTAAGATAGGTCTAATCAATACTCTATTTTGTACATAGCATACGGTATTTATGGCTTCACTCCAAAAATATGTTGCAAGTTGTGTTCTTTTAGCATAGTTCTTGCCATTTCTTGTAGTGTACGATTCTTTCTCTCTACTACCCCATTATGTTGAGGAGTACTAGGGGCCGAAAAGTTATGCTCAATGCCATGTTCATCACAAAAGTTCATGAAAGGAGTATTCACATATTCGGTACCATTATCACTACGGATACAAGTTATAAAATAGCCTTTCTCATTTTACACTTTTCTACACAATCTTGCAAATTCATTGAAGGCATCATTTTTATGTGGAAGAAACATGACCCATGTAAATCTTGTATAGTCATCTACTACAACAAATGTATATCTAGATCCTCCTAAGCTTGCCACATCAATAGGTCCAAACAAATCCATATGTAATAATTGTAATGCTCTATTTGTTGACACTTTATTTAAGGATTTGAAGGATGTCTTATGTTGTTTACCTAGTTGGCAAGCATCACAAATTTTGTCTTTTTCAAATTTTAGCTTTGGTAAGTCTCTAACTAGATCATGCTTAGGCAAATCATTCAATAAGCTCATGCTATCATGTCCTAATCTTCTATGCCATAACCATGCATTATCATGCACAACGAATAAGCATTTTACATGTTAGCATATAAGTTGGTCAATTTCAATGGTGTAAACATTTTCTTTTCTCTTAGCTACAAATAATATATTATCATTTCCACTTTCATAGACAATGCATCTAGGAGATTGAAAAACTACTTTGTGACCTTTGTCACATAATTGGCTAATGCTAAGTAAATTAAATTTTAAACCTTCTACAAGTAAGACATTATGTATAGCAAGGGAGTTTTCGTTACCGATGCTTCCTTTTCCAATAATTTTTCCTTTGCCATTGTCCCCAAAGGTAACGTCTCCTCCTTTTGTCCTTTTTAATTTGTAGAAGAGTGAAGAGTTTCCCATCATGTGCTTGGAACAATCACTATCCAAGATCCATTTTATTTTGCTTGGTTTGCCTTCATTGGATACCTACACACATGAAATTCAAATGCAATTCTTTATTTTGGGGTCCCCAAACACCTTGGGTCCTTGGCGTTAGTTTCAATTTTTGTTTTTGACCACCCATTTTGGTCTTTGCAATATGGAACAAGTGATCCTCTATCACAAATTTTCTTGTAGTAACAATGAGTAGATACATGTCCTTTCTTTTCACAATAAGTACATGTAATGTTTGGTTTTGGTGAAGAAGAGGATTTAGGGGTGGAAGCCTTGACAAAATAAGTTTTGAAATATTTTTGATTAATGCTAGGTTTGTATCCAATACCACTCTTATCAAAAGACATTTTTTGACTTCCCAGAAGTTTTTCAAAATTTTCTTTCCCATTTGTAAATTTTTGAATAATTTAATTCAAATCCATATTTTTCTTTTTCAAATCTTTGACTTCTTTTTCAAACTTTACAAAATCTTCGGCATATGAATCGTTTTCTTTTTCTAAGATTCTATTTTTTCTATAAGAGAGGCATTTTTCTTTTCCAAAATTTCTTTTTCGTTAAAAACAAGTTTCAAATTTCTATGCATTTGCTTGTTTTTTGCCAAGGCTAAGGATAAATCATCATGTAATTTAGCAAATGCATATTTTAATTCATCAAAACTATATTCCTCTTCCTCTTCTTCACTAGATGAGTAATATATAGATGGAGAAGGTGAAAATGGTACCTCATCCTCATTGGCCATTTTTCTTTTCCAAAATTTCTTTTTCGTTAAAAACAAGTTTCAAATTTCTATGCATTTGCTTGTTTTTTGCCAAGGCTAAGGATAAATCATCATGTAATTTAGCAAATGCATATTTTAATTCATCAAAACTATATTCCTCTTCCTCTTCTTCACTAGATGAGTAATATATAGATGGAGAAGGTGAAGATGGTACCTCATCCTCATTGGCCATGAGACAAAAGTTGGCTACTTCATGTTGCTCTTCCTCATGTTCGTCACTTTCAAAGAAGTCCCATGTGGCTTTAAGTGCCTTGCCATCTTTCTTCTTTGAAACTTTTGGACAATTTGCTTTTATGTGTCCCGGCTTGTTGCAATTAAAACACTTCAATTCATCTCCCTTTGCATATTTTGTCCTCTTGAAATCTTTGCTTTCTTTTCCTTTCTTCTTCCAATTTGTATTGCTTGAAGGCGCCCCTTTCCTCATCTTTCTAAATTTCATGAACCTTTTGAAATTTCGGGCAAGAAGTGCAATTTCTTCATCTTTCGGGTCCTCATCATCTTCCTCATCGTCACTTGATGGCTATTTTGATGCAACGAGTGTAATGAACTTCTTTGCTTTCTTCTCTTCTTCTTCGTGGTCCTTTATCTTAAGCTCATGAGTCATGAGTGACCGAGCTCATTAAGCTCCAATGTATTCAAGTCCTTTGCTTCCTGTATGGCCGTGACTTTTGGTTGCCATGTTGATGGCAAGCTCCTTAGCACCTTCCTTACCTTCTCTACATTAGAATAATATTTTCCAAATGCTTTCAAACCATTAGTAATTTCAACAAATCTGGAAAACATTTGCTCAACATTTTCATTTGGAAACATTTTAAATAATTCGTATCTATGTACAAGCATAGCAATCCTAGATTCTTTCACTTGGCTAGTTCCTTCATAAGTTACTTCTAATTGGTCCCAAAGTTCTTTAGCCGAAGTGCACCCCATTACTCTAGCAAACTCGGCTACATTCATAGCATTGAATAAATAATGTAATGCCTTTTGATTTAGCTCAAATAATTTAATATCTTCATCATTCCATTCATTTTCAGGTTTGGGTATTCTCCTATCACCTTCTAATTTTGTAGGTAAGGTAGGCCCATTTTCTATAATTTTCCAAGCTTTGTAATCATGTGATTGTATAAACACTGTTATCCTCATTTTCCAAAATGCATAATTTGTGCCATCAAAAGGGGGTGCTTGTTTGATAGAAATTACCTTCATATTTGCTAGAAATTCTACTAGTTGTTAAACTATAGGTAGAACCCTAGCTCTGATACCATTGTAGGTGCAAATATCTTAAGAGGAGGGGGTGAATTAAGATAATAATTACTAATTTTTGTTTAAAAAATTTCTCAGAAAATTAACAACTTCTTACAATTAATATATCAAAAACAATTTAGGCAAAATAAACAAGTATAAGAATGGAAGTATAAGGAGATGAGAGACAACCGATTTAAGGTGGTTCGGCCAAGCCTACATTCACCGCCCAAGGATGCTTCCTTTAGGACTTCAACAATCTTCACTATAATGCTTCTTCAAATCTTGGTGAAGCACAAACCAAGTTCTTACAACTCTTTGAAGCCCAACTTTAAAGAACCCAAGAGTTTCACTCTTAGGATTTCCCTACACTTTATAAGCTTTAAGGAATAGATCTCACTAGATTTTTAGCTCTCAAAGTGTGTATATACTCAAGGAACAAGAAAAGATGTTATCTGAAATTTTTCTTCAGGAAGAAGATGAATAAGCTCTTGAAAGCTAAAAAATATTGCAAGAATGGCTCAAAGCTTGATTGAATGATAATAATGAATTTTTCACACTTCACTTTCTTGATTTGAAATGTATTTAAAGAGATTTTGGGGGGTTAAGGATTCGGTAGGTGAAAAATTGAAGAGGAAATAAGCCAGAACGGTAATCAACGGCTAGTGCATTTATTACAGCAGCCCGTTTAGCCGGTTGACCGGCTGGGTTGTCCGGCTTGCACTTGATCCTCTTTGACTAGGCCGGACGCCTTAGCCGGTTGACCGGCTAGGGGGTCCAGCCACTCTAGAAAGTGAAGTAAAGCCAAACTTTTGCATAAAACATTTTAAGTGCAATTTTCATAACTCCAAATCATTTTGAGATAATTTGTAAATATATGTTATGATTTGAAACACCCAAAAACACATTTTCACTCCATGTGTGCATTCAAATTCATTTGTGCATATGTGAAATCAAATGTGCAAGAGTTAAAAATTTGTTTGATCAAGGAAGAAGAGAATTTGAGCCAAATACATACAATATATAGGCATTTCACAAAAGAGTAAGAGAGAAAATAATATCCAGTACCCCTTATATCATCTCTTCTCCTCCTTATGTCTTCTCATCTTCTCTTTCTTCAAATAGTGCGTTTTGCACATCTTCTTCAATCTTTCAAGGCTTCTTCTTAAGTATCCTCTTATTTTCACAAGAAGATTTTTAGTCAAATAATGCATATATATATATATATTTTCATCATCAAAATTAATAGCGAATATTTAGCTAACATTTTCATAATCACATCACAAAATCATCAAATGTTTTGTGATCTCACTTTTGACCTATAAACCCTAACCTTAACAGAGCATTTATGGCTCTTCCTTCAGATCAAGCACTTTCACTTGCTGTTAAATTGCTTCTGGAATACTTTTCAGCATATGTGAATATCAAACTTGATTCTCAAAATCATTTTTTTTTTGGAAAACTCAGTTTCAATCTTTTCTCAAGGCATGCAAGTTGTTTGATCATGTTACAGGCAAAGTTCCCTGCCCTAGCCCTGTCTTAAGGCAACTTAATGGCTCTATTTCTCTTAATCCTGAGTACACAAATTGGCAAGACATTGATCAATATCTGAAGAGTTGTTTTTATGCCTCTGTCTCAAATTCTATTCTCAGTCAGATTCATCAGCTTAATACTTTTGCTGAGATTTGGCTTGCAATAGAGCAGAGGTTTCAGTCTAGCAGAAGGTCTTTGGTGTATCAGCTTAGGCATAGACTTCAAAATATCACTAAGGGTGCTAAGACTATCCAAGGTTTCATTGATGAAGTCAAGATTATTACAGATTCTTTGGCTGGAGCAAATGAGCCTCTCAAGGATGAAGATACTGTCTACTACATCTTACAAGGCTTGCCTACAGCTTATGACACTCTCAGAACTTCCATTAGAGTTAGACTAGAGCCTGTCACAGTTTTTGAGCTCATTAGTCTTCTCATTAATGAAGAGCTTAACCTTGCTTTCAATTCTAAAGTTACCTTAACTGAGTCTACTGTCTCTCAACCTAATCAAGATCTTCAAACTGCCCTGTATACTAATGCTAATGGGTAGGGGTCAAAGAGGTTAAGACAGAGCTCAAAAACCTAACACTTCTACAAATCAAACAATTGGTCTTGTTTGTCAGATTTATGGAAAGCCAAACCATAATGCTTTGCAATGTTGTCACAGGTTTGACACTAAAAATTATTTCTATGTCAAGCCTAAACAAGCTGCACTTACTACACAATCCTCTGAATCAAAACCTAAGTCTTCTAATTCTACCTCTTTTACTGCTCAATTCTCTGCTAATTGGCCTACTCCATCCACAGTTGCTAGTTCATGGTTCTTGGATACAGGAGCAACAAGTCATGTCACTTCAGATATGCAACAAATGTATCATACTCAGCCTTATAAGGGAACAGGTTCAGTTGCAGTGGGTAATGGAGTAACTTTACCTATTCTTAACACTGGTTCTAGTATTCTTGCTACCCTATCGGGTAATCTTTCTGTGTTTAATGTCTTATTTGTACCTTCTATTTCATCCAATCTTTTATCTGTCCATCAATTGACACACGAAAATAATTGCACCACTGTGTTTACCTCTAAGGATGTCACTTTACTGGACAACAAGTCTCACAAGGTGCTGTTCAAGGGCCTTTGTCCTAAAGGTCTATACACCATTCCTTTTCAACTTCAATCTCATTTCTCAGGGTTGATGCGTCTCTCGAGTGCAAGCTCTAAAGACCCACAAGCACACGAATCGGTGTAGCAAAGTGTATGCAAGTGCGGGGTCGATTCCACAGGAAGGTTATGTTGGGAGATAGATTCTTCGTGTGTGTTCTAGAGTGTGCCTAAGAAGAAACCTAAACAATCTATTTTTGGGATTTTGGATTTTTGATGGTCGGGAGCTCTAACTAAAATGAATTAAATTAAACTATGGAAATGGAAAGTGGGAAACAAGTTAATCTAGAAGAACTAACAAATGAAAAGGGGTTAGGGTGACTTCAACTTATGAATGGGTGATTCTATACTCAAATGCTATGGGATTAAAGAATGATGGCTTGTTTTCAAAATTGCACTTAACTAGGTTGCTAAATTAGTGTCTTAATTTCCCTCTAGGACTCGGTGCGGGTCCGTCCCTAAACGGTACCTCCTAAAGCTACGGCGTGGTCCTTATGACCTGGGGCCTTAAGAGTGACCAATTAGCTTCCTAGGTGACTTAGAATGAGCCTACCCTAGTACCAAAATCACTGGCTGGATTTAAAGCCAAGACCTAGTGTTGCTAAGGTCGACTAAACCTATCTTGAAACCTATTGGCTGGATTTAAAGCCAAAGGAGACTCGGCCTAGGCTAGCCCTAAATTGTTTACCATTATTCTAAGGTCACTATAGCGAGATTTGACTTGATAGCACATTTCTACATGTTTTTGGCCAAGGTGTTTGTGAATAAATGAATCTATTCAACTACCAAACATCGTCATGCTTGGATTACACCATTAGAAGCAATTAACAACCAACATGTATTCGTTATTGAAGTCATATTCACTACTAGGCATGCAAATATACACAAAGACATGAATATAAGCATTACCCACTTCATAGCGTCAACATATAAACACATAGACATGATTATAGAATGGATTAGATGTGTTTAGTAATAAATAGACTTCAATTTATACACATGTTACTTATTTAGGCATTTAGTCAAACACTTAGACATGAATGAGAAACTAACCATTTGAACAAGAAAATCAAACGTGTATATATTCAACCATTTAAACCCATATCATAAGAGTATATAGCTAACCCATTACATAAGTTAAATCACCCTACACAAGTCTACTCAATTATAATAAGAGACAGAATGAAAGAGAGTTTATGAAGCTTCCCTTTTATCCTAGCTAATCTTGTACAAACCTGTTAAGCAAACTTGAATCCAAATGTTTGAAACCCCTAAATCTTCTTGCTTCAAGGTGATGAAATATGTGAGAGAGTATGTGTGATGTGGGTAAAGACTAGGGTTAAGTGTGTGTGTGATGCGTGTGTAAAGATCCTCCCTAGAATTCTCAAAAAGACCTCCCCTCTCTTTTAGTCTGAAAATTGGGCTTTTATATTGGCTTTTCACGAACTGCCAGTCGACCTAGCCGGTCGACCGACTTCTCCCCTTAGCTCAACTAGCTTTTTGATAGTGCTTTCTAGACTGGCCGGTCGACCGGCTGTGGCGGGGTGGTCGTCCGGCTATTTTTAGCACCTCTCTGGAGTGGCTGGTCAACCGGCCGGCTCTTTCTTTGAGGTCGTCCGGCTAACTTCCTTCCTCCATTCTTTGTCTTTCTGGCCTTCGATCTTCTCATTTTGACCCGTACATCTCCTATCTTCACCACCTATTATTGTTCAATCTCTATCTTAACCCAAAGTTCACCTAAATCATTGAAAACAAACAATTAGTGTTGCAATTTTTCTCTTAAACTCAATATGTACATTTGTTTATGCTTAAGTCTATTCTTATCAAAAGCACTACACTAATGCATCTTTTAGAGCACTGAATAGCTCTTAAATATAGACAAATAACAATGCAAATACACACAAAAAACACAATACATCAACACCTTCAAACCTTCTCCTTGCTTGTCCCCAAGCAAGTCCAATCTTAGGTTTATTTCTAGAGCCACCTAAGGATTGACTCTTTATCAAAGTTAGTCTAAGAAGCATAACGGGGCCATTCCTATTGTGGTAAGATCCCTAAGCCTCTTTGGATCTTCCTTCTACTCATAAGAGGTCTTGTTCCTTGTGGGAATGTCCCAAGGAGCCAAGCCACCACAAGCCTAAGATTCTGACTCACACACACAAGATATTGATATTTCGTGTTCCTTCAACTAACATGGCCTCCCTAACATGCACCAAGCCTCAAAGACTAGATGAGAGAATATACAAACATAATGGCTTATACAAGCCTTATTCATATACCTACATAGAGGATAAATTGTGCTAAGTTGACATTGTGTCACTTATACACTTATGCACAAAACTTTTTAGTGCCTTTGGCTTTTTCTCTTTTTTTTCATATATATATATATATATATGTTTGCATCTTTATGCCTTTTTCAATTTTTTTTTTGATTTTTCATGCTTTGTATTGTATTCACAAAAAGAAAAGAAAAAGAAAGGCTTTAGCACATCAAAAAGAACCAATCAAAGAAAGACACTCATATCAACAACTCTTTTTCAACACTTTTTCCTACCAAGCTATAGGGTAGCTACATGAGTCATTCTTAAAGGTCCTCACTCCCCACAACTTTGAAGAGTATCCCCTCCAAGACTTAATTTTCAAACGACTCTATTCATTTTACCACAATGCATCTCATATTCACCAATCAACAGAGCCAATCACAATGGTCAATCAAAGAAATAAATGACTCTACATGCATCAAAATTGAAAAATTTTCACCAGTTTTAAGCACATAATGCAATCTACCCTAAGCAAGATATAAAACAAGAAAACCAAACTTCCGCACCCTTAAAAGTAAACTTTGCTTTTCCTCAAGCAAATAGATCAAAACACATAACAAGCAATTTGACATTACAAAGCAAGTAAGGGTGATGGGAATGGAGTAAAAACATAGGGAACAAGTGGAGAAAGAATAGATACAACTTTGTATTTTCTTCAAAGCTTTCCATGCCAATGATAAATCACCATACTACTAATCTTGTGACTTACAATTCACTAACACTCACAAAGAGAACAAGATTAGTAATATTGTCTATTCATGCTTGCATTGGTATGTGCAATAATAAACGATGGTGTATCTTATAGGACAAAGGATCAGGATTCAACACTTTGATGTGGGTGAAAGAAAAAGAAAGAAAATAAGAAGGAAAGAAAGTGAAATAAATGCAAAATTACAAAATTGAACCTAGGTTGCCTCCTAGTAGCGCTAACCATTATGCCGTCAACTGGGCAAACACTAACTCATCTTCAACTTCTATAGATGGGGTCCCGAAGCATTAAAACCTCCACACGAGCCATGCTCGCATCATATGCGTGCTTCAGGCATTGCCCATTCACTGTTAACTCTCGGCCATCCTTCAAGTCTTTAACTTGACTGCTTTGGAAGGATAGGCAATTATCACCTCATATAGACCATCCTATCTTGTCTTGACCTTTCCTGGAAAGAGTTTCAATCACGAGTTAAACAACCAAACTTTATCGGAAGGAGAGAATGATTTCTTAATAATGTCTTTATCATGAATTCTCTTCATCCTATCCTTATAAAGTTTAGCATTCTCATACGCCTCGAATCTAAGCGCTTTCAATTCCGCTAGGTCTAGTTTCCTTTTCTCACCCGCTCTTGCCAAGTCAAAATTTAGGGCTTTGATTGTCCAATAAGCTCTATGCTCTAGTTCTATCGGCAAGTGACAAGCTTTCCCATAAACCAATCTATACGGAGACATACCAATGGGAGTCTTAAAGGCAGTACAGTAGGCCCACAAAGCATCATTTAGCCTAATAGACCAATCTTTCCTATCGGGCCTAATCGTTTTTTCTAAAATGTGCTTGATCTCCCTATTGGACACCTCTAATTGTCCACTAGTTTGCGGGTGATAAGCAGTGGCTACCTTATGGGTGACCGAATATCTTCTCAACAATGCTTGAAAAAGTCCTATGGCGAAAATGCAAACCCCCATTATTAATCAAGACACTAGAGACTCCAAATATAGAGAAAATGTTCTCCTTAATAAACTTAAGCACTACCCTATGGTCATTAGTGTGTGTGGGAATTTCCTTAGCCCATTTGGACACATAATCAACGGCCACTAAAATGTATTGGTACCCAAAGGAAGGTGGAAATGGACCTATGAAATCTATACCTTAAACATCAAACAACTCACATGGAAGAATAGGGGATAAAGGCATCATGTTTCTCCTAGAGATGGACCTACATTGTTGACATCTAAAACACTTTTTACAATACTCTTGGGCATCCCTACAGAGAGTGGGCCAAAATAGTCCATATTGCATGACCTTCGCGGCGGTCTTTTTCCCACGAAAATGACCCCCACACCTCTCATTATGACACATGCTCAAAACACTCTCAAACTCATTCTCGGGCACACACCTGCGAATCATTTGATCCGCACAAACTTTGAAAAGATAGGGGTCCTCCCAAAAGAAATGCTTAACTTGCACTAGGAACCTATCTTTTTCTCTCTTCTCCCAATAGGAAGGAAAATGCCTAGTTGCAAGATAATTGACAATATGAGCAAACCATGGTATGTGATGAGAGACGGCAAACAATTGCTCATCAGGAAATGAATCATGAAAAGGGGATGGATTACTAGAAGTCTCGCTAACAGGATGGGAAAGATGATCCGCAACTAAATTTTCTCTACCCTTCTTATCCCAGATTTCTATGTCAAACTCTTGAAGGAGAAGCAACCACCTAATTAAGCGGGGCTTAGATTCTTTCTTAGACAACAAATACTTTAATGCTGCATGATCGGTGTAGACAATCACTTTGGACACTAGGATGCATGACCTAAACTTGTCAAGGGAGAAGACTATTGCTAGAACCTCTTTTTCCGTGGTGGTATAGTTCTTTTGGGCTTCATCAAGAGTCTTGCTAGCATAGTACACAACATGGGGAAACTTATCCTTCCTTTGACCTAAAACAGCTCTTATTGCATAATCAGATGCATCACACATTATCTCAAATGGGAGACTATAGTCAGGAGGTTGGATAATCGAGGATGTAGACAATAAGGATTTAAGCCTATTGAATGCCCTAACACACTTATCATCAAAGTAAAAAGGGACATCTTATGCTAGGAGCCTACATAAGGGATGTGTAATATGGCTAAAATCCTTAATGAATCTACGATAAAATCTTGCATGTCCTAGAAAAGATCTAACATCCTTGACACACTTAGGAATCGGCAACTTCTCAATCAATTCTACCTTAGCTGGGTCAACTTGAATACCACTAGATGAAACTAAATGACCCAACACTATCCCTTGCTGCACCATGAAATAGGATTTTTCCCAACTCAACACTAGATTATTCTCCACATATCGGTCTAAGACTAAAGAGAGGTGACTCAAGCACTCATCAAAACTATCACCAAAGATTGAGAAATCATCCATGAATATCTCTAAATGCCTCTCAATCATGTCACTAAAAATGGCCATCATACACCTCTGGAAAGTCGTTGGGGCATTACGACCGAAAGGCATTCTCTTATAGGCAACGACGCCAAGAACTTGATCGTACTTCTTTGAGTGTAAGCTCTAATGACCTGCAAGTGCACAGATCGATGTAGTGTTGTGTGTGCAAGAACGGGTGTCGAACCACAGGGAGGCTATATTGTGAGATGGAATCTACGTGTGTGTTCTAGAGTGTGCCTAAAAATAAGAAATCTAAACTATCTGTTTTTAGGATTTTGGATTTTTTTTTGAATGGTCGGGAGCTCTAACTAAAATGAATTAAACTAAACTATGGAATTGGGAAAAGTGGGGGACAAGCTAATCTAGAGGAACTAATAAATGGAAAGGTGTTAGGGTGACTTCAACTTATGAATGGGTGATTCTATACTCAAATGCCATGGGATTAAAGAATGATGGCTTACTTTAGTGATTGCTCTTAACTAGGTTGCCAAATTAGTGTCTTAATTTCCCCCTAAGACTCGGTGCAAGTCTGTCCCTAGGCGGTGCCTCCTAGAGCTACGGCGTGGTCCTTATGATCCAGGGCTTTAAGAGTGACTAACTAGCTTCTTAGGTGACTTAAAATGAATCTACCCTAGTACCTAAATCATTGGCTAGATTTAAAGCCAAGACCTAGTGTCGCTAAGGTTGACTAAACCAATCCTGAAACCTATTGGTTGGATTTAAAACCAAAGGAGACTCGACCTAGGATAGCCCTAAATTATGCTTCGTCATTTTAAGGTCACAATAGCGGGATTTAACCTATTAACACATTCATACATGTTCTAAGCCAAGGTGTTCACGAATAAGGGACCTATTCGACTACCAAACATCGTCATGCTCGGATTACACCATTAGAAGCAATTAACAACCGACATGTATGCGTTATTGAAGTCGTATTCACTACCAGGCATGCAAATATACACATAGACATGAATATAAGCATTACCCATTTCATAGTATCCACATTTAAACACATAGACATGATTATAACATGGATTAGATGTGTTTAGTAATAAATAGACTTCAATTTATGCACATGTTGCCCATTTAGGCATTTAATCAAACACTTAGACATGAATGAGAAAATAACCATTTGAACAAGAAAATCAAACATGTATATATAATTAGCCATTTAATCCCATATCATAAGAGTATATAGCTAACCCATTATATAAGTAAAATCACCCTATATAAATCTACTCAATCATAATAAAAGATAGAATGAAAGAGAGTTTATGAAGCTTCCCTTTCATCCTAGCTAATCTTGTACAAAGCTCTTGAGCAAATTTGAGTCCAAATGTTGAAACCCTCTAAATTCTCTTGCTCCAAGGTGATGAAATGTGTGTGAGAGAGTGTGTGTGTTGGGTGCAAAGATCTTCTCTAAAAAATTATCCAAAAAGCTCTCCAAAAGATCCCCATTTTTAGTCTGAAAATTGGGCTTTTATATCGACTTTTCACGAACTGCCGGTCGACCTAGCCGGTCGATCGACTTCTTCTCTTAGCTCGACCAGCTTTTTGGTGATGCTCTTTGGAGTGGCCAGTCGACCGGCTTTAGAGGGGTGGTCGTCCGGCTATTTTTAGCACCTCTCTGGAGTGGCTGGTCGACCTAGCCGGTCGACCGGCTCTTTCTTCTTGGTCGTTGGGCTAGCTTCTTTCCTCTATTCTTTGTCTTTTCGACCTCCAATCTTCTCCTTTTGTCTTGTACATCTCCCATCTTTATCACCTATCACCGCTCAATCTCGATCTTAACCCAAAGTTCACCTAAATCATTGAAAACAAGCAATTAGTGTAGCAATTTGTCTCTTAAACTCAATATATACACTTGTTTACACTTAAGCCTATTCTCATCAAAAGTACTACACCAATGCATCTTTTTGAGCACTTAATACTTCTTAAACATAGGTAAATTACAATGCAAACACACATAAAAACACAACACATCAGGGACAAGTAAAGGTGGCCTTCTCTTGGTCCTCGAGAAACACTGGGGTCTGATTATAACCCAAATAGCCATCTAAAAAACAATAGTAGCTATGCCCAGCTACTCTATCTAAGATTTGGTCTAGAAAAGGCAATAGGAAATAATCCTTCCTAGTTTCGAAGGCAATGGGAAATGATCCTTCCTAGTTTCGAAGTTGAGCTTCCTATAATCAATACAAACTCTCCATCCCATGGGAGTGCATGTACGGATAAGCTCTCCTCTCTCATTCCCAATAACTATGATCCCGGACTTCTTAGGGATGACTTGAACCGGGCTAACCCTCTCACTATCAGAGATTGGATAAATGATGCCTACATCTAAAAGCTTAATGATTTTTATCTTAACTACTTTGCTCATGTGTAGATTTAGCCTTCTTTGCATCTCCTTAGAAGGAATGGCTCCATCCTCAAGGTGAATACGATGCATGCAAACCGAAGGGTCTATACCTTTTAAATCATCAATTTTCCACCCTATAGCCTTCCTATGTTTCCTAAGAACCTCTAAGAGACGCTCTTCATGCTCATTAGAAAGATAAGCTATAATGACTGGAAGGGTCTCACTAGGGCCTAGGAATGCATACTTCAAGTGATCGGGAAGGGGTTTAAGCTTTAAAGAATGGCTAGGCTCAACCAAGGTGGACTCAGCTTTAACATCATTAATGGGGACATCACTAGAATCAAGACTAGAAGGACTAACCTCAAGTGACTTATCAATCAAGGAAGTAGAAGCTACACATTTTTGCTCTAAGGTCTCCAAATCAAAACTAGACATCAATTTCTCAAATTTCCTCAATTCTTCTGCATCAGTCATAGTCCTCTCTATAAGGCCCTCGACACACGAATCAATCACATCCACCCTAAAGCACTCTTCTCCATCATCTCCTCCTCCAATACTAACACTATTCACTGCCTTGACAACCTTCATGGTGGACCTCAAATTCCTAAATTTCATCTTTAATAACCCTGACCTACAATGGATAATAGCATCTGCGGTGGCAAGGAACGGGCGACCTAGAAGAATGGGTGTAGACTATCTAGAGTTATGTCCTAAATCCATATCTAACACTATGGAGTCAACAAAGTACACAAACTCACATACCTGGACCATAACATCTTTTATCACACCTTAGGTCTACGCTCAGACCTATCAGCTAGCTGAAGAGTAACATGCGTAGGGGACAACTCACCTAGACCTAGATGTTGATAGATGGCGTAGGGAATGAGATTCACCCTAGATCTTAAATCTAATAAGGCACGATCAATCTCGGTCTTACAGATCCTACAAGGAATAGTGAAGGCTCCGGGGTCACTCATCTTGGGCGGGCGGCTCGAAGTACAAATAGTACTCACCTTCTCCGTAAGCCTCACCTTCTTAGAAATGTTCGATTACCTACGTTTCCTTGCACAAAGACCCTTAAAGAAATTAGAATAGAAGAGGATGGAAAGGATCGCATCTATCAAAGGAAGATTGACCTTAAGGTTTTTAAGATGCTCTAAAACTTTGAAGAACCTAGAATCCTCACTAGGTGTTGGCCTCTATAAGGTGGATGGAAAGGGAACTCTAGGCTCAACACCTCTAGACATATGGGAATAATCAATGGGCTCCTTTCCCTTCCGATGTGGGCAGGAAGTACTACATTCTCCATGGTCTCTAATGGGCTGATCTTTCTCAACAAGACCCTCTCTAGAATTTCCCTCAACAGGGTTACTATGTGGTGCTCTCGACTCAGAAGGACCACTAGGTGCAAGCACTGCAAAGTCAACTCCTACCCTATTATCCACTTTTCTACCACTCCTAAGAGTGGTGACGGCCTTAGCCTGGGCCTGAGGGGGATAAGTGGTATCGGTGGAGGAATAGGACTGGACTTTAGGGGTTCATCCTCGGTTAAGAAGGCAATTTCCCGGGGTCTCTAACGCTCAATTGACTAGCAATCTGTCCTAATCGTGCCTCAAACTTTGCCATTTGCTGCTTATTTTTTGCCAATTCCTATTGTTGGTTCTGAATGAACTGCATCATCTTCATTATGTCATTACTAGGAGGTTGGCTACTAGAGGGAGCAGGCAAAGCCTGAGGTTGAGGAGCACTAGTGAGACGGGGCTGATTAAGATGATAGAAGCCTGGGGGATATTGAGGGCGGGGTTGCTTCTGAGATGGAACCTGAGGATGTGAACTAGACTCATGCTGACCTTGTCTCCAAGAAAATTTTGGGTTGTCCCTCCAACCAGAATTGTATGTGTTCGAGTATAGGTTGTACTCACAAGAATAACCTTGAGCGGCACACACTTGCTCTTTCATGAATTCAGGAAATTGAGATGCTAGAGGGCAAGCTGTGGTCTCATGAGATGACTCAGAACACAATGCACAAACTTCAACAACTAAAGGGGCGGATGAAGAACCTATAGAACTTGTCCTGTGACCTTGGGATGAAAGAGACAAAGAAATGAATTGATCTAGCTTATTTGTCAAATCCTCAACCTTAGCGGGTAAATCAAAAGAAACTTCAACCTCACTAACACTTCTCTTGTTACCTCCCCGACTAGACCTTTCCACGGCAAAATTTTGAAAGGAATTTTCAGCCATCATTTCAATTTTCTCCCATGCCTCAATTGGTCTCAAAAGATAGAAGCCACCACCGGAGGCGGCATTGACCATTATCCTATTTTGTTCATTTAAACCTCGAAAGAAGTATTGCATTAAGTCATGATTGCCGTACCTGTGGTGTGGACATTGTTGAAGAAGATCTTTGAACCTCTCCTAAGCCTCATGAAAGGATTCTAGGTCATGTTGGAAGAAAGTCATAATGGCGGTCCTAAGGTCGGCCATCTTGGCCATGGGATAAAATTTTTGAAAGAACTTAGATTGAAACTCAGCCCATGTAGTAATGCAACCGTTAGGTAAGGAATGCAACCAAGTCCTAGCCTTGTCCTTAAAAGAGAAAGGAAACAATCTTAGACGTATGACCTCTTGGGAGACATTGGGGACATGGGGAGTGGAACTCATCTCAACAAAATCAATGATGTGATATAAAGGACTCTCATTGCTTCTCCCGTAAAAGGAAGGAAGCATAGCCAACATATTAGGCTTAATCTCGAAATTCGCCTCCCTCAAACTCGGAATTTGAATAGTCAAATTAGGCTTAAAGGCTTCGAGGAGAAAGAATTACCTAAGAGTGGGTTCCTCATCCATGGGTAGACTCGGTCTATGGGTCTCTCGTCTACAATGATCTTGGGCTTGATGCCCAAGGTGATCATGAGGTGGAATGGGATTCATTGGGGGGTTAGGAGGATTAGGAGGATGATTGGGATCGGCCATCTCCTCAAGAAGATCTCCTCAATTCCTAAAATGTCTTGCAATTCTATTGGGTTTGGGATTAAGAGGAACTAGGGGATTTCTAAGGGATCTCCTACCAAGCATACACAAACTATCCTAACTCCGGCCACTTCAACCCCCGAAAACTTCAATATTCCTAAAACTATAGCAAATAAACCACAATCCTAGAAAGTCTACTAAAAATAAAGACAAAAGCTGAAATAGATAAGTAAGGATCAAAGCAAGATAATATAAACAATAAACAAAATAAGCGAAAACTAAACAAACTATAAAAGAAAAGAAAGAAAGTAAGAAAAGCAACTACCAAAACACACAAACCAAGAATGCAAACCATCGTGCCTTCCCGGCAACATCACCAAGAACTTGATGCGTCTCTCGAGTGCAAGCCCTAAAGACTTGCAAGCGCACAGATCGGTGTAGCAAAGTGTATGCAAGTGCGGGGTCGATTCCACAGGGAGGCTATGTTGGGAGATAGATTCTTCGTGTGTGTTCTAGAGTATGCCTAAGAAGAAACCTAAACAATCTATTTTTGGGATTTTAGATTTTTTATGGTCGGGAGCTCTAACTAAAACGAATTAAATTAAACTATGGGAATAGAAAGTGAGAAACAAATTAATCTAGAAGCCTGCTCCAGTCCCCTTACGAAACTTTCGTTATTGGGTTAGCCATACACTCCACATGTTTCTAGCGATTCACATGGCATCATCAAATGATACAAGTCTTGGATAAGAATCTACAACGCACTAGAACGCCCTTGTTGACGATCCTTTACTCCGACAGCATCTAGGGTTCCTCGAACAATGTGATATCTCACATCGGGTAAATCCTTAACCCTTCCCCCTCTTACTAAGACTACAGAATGTTCTTGTAAATTATGGCCAATTCTAGATCTAACAAATGGAAAGGGGTTAAGGTGACTTCAACTTATGAATTGGTGATTCTATACTCAAATACTATGGGATTAAAGAATGATGGCTTGTTTTTAAAATTGCTCTTAACTAGGTTGCTAAATTAGTGTATTAATTTCCCCTTAGGACTCGGTGCGGGTCCGTCCCTAGGCGGCGCCTCCTAGAGCTACGGCGTAGTCCTTATGACCTGGGGCCTTAAGAATGACTAATTAGCTTCCTGGGTGACTTAGAATGTGTAGGATTGATATTATTAAGTGCGATGCATCCTGGTCCATATTTTCAAAAAATTCTACCAAGAAAACATGCTAGGAAAATAAAATAACCACATGACACACATAAGAATATGCTTAAGAACATATAGAATATAACTAGTACTTGCAAAAATATGTAAAGCTAACCTCCTGAAGCGTGGGGCCTTTGATGAAAACTACCACGAGATTTGTTCCCGTTCACGAACAAGGCCGCCAAAAATTTTACTATAAGGGTGTCGCAATAGGCAACTCCCTAGTCTTCTTCCCTATGATTAAAGAGATTTATCTTGAGAGAATAGCCTCTTGTGTAGGAAGAAGCAAAGTAATATTCTTTTGAAAAACTAAAGCAAAAATCACACAATAAGTGTGTACTATGCGTTGTAGTATTTTCTTGCCAAAAAGGAAGAAATCAACTATAAAGTGGATTACATAAAAGGTGGATTACAAAGTTGCTAATCCTTCAATGTGGGAGAAAATTTCCATGTAGTATTTCCTTTATGCAACTTGTTAACTTATCTTGGAAGACTTGTGCAAGTTGTCCACTTATTTTTGTAGTATTTTGCAAGTTTTCCACTTGTCTTGGAAGACTTAGGCCAAGCCCATTATCCAAGTCCAACACATAGTCCATAATCCATGTGGAGGCCCAAGCCCAATAGGAAACCATCCTAGCCCAATTATGTTATCTCAGACTCTAAAGAAAGCCCAAACCCAATTCCAAGCTTTGGCCCAAAAAGGCTAGTACCACTATATGGAATTTGCTCTTTCAAAATTACTCTCTCAAAGTCATTTCAACTAGGGAAGGGATCAAGAAGACACAATTAACCTTGGCTTCCAAAAATAATTAAAAATTTCCTTGCCCAATCTAGGCAACATAATAATTATTTTTAACTCCGATCTATTCCACCATAAGATCAAAGTTGCACTCCAAGAATAATTGCTATTACCCAGAATCTTATCATAAAAGAATGTGAACTTTGTCTTTCACCTACTAAATAACTGACCATAATGCCCCTCTATGTATACCCACAGCTAAGACTGATCCTTTGGCCTGTGTACTATCACCTCTTTAGCTGTATCTTTTCCATTGGGTTTCTTGTCCTATTAGCAACCATCCTTGGTCATGGAATCTCTTGATCTCGGGAGCGACCCTCAAGTCATATGATCGATACACCTATAAGGGTAGTATCACTAGATCTAGATTTGGATGATAAATTTGGACAATCCTAAATAGGGCACATAGATTCCATATTGCATATGCATGTTCCAATTATTTAGAACTTAGTACTCAACGCACAAGGCTGTTGATCTAAATAAAGTAAGATCTCACCCACAGTGAATCAAAGTATCAAACCTTAACTTCATTAGTTCATTCACATATACTCAAGATTAAGAGCAATGATCATTAAGGGGCAGTGAGTATCTTGTTTTCTTTCTTTGATAGTACATTTCTAAAAAAAAAAATTCACAATGGTCCTGTCCAATACGTGACACACATACTATTGAGACAAATTCGAAAAGTCCTCCAATGACTTAGGCAGATCACCCTCAACGAGGAGACTTGCTCAATACAACCTTATCGCGGTAGAGTGCCCAACACTACGATTTGGTTACGAACTCAATTTATGACGTGACTAAATCTAGACTTGGACCTACTGTGCGTTCAGCCTCATTGCGCACCCAAGTTATTAGTTCAAGTCAAGGGGCCTTTACACATGCATCAATAAAACATAAAACAGATAATATGTAAGAAAGTCATAATGCCATATAACAAAAATGATTATACATTGTTTAGCATCCAAAATGTCATGTACAAGTGAGCTTTAGGGCATACTAATCCTAACAATCTCCCACTTGCACTAAAGATCACTTCTACACAACCTAATACCCATGGACTCCAAATGTGTAGTGAAAATTTTCTCTAGAAGAGTCTTTGTTAATGGGTTCGCCAGGTTTTCCGCTGAAGCTATCTTTTAAACTACTACATCTCCTCTCTGGATAAACTCACGAATCAAATGATATTTTTATTCAATGTGTTTACCTTTTTTATGATTCCTAGGCTCTTTGAACTGTGAAATAGCACCGTTGTTGTCGTAATACAACCTTATTGGTCTGTGAGCTGCCGGCACAACTTCTAGGCCTAAAAGGAACTTTCTTAGCCATACTACCTCTTTCGCAGCCTTAGATGCTGCTACATACTCGGCCTCCATGGTAGAATCAGTAATACAATTTTGCTTCATACTTCTCCATGAAATAGCTCCTCTTGACAGAGTAAAAACATATCTAGAAGTAGACTTCCTGGAATCTCAGTCGAACTGAAAATTCGAGTCTGTATAGGCTAATGGTATTAGATCATCTGCATGGTATTCCAGCACATAATCCTTAGTTCCTTGCAAGAATTTGAATATATGCTTAACCGCGACCCAATGTACTGGTCCAGGGTTTGATTGATATCTACTAACCATACCAACAGTAAAGCATATATCTGGTCTAGTACATAACATGGCATACATGAGGCTTCCAACCACCGAAGCATAAGGAATTCGCTTCATGCTCTCTATTTCCTCAAGTGTTTTAAGTCATTGATCCCGAGATAGATAAACTCCATGTCTAGAAGGTAATGAGGCCTTCTTAGAGTTTTGCATGTTAAACCTGACCAATATCTTCTCAATAAACGAAGCTTGAGATAGGGCTAACCTTCTTACGATCTCGCATAAGCTTGATACCTAAAACATAACTAACTTCTCCTAAATCCTTCATTTGAAATTGAGTAGAAAGCCAAACCTTGATGAATGATAATATCCTCACATCGTTTCCAATTAGTAGGATATCATCGACATACAGAACCAAAAAGCTACAGCATTTCCATTACACCTCTTATATACGCAAGGTTTATCAATATTTTGATCAAAACCATAAGATTTAATTGCCCGATCAAATTTGATGTTCCATGCTCTAGATGCCTGCTTTAGTCCATAAATAGACTTTTTTAACTTACAAACCAAATGTTCCTGGCCTTTAGTATCATATCCATCTGGTTGCGTCATATAAATGGTCTCGTCAATCTCTCCATTAAGAAAAGTTGTCTTGAAATCCATTTGCCATATCTCATAGTCATAACGACATGCGATGGCAAGAAGAATCCTAATGGATTTAAGCATGGCTACTGGTGAGAAAGTTTCCTCATAATCGATCCCTTCTTTTTGAGTATAACCTTTTGCCCTCAACCTTGCTTTAAAGGTTTCAACTTTTCCATCAACTGCTCTTTTTCTCTTGTAGACCCATTTGCACTCTATAGGTTTTACCCCTTCAGGTGCAACTACAAGATCCCAGACTTTGTTAAAATACATAGATTCTAACTCTGAATCCATTGCCTTATGCCATTGGTCAGCATATATGTCGGAAACTGCTTCATCATAACTTATGGGATCTACCACCTAATTCTCTGAAGAAGTCTGAAAGGACTCTCCATAGTGTCTATCAGGAGGCTTGGATATCCTCCCACTACGATGATGCTCCGATATATTAGGTGTAATATGCTGTTCTTTTCCATTCACAGTTTCCACAGGTGTTACTGGAGATTCTTGTGAAATCTCATCTAGAACAACTTTAGAATCTGGTGTTTTCTGGACCATTTCTTCATTTTCTAAGTATCTAGCATGGGTGCTTATAAACACCTTTTGCTCCTTAGGATTATAAAAGATCCCACCTCTGGTTCCCTTAGGATATCCAATGAAATAGCATAACTGGGATCTTGGTTCCAAGTTTGAAGCATTACTATTAAGTACATAAGCTGGATAGCCCCAAATGTGGAAATGATTTAAACTAGGCTTATGCCCAGTCCACATTTCTTGAGGTGTCCTAGGTACTGATTTTGATGGTACCAAGTTCAAGATGTATGCTGCTATTTCAATGGCATAACCCCCAAAAAGATAAAGGTAATGATGTATGACTCATCATTGACCTAACCATATCTAATAGGGTACAATTTCTTTTCTCTACTACACCATTTTATTGAGGAATCCCTGGTGCAGTCAATTGAGACACTATCCCTTCTTGTGTAAGATAGTCTTTGAACTCACCCGAGAGGTATTCGCCGCCTCGATCAGACCGAAGGGCTTTGATATGTTTATTTATTTCTGCTCCACCTCAGCTTTGAACTCTTTGAATTTCTCAAAGGATTCAGACTTACGTCGCATCAGATATAGATATCCATACCTAGAGTAATCATCAGTATAAGTAATGAAATACTCATAACTTCCTTGTGCTGGTTTGCTCATAGGACCACACACATCAGTGTGAACCAATTCCAATACTTCTTTAGCCTTTTCTTCTTTAGAAGAAAATGACATTTAGTCATCTTCCCTTTGAGACAAGATTCACACGGAGGTAGATCTTCGAGATCTAATGAGCTAAGATGTCCATCCTCGAGTAATCTCCAAATTCGCTTTAGACTAATATGTCCTAAGCATAGGTGCCAAAGATAAGTATCATTGGTCAAAGAAACCTTCCTTTTTTGGGAATTAGTTTGTTCTATATTATGCAGTGAGTTTGTAATAGGTTTTATATAGAACAAGTTATCATGCATGCTACCAGAACAAATAATATTTCCATCTCTATTGATATCAACACCAGAATGGAAATTAATGCAAGAACCATCTAATATTAATTGTGAAATAGAAATAAGGTTTTTACGTACATCCGGAACATAATAAATGTTGTTCAAAAATAACTTCCTATTACATGGAAAATTTAAGCACATTCCTCCCACTGCAATAGCCCATACTTTTGCTCCATTACCCAATCTTAGAGCAAACTCCCTTTTAGCTAGTTCCTTCATTCCCTGAAACCAATGCAAAGAATTGTAAATGTGGTTAGTGGCTCCAGAGTCTACAATCCAAGAATCAGTAGAATCAACCACTAAGTAGGTTTCAATGTAGAACAAAAGAGGTGCACCTATCTGGCCTCGTGCCAAGTACTTCGGGCAATCCTTTTTCCAGTGTCCTTTTAGGCCACATTTAAAGCATTTGCCCTTGGGCTTTTCACCTGTTAACTGCCTAGGCTGTTCACCATTTCTCTTCTTTTTCCCTTGACCATGTTTTTGCTTTCCTTTTCCTTTGAACTTTCTCCCTTTCAGGTTAAGTCCAGAAGTGGATGCTTGAACCATATTTATGTGGCCTTTATTTTTCATTATGGCTTCTGCAGCTAAGAGTTGTTTCATTAATTCTGTCATATCCATGTTCATCTTGCTCTTATTATAATTAAGCTTGAACTGGGTATAGGATGACGGTAGAGTCTCCAAAATCATGTCTATCTTGGACTGTTCATCTATGTTTGCCCCTAGGATCTCGGCAGTATTGAAATAATCCATCATTTTGAGCATATGCTCCCTGGCATATGCTGCTTCTGCCATTCTTTGATTCATAATTTCTCTAAGTGCACCTTGCTTTATGGTCCTGCTCTTATTAACAAACATACAAGATAGTGAAGTCATGATTTCTTTTGCAGTTTCCATATGATGATGCTTGCTCTGCAAAATATCTGACATAGAAGCCATCATATAGTACTTGGCCATACTATTGGCTTTTTGCCATTTTGCCTCAGCATCTTTCTGGGCTTCAGAAGAGTTGGCCCTCACAACAGGACAAGGAGTTGTCAGGACATACTTGTACTCTTCTACGGTGAGTACTATGTCCATGTTTCCTTCCCAATCCACAAAATTCGGTTCAGTGAGCTTGTGCTCTTTGAGAATTGTAGCTAATGGACTGAACGAAGACATTTTTCTAGATACAACAATATAATCATAATTAATTTATGAGTATATAATTGATGTATGGATAATATGTATGCTATCTTTGGAAATAAAACATACAAGTAATTTTTACATCACTTGCCTTTGAGTAGATCAACCCTTAAACTACTTGATGTAACAGTGTCTTAACGTCCTCACAAGAACTCCAACGATGGGATGGCCGAACTTATGAACGATAGGTTAAGCGCCATCGCTTATTTGAATTAACAATTATCTAGATATGATCCAATTGAATAATTCAATCACTATTTTGTTTGACTTCTTAAATCCAGTAGCGAACTCTATCGATAGGATAGCCGAACCTACCATTTAAGTTGAGTGTACACCCATTCCTAATGTTTATTCCCTGAAACATTCTTGATTTTAGCCCTCTGATGGGTAGTGACTTTAATCAATGTTGCGTAAGGCATTTTTTAGTGAAGAACTCCACCGATGGGATGGCCGAACTTACTAACACCCTTTTGAATAAACATTTTATGTTTCACCTTGTTAAATCTAGATAAAGTGTCACCTTCTGATGGGGAAGTTAATGATATTTACCATTAACGTGAATCAGATATGGAAAGCCATTGGATTTTTCCAGTCCCCTCTCCCACTCAATATTTTAACATAAGGATTTTCTCTATTTTTAATATTCTTGCTTTTGTTTTAGATCTGAACATACTTTGGATTTGTGAAACCCTTTGGTTTTTGCAAATCCCTTTTGTGTTACTAAAACATTGCAATACCAGAATAGATTACTTACCTAAATCTAGGTGTATAGACCCTTAGGTAGATATATATTTGTAAATCTCAAGTTAAGTTCTTTTAATGTTGTCATGAGATTGCATGGCATCTTTAGACATAGCCGCTTACAATTATCTTGTCTAAGCCATTCTCATAAACTTAACTTTCTTTGAGAATTAACTCAGAGGTATGACTGATTTTTATAAACCCTAATGAGTGGACATATTTGTAGGTGGCAATTGTGCTAATGCAAATATGTTAGAATATATATCAATGCATTATAAACATCCACCAAAATATGTTAGAATCCCTCTTTGATGGCTCCCTATAATCTTCAATAAAACAGCACGCTTAGTAGCTTTTTCTGCCTCAGCTGATCGACCGTTAATAGGATCCGGTCGACCCACAAGCTTACCTGGCAGAGTGTTCCTCCACGTTGTTTTCATGTTTTGTTCTTCTTGGTCTTTAAAGATTATAACAGTACACTTTGCTATTGCTAATACAAGCTTCATAAAGAAACATTACAAGGATATCAAAACATGCTATGCTTCTTTTAAATAAATTATAAGCAATAATTGCAAATATTTATACATGAAATCGCCTATGGCCAAGCTTTGTTGACCGTACACAAAAATCTATCATGCATACATACGAACCATCAAGGGGATTTTATATTACCTGCACATACAAGCATAAAACCACAAGTATATGCAACACAAGATTTCCTAATCTTGCCACTCACAAGATGACTAACATATTTATGCAAAGACAATATTCTTGCATAGTTTAAGCATGTTATGTGTGAGCCTAAGCTCTGATACCAATTGTAGGATCGATATTATTAAGTGTGATGTATCCTAGTCCATATTTTCAAAAAATTCTACCAAGAAAACATGCGAGGAAAATAAAATAACCACATAACACACACAAGAACATGCTTAAGAACATATAGAATATAACTAGTGCTTGCAAAAATATGTAAAGCTAACCTCTCGAAGCGTGGGGCCTTTAATGAAGCTAAAATTGTCACGAGATTTGTTTTCGTTCACGAACAAGGCTGCCAAAAATTTTACTATAAGGGTGCCGCAATAGGCAACTCCCTAGTCTTCTTCCCTATGATTAAAGAGACTTATCTTGAGAGAATAGCCTCTTGTGTGAGAAAAAGCAAAGTAATATACTCTTGAAAAACTAGAGTAAAAATCACACAATAAGTGTATACTATGTGTTGTAGTATTTTCTTGCCAAGAAGGAAGAAATCAACTACAAAGTGGATTACATAAAAGGTGTAGGGTCTTGTCTATTTATAGAGAGAACCTTGGCAGCCAAAGTTGCTAATCTTTCAATGTGGGAGAAAATTTCCATGTAGTATTTCCTTTATGCAACTTGTTAACTTGTCTTGGAAGACTTGTGCAAGTTGTCCATTTGTTTTTGTAGTATTTTACAAGTTGGCCACTTGTCTTGGAAGACTTAGGCCAAGCCCATTATCCAAGTCCAACAATCCATGTAGAGGCCCAAGCCTAATAGGAAACCATCCTAACCCAATTAGGTTATCTTGGACTCTAAAGAAAGCCCAAACCCAAGTACAAGCTTTGGCCCAAAAAGGCCACCACCACAATATGGAATTTGCTCTTTCAAAATTACTGTCTCAAAGTCATTTCAACTAGGAAAGGGACCAAGAAGACACAATTAACCTTGGCTTCCAAAAATAATTAAAAATGTCCTTGCCCAATCTAGGAGACATAACAATTATTTTTAACTCCGATCTATTCCACCATAACATCAAAGTTGTACTCCAAGAATAATTGCTATTACCCAGAATCTTATCACAAAAGAATGTGAACTTTGTCTTTGGCCTACTAAATAACTGACCATAATGCCCCTCTATGTATACCCACAGCTAAGACCAGTCCTTTGGCCTGTGTACTATCACCTCATTAGCTGTATCTTTTCCGTTGGGTTTCTTGTCCTATTGCCAACCATTCTTGGTCATGGAATCTCTTGATCTCGGGAGCGACCCTCAAGTCATATGATCGATACACCTATAAGTATAATATCACTAGATCTAGATTCGGATGATAAATTTGGACAATCCCAAAGGGGGCACATAGATTCCATATTGCATATGCATGTTCCAATTATTTAGAACTTAGCACTCAACGCACAAGGCTGTTAATCTAAATAAAGTAAGATCTCACCCACAGTGAATCAAAGTATCAAACCTTAACTTCATTAGTTCATCCACATATACTTAAGATTAAGAGCAATGATCATTTAGTAGTAGTGAGTATCTTGTTTTGTTTCTTTGATAGTATGTCTCTAGAAAACATACTCAAAATAGTCCTGTCCAATACGTGACACACGTACTATCGAGACAAATTCAAAAAGTCCTTCAATGACCTAGGCAGATCACCCTCAACAAGGAGACTTGCTCAATAGAACCTTATCCTAGTAGAGACCCAACGCTACGATTTGGTTACGGACTCAATTTATGACGTGACTAAATCTTGACTTGGACCTACTGTGCGTTCAGTCTCATTGCGTACCCAAGTTATTAGTTCAAGTCAAGGGGCCATGCATCAATAAAACATAACAGAGATAATATGCAAGAAACTCATAATGCCATATAACAAAAATGATTATACATTGTCTAGCATCCAAAATGTCATGTACAAGTGAGCTTTAGGGCATACTAATCCTAACAGAATAAGCCTACCCTAGTACCTAAATCATTGGCTGGATTTAAAGCCATGACCTAGTGTTGCTAAGGTCGACTAAACCTATCCTAAAACCTATTGGCTGGATTTAAAGCCAAAGGACACTTGGTCTAGGCTAGCCCTAAATTGGTTACCGTCATTCTAAGGTCACTATAACGAGATTTGACTTGATAGCACATTCCTACATGTTCTTGGCCAAGGTGTTCATGAATAAATGAATCTATTCAACTACCAAACATCGTCATGCTTGGATTACACCATTAGAAGCAATTAACAACCAACATGTATTCGTTATTGAAGTCATATTCACTACTAGGCATGCAAATATACACATAGACATGAATATAAGCATTACCCACTTCATAGCATCCACATATAAACACCTAGACATGATTATAGCATGGATTAGATGTGTTTAGTAATAAATATACTTCAATTTATACACATGTTACTCATTTAGGCATTTTGTCAAACACTTAGACATGAATGAGAAAATAACCATTTGAACAAGAAAATCAAACATGTATATATTCAGCCATTTAATCCCATATCATAAGAGTATATAGCTAACCTATTACATAAGCTAAATCAGCCTACACAAGTCTACTAAATCATAATAAGAGAAAGAATAAAAGAGAGTTTATGAAGCATCCCTTTCGTCCTAGCTAATCTTGTACAAAGCTCTTGAGCAAACTTGAATCCAAATGTTTGAAACCCCTAAATCTTCTTGCTTCAAGGTGATGAAATATGTAAGAGAGTGTGTGTGATGTGGGTAAAGACTAAGGTTAAGTGTATGTGTGATGGGTGTGTAAAGATCCTTCCTAGGATTCTCAAAAAGATCCCCCCTCTTTTAGTCTGAAAATTAGGCTTTTATATCGGCTTTTCACGAACTGCTGGTCAACCTCGCCGGTCGACTGGCTTCTTCCCTTAGCTCGACCGGCTTTTTGATGGTGCTCTCTGGACTGGTCGATCAACCTAGCAGATCGACCGGCAGTGGAGGGGTGGTCATCCGGCTATTTTTAGCACCTCTCTAGAGTGGCCGGTCGACCAACTCTTTCTTTTAGGTCATCCGATTGACTTCCTTCCTCCATTCTTTGTCTTTCTGGTCTCTGATTTTCTCGTTTTGACCCGTACATCTCCCATCTTCACCACCTACCATCGTTCAATCTTGATCTTAATCCAAAGTTCACCTAAATCATTGAAAACAAGCAATTAGTGTAGTGATTTGTCTCTTAAACTCAATATGTACATTTGTTTATGCTTAAGCCTATTCTTATCAAAAGCACTACACTGATGCATCTTTTAAAGCACTGAATACCTCTTAAATATAGGCAAATAACAGTGCAAACACACACAAAAAACACAACACATCAAGGGTCATCTTTGGCCTTTCATTGCATCTACATAGATTCTACATCTACTGAGGACAGGATATGGCATTTAAGGCTTGGTCATCCCAATAAACATGTCTCAATTGTTCTTTCTTCTAGTATAAATAGGCAGCTAGGCTATTCTATAGAGAATTGTTAGGACTATTCTGTATCAAAAGCTCATAGACTGCCTTTTTCTAGTTCTATAACTCAAACTACTAGACCTTTTGATCTATTACATTCAGATGTATGGGGGCCTTCCCCTGTTGAATCTTGTATGAAATACAAATATTATATCATTTTCCTAGATGATTTTACTAAATTCTCTTAGATCTATCCTCTAAAATTTAAAAGTGATGCTTATAATGCTTTTATTTCTTTCACTGGCATGGTTAAGACTCAATTTTTCTCTAACATCAAAGTGTTTAGAATTGATAATGGGGGGGGGGGGATTTGTTAATGACTCTTTCCAGTCTTATTTGCAGTCCCTTGGCACAATTCACCAAAAGTCCTGCCCTCGCACATTTGAACAAAATGGAAAGATGGAGAGAAAGCATCTTCATCTCATTGAGACAACTTTAGCACTTTTAAATCACAGTAAAATGCCTGTTAAATATTGGCTTGAGGGTCTTGCTACTGCTAATTATTTTATAAATAGGCTTCCTATACCTACTCTTAATCATAAATCTCCTTATGAATGTTTATATCATGAACTTCCTGATTACAGTTTTCTTAAGGTGTTTGGCTGCTTATCCTATCCCTGGCTAAGGCCATATATAGCTCATAAACTTGATAATAGGTCTAAACCTTGTGTTTTTCTAGGTTACTCATCTACTAGCATGGGATACAAATGTCTTGACATGTCCACCAAGAAAGTTTACATGTCTAGACATGTAAAATTCATTGAAAATACTTTTCCTTTCAGCACTGTTTCATAGTCTACTATCTCTGCTAGTTTTTTCCTCCTTTGTTTCACAATCATTTTTCCTCAAACTCTTCAGTTAGTCCTGCATTGTCAGAGTTTGTAGTGGTTCTTCCATCATCTATTCCAAGTATAGAGTCTTCATTGTTTTCCAATCTTCCTGTCTCAATATCTTCTCCTTCTTTTGTTCAAGACCTGGAGCCTATGCCATCTTTCAATCATACAGACAACAATGCAGGGTCTTTGTCTGCTAATTCCTCATTCCCTACATCTTCCTCATCTACCTCTTCACATTCATCTCATCATCCACCTCCTCTAACAAACAATCATCCTATGCTAACAAGGTCTAAAACTGGTTCATTGTCACCTCCATTATATCAGTTACACTCCACCACTCTAACACTCATTGACACAGAACCTACATCATTCAAGGAGGCTGCAAAGGTGCCATGTTGGTAACAAGCAATGCCAGAAGAGTATGATGCTCTTATGAAGCAACAAACACGGACTCTAGTGCCCTCACCTTCTGATAGATAGCCTATTGGTTGTAAGTGGGTGTACAAAATCAAGAGGAAGGCTAATGGTTCTATTATTAGATTTAAAGCCAGGTCAATGGCCAAAGGTTTTTATCAAGAGACAGGCTTGGACTATGAAGAAACTTTTAGTCCAGTGGTGAAAGCATCAACCATAAGGACTGTACTAAGCCTAGCTATGCATTTTGGATGGTCTTTACATCAGTTAGACATCTTCAATGCCTTTTTACATAGGGATTTGGATAAAGTAGTCTATATACAACAGCCACAGGGGTTTTAAGATCCTACTAAACCTGGCTATGTTTGTAGATTACAGAATTCTTTGTATGGCTTAAAATAGGCACCAAGAGCTTGGTACTCTAAACTGTCCAATTTTCTTATCGATCAAGGATTCATTACCACTCTAGCAGATACTTCTCTGTTTATCAAAAGAACTCCTATAGCTACTGTCGTTATTCTTGTGTATGTTGATGATATAATCACCACTGGTTTATCAAATCAGGCCATTTGAACATTGATCTCTGCTATGGGTTCTGCCTTTGCTATGAAATATCTAGGTAATCTTTCTTATTTTCTTGGCCTTGAAATCCAAGCGTGTCCTCTGGATTATTGTTACATCAAACTAAGTATGATGAGGATTTACTACACAAGACAGGCATGGCAGACTGTAAGTCAGCCAATATTCCTATAGTTAACAAATATACCAAAGGTGCAGCTGATGGGGATTTACCTTTTCTAATCCTACTTTGTTCAGAAGTTTAGTTGGAGCACTTCAATATCTCACAGTCACTAGACGAGAGATATAATATGATGTTAACACTGTGTGTCAGAAAATGCAAGCTCCTACTAACTCAAATTTTGTTGCAGTCAAAAGAATTATCAAGTTTACTAAAGGGACAATCACTTAGGGGTTGCTATTTACACCTGGCCCTCTCACTTTACATTCTTATTCAGACAGTGATTGGGCTAGTGACCCTTTGGATAGAAAATCCACAATAGGTTATTGTGTTTTTTGGGGGTCTAATCTTATTTCCTGGTGTTCCAAAAGGCAGCCTACTATAGCCAGATCCTCCACTGAAGCAGAGTATAGGTCTATGGCTTAGACTGCTACTGAAATTACTTGGATCACTTACATAAGGGAGCAAGTGGTGTCCAAAAAGCTTCACATATCTTATCTTCCATCCACAGAGCAGTTGGCAGATTTATTTACTAAGGCTCTTTCCACACAACAGTTTGAGTATCTTATCAGCAAGCTTTCCTTGGCCAAAGCTAGAGTTCAACTTGAGGGGGGATGTTAGAGCATAGGGTAATATTTGTAATAGTATTGTTTTAGAAGTTATGGTCAGGATAGTTAGATATGAAAATTGGTTAGTGGTTCTCTTTTGACAGCTCAGCACTAGCCAGTGGAGCAGTTATAACTAACTGCCTTGTTGTAACTGAAGCCTATATATATAACAAGCTTGTAATCATTTCTGATTAATGAAAATAGTTTCTTCTCTCTCAAGTTAACATTAACAAGCTAGGCACTTATGATATATATGCTCGAGCTTGAGAGGGAGTATTAAGTGTGGAAAGTTAGGTGGTATATTATATTGTTATTGTAATAAGTCTCTCTCCCACATTAGAAGATATATAATATTTGTTGCTTCTCATAATATTATAAATAGAGTAGGCTAGTACTCTAAAAGGTATGAAGCCTTTAAACCTGCCTCTCTATCCTTATGTCTCCTTCCTTATTAACAAAGGATGTTATGCTGGAGTTAGGTAATTGATAGTTCAAGCTTTGTTTAACTATTTACTTAAGTTTATGTTGCATATTGAACTCTAATAATGAGCTTTCCTGTGCTCAGGTTCATTTGGTAAATACTTCCTTTATAGGTTTCATATCTAAACTTCAAAGAGTATAGACAACTAAAGACCAAAATACTTGAGATGCTCTTCTTTTCACTTTCCATCTTTTAGTAGGACTACCTCCCACTCCCTTCGCAGTATTTTTGCAATCAAAAATTGAGAAGAAAAAATGATCTTTCTAATACTTCTCAAATTAATAGAAAGACCGAGAAGCAGGTACATGATAGAATGTGTCTTCAACGGAGAAACTTAAAAATTATTGACAACAGTACTAAGGAAGTTTAACAAGTTTTTGGGAATGGACTACCAATTATTCGATGATCTCCTAGCAAGAGAAAACTGTCGAGTGATCTGAAGGTTTTGGAAACCTGAAAATTCCTGTTTTACACTTAGATAGCAAATGGATTAAGTAGAAAGCCCCAGTTTGCTCGACCATCAAACACAATAACCGAGCAAGAGAGCACGCAAATTGAAATCTAAACCCCCAAGGAAATTGACTGAAAATCTTATAATTTTCTATGACTTATTCGAGGACATTTATTAAATTCATGTGCACTCACAATACGGTTTTTTCAGATTATATGTGTAAAGCGAACATTTAGAATATAATTGGGGCCAGGTGGTGGGTGTTTATTTTGAGGAGAGGTGCGCTATGCAGTGAGACACCAATCTCTTTGTTCTTGACAAGAATAGGACAGGGAAGATGAATGCAATTAGAGAAGAGTTCATTCCCCCCAGTCTGCCTTCTTAGGACTTGATTATGACTTTTGTATAGAGTTTAACATTTGTGTGTTTTGAGATGGAAAATCTAAATTCTGCCTTGTAGATAACTTGATTTAGAATACGTGTCATGCGTAATGTTCATGTAATTCATACTATTATTGAGCAAGGGTTCTTATATGATGCCCATTAGTTTCTAGTAAATTATCTTTTTAACTTTTTAAAAGAAGAGAATAAAATATATAGAGGTTGCAAAAGATATTTATACCTTTTGAAGCTTGATATATGCGACGTTTCTATATTAGAGCTGCCTTAGTGGAGGAAAGGTAAAGTTAGTGCATCTTTATCTTTCCCTCATTTTCATTTGTACAAGTAGTTCACATTAATGATGAAACTTATGAAGATTGACCTGATACTTGTTATTCTGTGCAAAGGAAGTCTGTCTAATTCACTAATTCGTGAGAAGATACTGAACTTTTGTATTTGAAAAAAGTTTCAGCAAGGATCTCTGAACTCTTGTTTGTACCGGGGTTCGAAACCAGACTTTTCTTCAAGAGCATAGATGGGGCGATTCGGGTGAGATCTAACGTAGATCCAACTTTCGATTTGCTCGTTGGGCTTCATTTCTTGATCTTGAAGCTGTCACGCTTATTATTCCTTCAACTGAAGTAATTTGGCTGACCTGGTTAGTTTTTTATGAGGAATGACTTATTGGGTGACCTTTGCAATCATTTCTGACTGTTAATTCTTTGTTTAGGGTAGAAAAATTTTCTACCCTAAGTCCTTAATTTTTCATGCTACAACAAATGACCAGTAGAACAATTTCAACCTGCCTCAGGGTCAGACTAAGTGATATTTCATTATCAGTTGGCTTAAATTTTCTCAGACAGGCAAATTTCATTATGTGATTGAAAAGTGGTCATTCGTTTTATTGGAAGACTAATGCTGGAGATTCTAGAATAGTTAGCATGACAATTTCCCAATTCTTGCTTTGGTGGGGGAATTCACCATGGTTTTAGGTAACCGTTAATGTGTTAGAAATCATATCGTTATCCTTGTCAACTTTGAGTTCTCATGTGATACATTACAAATTTTTTGGACGTGCAGGACAAAGATGCCTTCTTCAGCAACTACGCTGTATCCCACAAGAAACCTTCCGAACTAGGGTTTACTCCTAGTACCACTGCACAAAAGATTAAGGATAGCATCATTTTGGCACGGAGTGCTGTTGAAGTTGCTGTTGCTACCGCGGTGGTGGTGCTTGCTTAAATATATGTAGTCAGGAAAAAGACCTGGTGAACTGCTATATATCTTGCAGCTTTTCTGCCACATTAATAAACTTATTTCTATGAATCATGGCATGAGAGCTTGTATCTACCAAAAACTAGATGTGTCTCATCTTTGATACCCCAGGTGATTAAAATAAAGCAAATGAAAAACTGAGGCCTTTGGAGTGCCAGCTATATGTATCACTAGAACTTTGGGCTTGCATGTTAGCGATATTTGATTTCAGATCCCTATAATGTGCTTGTCTTGATGTATTTGTGATCCGGATTAGCAAAGACTAGCGGGGTTATCGATAATAAAATCAGTATTTTATAATAAACTTATTCCAACTCGTATCGCCGCTAGAGATGGAAGTGGAGCTATTTGTTTATACCCCCTCTCCCCCCCCCCCCGATCAAATAATTCAGCAGCGGAGGTTCTTGTCTCACCCAACCCTGTCAAGAGTGCCCGACATTTCTGCTCCAACCACCCTCCCCCCCCCCCCCCAAATTTGGCTGACCATGCATGTGGGTTTCATTGTCCTTAATTTCAGTTATGCCCATGTACTTTTCGAAGCTTGAGCTGCCGTGTATAACGTTATTTAAAAAAAAAAAAAAGAAGAAAATAAAAATTCAAATCCTTGTGATTTGCCTAAAGCTGAATGCTCCACCCTTTCCTAGTTTATAGCTACTGTAGTGGGTTTCAGTTTCTCTATCCTTGTTTATATTTATATATTCCCTTATTCTTTTGGATCCTTGAGCTAACATTACAACCTAACACTGATAAAATGCTCAACATTTTCCTAACCTTGGTTATTCCCTAACCCATGCATAATTTTAATTTTTTTAGTGATGATATATTTTGATTAAGTAATCTTGAATTATTGAACATGAAAAATGAAATAACCATGTTATTAATATAGTGTTAACTCTTTTTGAGTATCAGAGTAAGTCTTCGGTTTTCTTAGCTAATCAAGAATTCAAAGCCTGTCTATGTCTTTCCTCCATCGCATTCTTTCCCCTCTTAAAATCATGGTGGTTATAGCGTCTGCTATTTTTTTTTTGGGGGATTTGGTGACCCAACTCACCAACTTGTGTGGATAGAATTAGTTTAATAATAATAATAACAACAACAACAAGAATAACAATAACAATAACAACAACAACAACCACCATCACAACAACAACAATAACAATAATAATGATTATTATTATTATTATTATATTATTATTATTATTATTTTTAAAATTTTACTACTATTAATAACAATTATTAATAGAAAGATTAGTATCATTAATAATAATTAGTACTACTGCTATTACTATTTTACTTTAATGCTCAGAAAGAAGTGAATGTTTTTATTATATTGTGAAGGTTAAAAAAGATGGGTTTTGATATCAACGAGCCAATAAATGACGAATTCTTGTCATACGCCTCATGCTACCTCATTAAAAACTTTGTCAGGAAAACCCAATGGGATAAAATCTAAGCTAAGAAAAAAAGAGTATAATGTGTATTTGTCTCCCTCTCATTATAGCATGTTAAGAAATCTCTGAGTATGCACACCAATCTTGTAGTTTCTCAAACATTATTGTAAATGGTGTCAATTGAAAAGAACTTAAGAAGCGTCTGTGACATATCTTTTAGGGAGTTCATACATAGATTTCAACATGCTAGACTGAATCACTTACATTGCAATTTCCTTTACTCAAACAATTCATATTGTGTCATTCACTTGTAGAGTAATATATTGGCATGGTTTGAGGGGGTAACAAAAACGTTGAGCCTTGACGAGCATCAATATGTAATGATTTTAGCGTATATGAAAAACATATTACTTGTTGTCAATTAAACAAATGCTCAACAATTTTCTTGCTCTGACAACTTATATTGTGATCTTATATCACTTGTCTATAATCATAATAAAATTTATATGCAACCACCCTAATACCTTTTTATTGGTATATGTTAGTGTAATGTTGCTTTTAGTGATTGTTTTGATGATTTAAATTAATCTTATAGCTTGGAATTAGCATAATATTGATAATTTTACACTATGATGCTTTTACCATTGCTTAAGCCATAAATACTAAAGATCGTGCAAGTGTTTTAGTGCTTTTTATATTTAGGATGAAGTGATCAACGTTCTTGGAGGATGACCATTGATGGAATGAAGATATCATGTCAAGCTTAGAAGCCAACGCACATATTTGTCAAGCTTTGCAAGAAGATGAAAAATACTTGTATGCGTTTGTCAAGATTGGAAATCAAGATTGGAGTAATAAGGCAAAGATGAGGCATCATAAGGGGTGCTGGTTAGTGCTCTCTTATGAATAGACTTAAGATCACTATTGCTCAAACAATTGCTTCTATTATTGTATCACTTGCATAAAGATCTTTGGGCAATAATCCTACTCTTTGAAGCAATGCGTTTTTTGCATAAAAGTCTTTCAAAATCTTCAAAGATATGTATTGACATGTTTATTGAACTTAAAATGTCTTAGAGAACCTTCTTTGATGTATTCTTATTTGTTAAATGCCTTTGATCAAAGTTGGTTGCTTTTAAACACATGCTTGGTGGTCATTTTCTATACATTTTGATGTAGCCGGACTACCTAGCTGGGGCCCCAGCTGGTCGCGCAGGTCGATTGGCCACATCAGAGAGTTAGGGCTTACAGCTGGAACACTAGCTGGTCGACTAGCCTAGGCGTCTTTCTGGATTAGTGACGGTCATAATGGTCGACTGGCCTAGGCGACTAGCTCCCTTGCAACAACCAATGTTGTAGCCATTAACGATCTATTACAAGCCCTTTTTAAAACCCTCTTTCACCATTATTGCCCTAACAACTCTCAATTGCTTTGGATACACTTTCCTATCATTCAAACTTCATCTCTAAGCTTTCTAAATCTCTTTCAAATCATTTAATGCTTAGAATTTCTTGAGAGTTTGAGCTATACTTGTGAAATCCTTTGAGCATTCAAGAGCAATTTATTGCTATACCTACTCGTAAGAAGTTTGGCCTACAAAACCACTTTATTCTATCTATTACTATTGTATACACTCTAAAAGATAGAGTTATTTGAGAGAAACATTGATTAGCTTGAGAAAGTGTGGAGAAATACTAAAGAAGGGAACTCTTGGTTTCTTTGAAGGGGATCTTCAAAGAGGTGTAAAAGGAAGTTGGTTTGCACTGCCAACACTTGAAGGCACACGCAGACTAGTGAAGTGTTGAAGTCCTAAGGGAAGCAACCTCAGGCAGTGGATGTAAGCTTGCCGAACCACCTAAAAATTGGTCCTCTCTACTCTCTTTCTCTCTCCTTTCTCTTGCGTGATTTGTGTGCCTAACTTGTGTGATAAATTGTCTAAGTGAACTTGCTTGTTTTGTTGAGTAATTTTTAATTCTGAAAATTGTTTAATATCTTAATTCATCCCCCCTTTTAAGATACTTTTCTCCAACAAGTGGTATCTAGAGCTAGGGTTCTACCTATAGTTTAACAACTAGTAGAATTTATTTGGCAAATATGGAAGTTATTTCAATCAAACAAGCACATCTTTTTTATGGTACTAATTATGCTTTTTGGAAAATGAGAATGAAAGTGTTTATTAAATCACATGACTATATGGCTTGGAAGATAATTGAAAATGGACCTACTTTGCCTACTAAAATGAAAAGAGATAGGAGAGTCTCTAAACTGGAAAGTGAATGAAATGATGATGACATAAAATTGTTTGAATTGAATCAAAAAGCTTTGCACTACTTGTTTAATGCTATGAATACAACCGAATTTGCTAGAGTAATAGGATGTACTCCAGCTAAGGAACTTTAAGATCAACTAGAAGTAATTTATGAAGGAACTAGCCAAGTTAAAGAGTCTAAGATAGCAATGCTTGTGCATAAATAAGAACTTTTCAAAATGCTTCCAAATGGAAGTGTTGAACAAATCTATTCTAAATTTGTTGAAATTACTAATGGCCTTAAATCACTTGGAAAGGATTATTCTAATATAGAAAAGGTAAGGAAGGTGCTAAAGAGCTTACCAATCTTCATGGAAATCCAAGGTGATGACCATAAAGAAAGCAAAGGATGTCAACACTTGGAGCTAAATGTGCTAATTAGGTCATTTATGACTTATGAGCTTGAAGCGAAGGACCATGAAAAGGAAGACAAGAAGATGAAGAAGTCATTGCACTTGTTGCCTCAAAGTATGCATCTAGTGAAGATGAAGATGATGAGAAAGACCCCAAAAAATGATGATAAGATACCTCTTTTTGTCCAAAACTTCAAGAAGTTCATGGAGTTTAGAAGATAGATGAAAGGAGCTCTTCCAACAACAACAATTGGAAGAAAAGAGGAAAGAAGCCAAAGAAACCAATAAGCCAAGAGAAGTAAGGAATGAAGAGATGAAATGCTTCAATTGCAGCAAGCCAGGACACATCAAGGAAAATTGCCCAAAGCTTGCAAGTGAAAAGGAAGACGAGGCACTTAAGGCTACCTGGGACACCTCTGGGAGTGATGAAGAGATAGAAGAACAATATGAGATAGCCAACTTTTGCCTCATAGCAAATGAGGATAAGGTACATTCTTCACCTTTTATGTCTAGTTATCTTTCATAATGTGAGGAAGAGGAAGAGGACTTTACCATTGATGAACTAAAGGAGGCTTTTGTGAAACTTTATGATGATTTCTCATTAGCTTTGGCTAAAAGTAAACAAATGCAAAGAAAGTTGAAGCATGCTTTTGAAGAAAAGGATAGTTTGGAAAAGAACAATGCTTCCCTTGTTGGAAATATTGAGAAATTATAAAATGAATTCAAGGATTTGAAAAAGAAAAATAAGGATTTAAATGATATTGTTCAAAAGTTCACAAATGGGAAGGAAAATTTTGAGAATTTCCTTGGTTCTTAAAAAATGGCCTTTGACAAGAGTGGGATTGGCTATGAGCTAACCATAAAACAAAAGTATTTGAAAAACTACTTTGTTAAGGTTTCCATTTCTACTTCCACTTCCATTATCACCATGAAATCAAATATTACTTGCACGTACTTTGAGAAGAATGAGCGTGTATCAACGCATTGCTATTATAAGAAACTTCGTGATAGAGGATCATATGTCCTATATTGGCAAAGACACAAATGGGTTTTCAAGGCCAAAAAGTGATATCAACATCGAGGATCCAAAGTACTGGGGACCTAAAATAAAGAATTGTTTGAATTTGATGTGTGCAGGTATGTCATGTGAGCAAAACTAGCAGGATGAAGTGGATCTTGGATAGTGGTTCCAAACATATGATAGGGAACCCATCACTATTCTATAAACTGAAGGGAATGAAAGATGGGGATGTAACCTTTAGAGACAATATCAAAGGAAAGATTAATGGTAAAAGAAGTATTGATAATAAGGATTCACTTGCTATTCATAATGTCTTACTTGTAGAGGGTCTTAAATTTAATTTGCTTAATATTAGTCAATTGTGTGATAAGGGTCACAAAGTGGTATTTCAATCTTCTAATTGCATTGTGCATAATTGTAATAGTGAAAATATGCTATTTGTTGCTAGTAGAAATAATAATGTGTATACTGTTGAGATTGATCAATTTGAAAATTAACATATTAAATGCTTATTGGTTGTTCATGATAATGCTTGATTATGGCATAGAAGATTAGGGAATGTTAGCATGAGTTTGTTGAAAAACTTGTCAAAACATAATCTTGTTAGAGATTTGCTTAAAGTCAAATTTTAAAAAGAAAAAGTATGTGATGCATGTCAAATAGGAAAGCAACATAAAACTTCTTTCAAATCCATCAACATGGTTTCAACTAATAGAGCATTATAATGGTTGCATATGGATTTGTTTGGATTAATTGATGTTAGTAGCCTAGGAGGTTTTAGATATACCTTTGTTGTTGCAGATGACTATACTAGGTTTACATGGGTCATATTTCTTGCACACAAAATTGATTCCTTCAATGAATTTGCAAGATTGTATAGAAAAGTGCAAAATAAGAACAACTATTTTATAACTTGCATTCATAGTAATAATGGCATGGAATATGTGAATAGCCTTTTTATATATTTTTGTGATGAGTATGGCATTGAGCACAACTTTTTGGCCCTTTAGACTCCTTAAGAAAATGAAATAGTAGAGAGAAAGAATCATACTTTACAAGAAATAGCAAAAACTATGCTTAAAGAACACAATTTACCTACATTTTTTTGGAGTGAAGTCGTTAACACCGTATGTTAATGTGTAAAATAGCGTCCTCATTAGACCCATTTTAAACAAAACCCTATATGAGCTTTGGCATTGCAAAACACCTAAGATTTCATATTTCAAGGTGTTTTGTTGTAAATATTTTATTTTAAATACAAAAGATCACTTGAGAAAATTTGATGCTAAATTGGATAAAGATATCTTTCTAGGCTATTCCACTAAGAGTAAAGCTTATAAAGCCTATAATAAAAGAACTCTTGTTGTGGAAAAATCAATGCATGTAACTTTCGATGAAACTAGCCCATTTTCACTGAGAAAGGGTGTTAATGATGTAGGTTATCTCTTAAAAAAGACAACTCTTGAAGATTAACCCACAAATGACAAGGAAATTCTAAAAGAACAAGAAAAAACTTATCAAGGGGAAGAGTCTCGAGTCAAGGAGGATGATGAACAATGCTTACATCAAAATACCACCTTGGGGGATAAGAAGACTCACATCGATTTGCCAAAGAGTTGGAAGTTTGTGAAGAATCATCCTCAAGATCAAAACATTGGTGATCCATCCAAAGGCATAAGAACAAGGCGTAATCTCAATATTTTTTGTGAGTGTTTTGTATTTATTTCACATATCAAACCTAAGAAAGTAAAAGAGGCTTACTTGATGAGAATTGGATAATTACCATGCAAGAAAAGTTAAATTAATTCACTAGAAACAAAGTTTGGAAGCTAGTTGAAAGACCAAGAGACCACCTAATAATTGGAACTAAATGGGTATTTAGGAACAAAGTAGATGAATTCGGTGTAATAACTAGGAATAAGGCTAGACTTGGAGCTAAAGGGAATAATCTAGAAGAAGGAATAGATTATGGTAAGACTTATACCCCCATAGCTAGATTAGAATCCATTTGTATGTTGCTTGCATTTGCATGTTATATGGACTTTGAACTGCATTAAATGGATATTGATGTTGTCCTTTGAGTGCAAGCTCTAAAGACTTGCAAGCGTACGGATTGATGTAGTAAAGTGTATGCAAGTGCGGGGTTGATTCCACAGGGAGGCTATGTTGCTATGTGTGTGTTCTAGAGTATGCCTAAAAAGAAACCTAAACTATCTTTTTTTTTTAGAATTTCAGATGATTGGGAGCTCTAACTAGAGAAAATTAAACTAAACTATGGGAATGGGAAGTGGGGGACAAGCTAATCTAGAGGGAACTAACAAATACAAAGGTGTTAGAGTGACTTCAATTTATGAATGGGTGATTCTATACTCAAATGCTATGGGATTAACGGATGATGGCTTACTTAAGTGATTGCTCTTAACTAGGTTGCTAAATTAGTGTCCTAATTTCCCTATAGGACTCGGTGCCGGTCTGTCCCTAGGCGGTGCCGCCTAGAGCTACGGTGTGGTCCTTATGACCTAGGGCCTTAAGAGTGACCAATTAACTTCCTAGGTGACTTAGAATGAACCTACCCTAGTACCTAAACCATTGGTTGGATTTAAAGTCAATACTTAGTGTTGCTAAGGTCGACTAAACCTATCCTAAAACCTATTGGCTGGATTTAAACCCAAAGGACACTCGGCCTAGGCTCGCCCTAAATTACTTGCCGTCATTCTAAGGTCACTACAGTGGAATTTGACTTGCTAGCACATTCATACATGTTCTTGGCCAAGGCATTTACGAATAATGGGATCCATTCAACTACCAAACATCGTCATGCTCAGATTACACCATTAGAATCGATTAACAACCAACATGTATGCGTTATTGAAGTCATATTCACTACTAGGCATGCAAATATACATATAGACATGAATATAAGCATTACCCACTTCATAGCATCTACATATAAACACGTAGACATGATTATAGCATGGATTAGATGTGTTTAGTAACAAACAGACTTCAAATTATGCACATGCTACTTATTTAGGCATTTTACCAAACACTTAGACATGAATGAGAAAATAACCTTTTGAACAAGAAAATGAAAACATGTATATATCTAGCCATCAAATCCCATATCATAAGAGTATATAGTTAACCCATTACATAAGCTAAATCACCCTACACAAGTCTACTCAATCATAATAAGAGATAGAATGAAAGAGAGATTATGAAGGTTCCCTTTCATCCTAGCTAATCTTGTACAAAGCTCTTGAGCAAACTTGAATCCAAATGTCTGAAACCTTCTAAATCCACTTGCTTCTAGGTAATAAAATGTGTGATTGTGTGTGTGAGAGGTGATGGGATTAGGGTTTTGTGTGTATGATGGGTGTGTGTTGGGTCTCTCAAGATTCCTTCTTCAAAATTCTCCCCTTTTTTTAAGTCTAAAAATCAAGCTTTTTATATCAGCAACTGCGCATTGCCGATCGACTGGTTGCTTCTTGTCTTAGCTCGACCGGCTTTTTGATGATTTTCTCTAGACTGGCCAGTCAACCTAGCTGGTCGACCGGCTCTGGAGGGGTGGTCATTCGGCTATTTTGTGAAGGAATTTTGCAAAACTTTTTCACAAATTCTTCCAAGATCAGACTCTTGTAAATTAAAATTTTCACAAAGAACATGATTAGTACCTAGATATTCGTGACACAAATATGTGTTCTTGATAAGTAGCCTTGCAGAAGCTTGATCTTCCTCCTCTTCGTACGCAGCAAAGAAATAATGATGGAGGCTAGGGTTTTTTTAAGGGAGGAGGAATATTTTTTTCTCTATAGGAAACACTGAAAACCCTTAATAAAAATACGTACAATATCTCTCCTTTTATAGAACAAAAGGAGTTGGGCCTTCATAAGTCCCAGGCTCATTTCCTCTAACCCAATTGTGCCCGAACATTTTAACCCAATTATAAATTAAATCTCTATTTAATTTTTAACCCATTTAGCCTAAGACATAATTCATGCCACATTTTCTGTGCTAGCAGAAAATAGATGAAATTAAATCCGTGAACTTTTAATATTAAATATTTAATTTCTAATTAAATATTCAAATACACTAATTATTAATTCCCTTATTTAATCCACAATTAAATAATGGAATATTTAATCCTCAATTAATTATATTAGATCAATCCATCAATAAACTTAAGCCGGTAATACAAGGACAATCTCTGTACTAATCGGAGATACCGTCTAGCAATGGTTCCCAACGTTCGGATAAGCTGAAAAATTGCAAGACAACTATCAATGAACCTGGGCACTATGGCATATCCCCTATGACCCTTGATATTTCGAAACAACTCTAGGAGGATGGTCAACTGTCAAACCCCTAATTAGTTATTCTATATTAAGTCCTAATCTTGTCATGACTTATCACGACATGTCTCCGTGACACATCACGCAAAAAGGTTTGGCCAAAGACTCAACGAGTTAGGACTAGGTGGAACATCATTCTCCCAATACCCGGAGTAGGTCAATCCCATCTTGTCCTGCACATTGGCTTCACGACACTTGCTCACACCCAGTAACCCTTCATTATCAAATTGGAAATTTGAGTAGTCCGGCACCAAAGTACGAGGAGTAATTCGCAAGCATTTATGGATATTTCAGGTTGAAGGGAATACTACAACCATGTGCACCAAAAGCAATCCTTTGACAGTAGGATAAGTACCATAGGATGCTTGTAAGTGAGTCATGTTCAGTAAGCGTGTCTCCACACCCTACTTGTGTGTCACACCAGTGTCTCAACACCCATTGGTCATGAGGAAGACCAACCCATGTGACAAACAATAACCTCTACCCGAAGGAATTAACGTCCTAGTGCCAATTCCATCATTTGGTTACGAACAGATTTTAAGAACAATCAGACCATGCCTCATTTACATGATCCCACACAATTATTCTAAGGAACTACATCATGATCAAAATAAGAGAAGATGGTGCGATATGATGTAATGGCCATATATTATTAACGTAACTTGTATGTAAACAATTCTAGAAATACAATAGATGACTAACTTTAGGACACTATTCGTAACAGTCTCTCACTTGGATAAAGCCAGTTAGATCTATATCCTATACCCATCTTCTCTCGATGTGAATCAAGCTCCTTGACCCCAAGGGCCTTAGTAAATGGGTCGGCCAAATTCTCTGTACTGTCAATCTTTTGCAAACTGATGTCGTCTCTAGCTATGATCTCTCAGATTAGGTGGTAACGTCTCAGCACATGTTTGGCTTTTTGGTGGGATCGAGGTTCCTTCGCTTGAGCAATGGCACCAGTACTGTCACTAAAGATTGTGACTAGACCAGCTAAGTTAGGAACAACCCTAAGTTCAGTGATGAATTTCTTGAGCCAAACTGCTTCCTTTGCTACATCAGACGCTACTCTACCTCATAGACAGAATCAGCCACGGTATGTTGCTTGGAACTTTTCCAGCAAATAGCTCCACTATTTAAGGTAAACACAAACTCGGCCACGCTTTTACTGTCATCCCTATCTGACTGGAAACTAGAATCAGTGTAACCTACTAGTTTCATGTCAGAACCCCTATAGATGAGCCATAAGTCTTTAGTATTTCTTAAATACTTAAGGATGGTTTTTGCCAGTTGCCAATGTCTCTCACTAGGATCAGATTAACATCTACTGACCACTCCTAAGGAGCAAGCCATATCAGGCCTCGTACATGTCATAGCGTACATGATAGATCTTATTGCTGAAGCATAAGGGACTCTACTCATACGCTCTCTTTACTAAGGAGTTGAGGGACAATCCTTCTTGGAGAGAGAAATTCCATGGCCTATTAGAAGATAGCCCCTTTTGGAATTTTCCATGTTGAACCTTTTCAGCACAGTGTCAATATACATGGATTGGGACAATCCCAACAACCTTTTAGATCTATCTCTATAGATTTTGATCCCAAGGATATAGGAAGCTTCTCCTAGATCCTTCATGGAGAATTGGGATGAAAGCCATAACTTCACATTCTATAATATGGGGATATCATTTCCTATAAGGAGAATGTCATCCACTTACAATACTAAGAATGTGACCACATATTTGGTAGCCCATTTATAAATGCAAGGCTCTTCTTCGTTCTTAACGAAACCATATGTTTTGACAACTTTGTCAAAACGTATGTTCCAACTCCGAAAAGCTTGCTTAAGTCCATAGATGGACTTCTGAAGCTTACACACTCTAGACTCATCTGTAGATGTGAATGCTTCAGGTTGTGTCATATACACTTCCTCTTCAAGCTCACCATTAAGGAAAGTTGTTTTAACATCCATTTGCTAGATCTCATAGTCTAAGTGTGCAGCTATAACAAGCATAATGCGAACTGACTTGAGCATCGCTACAGGGTAAAAAGTTTCATCATAGTCAATACCATGACGTTGCCGATATCCCTTAGGAACCAAACGGGCTTTGTAGGTCTCCACCTTCCCATCTGCTTCTCGCTTTTGTTTGAAAACCTATTTACACCCGATAGGTTTAACCCCTTCGGGTGGATCAACTAATGTCCACACATTATTGATTTTCATGGATTCTATTTCAGATTCCATGGCCTTAAGCCATTCTTCAGAGTCATGCCTTTGCATGGAATCCATATAGGTGATCGGATCCTCATCATTCTCATCTAGTTCGATAGGATCACCGTCTCGAACAAGGAATCCATACCTAGTTGGTTGATGAGGTACTCTACTATATCTCCTAAGTGATGCCTCTATAGTAGTTTCAGGATCTGGTTCCTTAACCTCATCTTGTCCTGTATGTTCAACTGAAGGTGTCTGTACTTCACCAAGGTCAATAGTAGAGGTAGTTCTCTCCTGTTTGAGAAACTCTTTCTCTAGAAAGACTGCTCTAGCAGTAACAACCACCTTTTGTTCTTCATCATGATAGAAGTAGTATCCTCTAGACTCTCTAGGGTATCCTACAAATCTACATTTGTCAGATTTTGGTTCTAGCTTATTAATATGAAGACGCTTGACATATGCCGAACACCCCTAAACCTTGAGGTAAGAGAGTACTGGTCTACGACCATGCCACATCTCATATGGTGTCTTTTTTACTGACTTGCTAGGTACTTTACTCAGCACATGTGTGGCTATCTCAAAAGCATATCCCCAAAAGGATATGGGTAGATCCGTGCGTCTTATCATGGATCGAACCATGTCTAGCAGTGTTTGGTTTCTCCTTTCAGATACATCATTATGTTGTGGTGTACCTGGAGAAGTCCATTGCGAGAGAATCCCATTCTCTTCTAGGTAACTTAAAAACTCATTAGAAAGATATTCTCCTCCACGATAAGATTTTTAATACTCTTTCCAATTTGTTTTTCTACCTTACTTTTGTATCTCTTGAACATTTCAAAAGACTCTAATTTATGTCTCATCAAATAGACATATCCATATCTAGATAGGTCATCAGTGAATGTAATGAAGTAGGAATACCCACCTCTAGCACTTGTGTTCATGGGCCCACAGACATCGGTATGTATAAGGCCCAAGAGTTCTATAGCTCTATCACCTTTTCCAGTAAAAGGGGATTTTGTCATTTTTCCAAGTAGACAAGACTCAAAAGTCTGTAGTGATTCAGGATCACTAATGTCAAGAAACCTTTCCTTGACCAACTTGTTAATCCTATCTTTATTAATATGACCAAGTCTACAGTGCCAAAGATATATATTTGAAGTAGTTCCTATTTTAGGACGTTTATTACTAACATGCCAAATGTGCACAGGCTGTGCCAAAATATAAATCCCATGTTCCAATATTCTGATAAAAACACAAACATTATTCAAAATAATGTCAATTCCATTATTGGAAATTCTAAAGAAATATCCATCTTGGGCTAACAGCCTAATTGAAATAATGTTCAAAACAAAATTCAGACAAAAGAAAACATCAGAAAGACTTAAGTTCATAGAATTGATAGCTAGAGATAAACACCCTAACGCTAGCACTAGAACAAGATTCCCATTGCCAATGCTCAGGTATCACTCTCCGTCTTTGAACTTTTTACTGACCTATAGCCCCTACAACGAATTGCAAATATGATAAGGACTGCCTGTATCTAATACATAGGTAGTAGAGTCTATGACACTAAAGTTGCAAGGAGTAATCATATATGCTCCTTACTGAGCAACTTGTTGCTTTCTTTTAGGCCTGTTTGGATCTAAGGACGCTAGATACTGAGGACAACTCCTTTTCCAGTGTCCAAGCTGCTTGCAAAAGAAACACTTTGCTTGGCTCTTATCAACCTTTTGCTTGTGGGCCTGGTTTTGCTGCTGTATGGGTTTCTTGACCCACCTCGAGCTTTGGACGCATTTTTGTTCTTCTTTTTGCCTTTCTTAAAACCTTTGCGTCTCGAGGATAAGGCAGCTCCCACTACATTAACAGGCTTTCTTAGGAGCAGGCTATCTTTCTCAAAGGTTTGTAATAGTCCTAGTAGCTTGTGGTAGTTAACAATAGGCTTATTCATCTTGAACTGATTCAAGAAGGGGAGAAAAGATTAAGGCACCGAGTTAAGAATGACACCCTTGCCAAGCTGTTCCTGAAGTGGAATGCCTAGCTTAGCCAACTTCTCAATGTTTTTAGTCATGTACAATACATGATCAGTAACTGATATGCCTTCCTTCGTCTTAGCACCAAAAATAGCACATGAGGTTCTATGTCCTTCAGCATCATTTGATGTGCCAAACGACTCATTCAATGCTTGAATGATAGCCTCAGGCTACGAATCCTCAAACTTGCGACAAAAATTGTCATTCATCACCGCCCTCATAATGCAGTGAACTGTGACTCTATCATCAAGCCATTTTTTATAGCGTCTACGACCCGCTGCAGGTGCATTGGAAGTAGGCTCCGCAGGTTCTGGATCAGTAAGAACATACAAGATACGTTCATGTTCAAGCACAATGCGCAACCTTCGATACCAACTATCAAAGTTGGGCCTAGTGAGCTTCTCACTATCCAATAGTGATCTTAAAGACAACGTGTTAGCCATTAAATCTGCAAATAATCGACATAAAAAGAATAAATAATCTATTGTAAATATGAGTTATTAATTTTTCCAAAAGATATGGGCCAATTTCTAATGGATCCTCCTACTATTTTGTTTAGACTGTTAGACCCTACCTTCAGCCCGAAAGGATTTCCAAAAAAATAAACCCCTTTAGTGGGTACCGAGATCCAAAACAATGTACATAGGCCCGATTGAGGTCGACCAACCTATGGGCACCGCTTGATAGGTTCATAACCAATTACTTCCACAAGTAACTCCCAGTATTTTGTTCTGCCCCAAGCATCTCTTTAGTAGGACTAAGGTCCTCCACTGAAAAGCTTGGTTAGGTCAAACCATTAACATGAACTCTCAAGGTTTTCCTTCGATGCCAATGAGTAGACCCGACTGAGGTTGGCCAACCTACTCATTAGTCCAAAGGGATTCCAAGGGTCTCATTTAGTAAATATTAATCCCAATTTTCCAATAAAAGTCAGGCCTAAGGGCCTCCACAATTTATTAGAGTATTGGGCCCATGATCATTTACTTTAATGGGAGGCAATGATTTGGACATCCCTATGTCCAAGTCACTTTAAGGACCTAATAAATTTTAGGGGATTTGTTAGATTAAAAAAGCGTGCTTGTTTAATACCCAAACCTTTAATTATCCAGTTTAATTAATTGATTGGGATACAAAACGACATATATAAGCACATACAGGTGGTTATGGGCTTTCCTAGTGTGACCCACTAGAGCCATCTTGGGGCACTCTATCATGCAAAACTAAATTATTATATTTTAATTTTGGGAAACCTAGAGAGGCCCAGGCCTTTAGCTTCTTGGTCTTCAGTTCCTCGTCTCGATAGTGCTAAAACCTACTAATTAGATCATATCATATAAAGAAGAACTCCTTCTAAAAGAGGGGATACATCACTTGGGAAAGGGATTTTACAACCAGATTGAAGAGCAGGCTGGGCTCGCAGGCTCAATTTAAAAACCCAAAAATCAATTACAATAATTAATAAATAAAATGCAATAATAACCATGATTTGCAATCCCATAACCTCCTCATAATATGTCATACATCAAAATAAAAGAGCATAAACATTTTCATGATTTTATCGCACAATAATTAGATCAATTTAATCAAATTAAATTGATTTTACCAAATAATTCAAACTCCTTTTTAATTATTTGGGGTCAAAATCCCAATTTTGACAAATTAGAGACTTCCCCAATTAAATAAACTAATTTTGAGACTATTAAGGTGAAAAACAAATTTTTCAAAATTTTTGGGCCTACCCAATTAATTAAAAAATAATTTTTAAAAACTAACTGGGTGTCAGAAACATATTTTTGACAAATAATGGATTTTAAAATAAATATCAAATATTTATTGAAAAGGACAAATCAATTTTATCACATAAAATAATTTGTAGGCATTTAATAAACTATTTAATAAATATATATAATTTAATTAACATATACTTTAATTAAATTATAAACTATTATTTATGCCAGTAGCAGTAGCATTTAAATTAAAGAATAAATATTCAAATCGAAAGAGTCATGCAACATAGATGGTAAAGATATTGAGATATTATTCAATATGTCCTAGGTTCAAAACTAGGCAGTAACATAAAACTCACATTTTTTTTAATTAATTAATTGAGCAACGGGCATATAAAAGTCCCTGAATCACATTAATGGTCTAGGGCTTAGCAGTAGCTGGGCTGGTAAGAGTGAGCAAATCCTAGGCAATGCACGCAGGTTTAAAACTCGGCAGTGGCATCAACGTGTTTTTTTTTTTTAATGACATGACAGTATATCAAAGTCCATCATTCCTATTAATTGACCAAGGCTTACCAATAGCTGGGCTGGTAAAAGCGAGCTATACCCATGCGATACATGCAGGTTCAAAACCTGTCAGCTACCTAAATGAGTTTTTTTTATATATAGTTTTTAAAATAAAATCATCATCTTCTTGAAACAAACCTTAGCCGCCACACATGAGAACCATCTGCCATGGCCAAAACTCAAAAACAAAAAACTGAATTTTTTTTTTAATTATGAGATCTGCCATCTTAACATAGAAAAAAAAAACTTTAACTGCCATTGCGGGGAAGACATTCTTCCTAAACACACTCGAAATACCAAAACATTATACATCATCACCATCTAAACCCATCATATACATATACACGTACACATATATGGAACATCATCACCATCACCATATATACGCGTATATTATTATAATAACACAAAGGATGATTTGCAAAATATTCTTGACAGTGATGGTCGTGGGTAAGGGTGTTGAAGAAGACGAGTTCTACAGATTTTTTTTATTATAAATTTAAACCACAGATCTAAAAGATAATATAAGTGCTTTATTCTACTCAACATAAAAAATAATTATAGCCTAGTGGTAAGGGCTACTGACTTCCTTGATAATGGTTGCGGGTTCAAACCTTGCATTAGATCTGTCACCAAAAAGAACAACAGAAATTGTCTCTACAAAGTCTGGAACCCATGACCTCATTGCTAACAAGTTGGGCAGATAACCATTTGGCCAGACCAACTACTTTGATTCATGTATGGCAGATTGATAGTTCTTATGATCATGATAGGACGGAAAACATGGAGCACAAGTACGGTAAATGCAATAAATCATGTCTAACTCAAAAGAAAAAAAAATCAAGACAATTATGTATATCTCATATATAATTAATTATTGTGCAATAAAATCAATAGAAATATATATATGAAGAGCCTTGGCTCTGGTACCAATTGAAGCAATTTTGCAAAACTTTTTCAAAAATTCTTCCAGGATCAGGCTCTTGAAAATTAAAATTTTCACAAAGAACATGATTAGTACCTAGATATTCGTGACACAAATATGTGTTCTTGACAAGTAGCCTTGCGGAAGCTTGATCTTCCTCCTCTTCGTACGCAACTAAGAAATAATGATGGAAGCTAGGGTTTTTTTTAATGGAGGAGGAATATTTTTTTCTCTGTAGAAAAAGCTAAAAACCCTTAATAAAAATATGTACAATACCTCTCCTTTTATAGAACAAAAGGAGTTGGGCCTTCATAAGTCCCAGGCTCATTTGCTCCAATCCAATTGGGCCCAAACCTTTTAACCTAATTATAAATTAAATCTCTATTTAATTTTTAACCCATTTAGCCCAAGATTTAATTCATGCCACATTTTCTGTGCTAGCAGAAAATAGATGAAATTAAATCTATGAACTTTTAATATTAAATATTTAATTTCTAATTAAATATTCAAATACACTAATTATTAATTCCTTTATTTAATCATAATTAAATAATGAAATATTTAATTCTCAATTAAATATATGAGATCAGTCCATCAATAAAATTCTTGACCTTTTGTGTGACTCCGTAAGTTCAAACTTAAGCCAATAATACAAGGACAATCTCTGTAGTAATCGGAGATACCGTCTAGCAACGGTTCCCAATGTCCGGATAAGCTGAAAAATTGCAAGACAATTATCAATGAACCTGGGCACTATGGCATATCCCCTATGACCCTCGATATTCCGAAACAACCCTAGGAGCATAGTCAACTGTCAAACCCCTAATTAGTTATTCCGTATTAAGTCCTAATCTTGTCATGACTTATCACAACATGTTTCCGTGACACATCATGCAGAAAGCTTTGGCCAAAGACTTAACGAGTTAGGACTAGGTGGAATATCATTCTCCTAATACCTGGAGTAGGTCAATCCTATCTTGTCCTGCACATTGGCTTCACGACACTTGCTCGCACCCAGTAACCCTTCGTCACCAAATTGGAAATTCGGGTAGTCTGGCACCAAAGTACGAGGACTAATTCATAAGCATCTATGGCAGTCTCAGGTTGAAGGGAATACTACAACCATGTGCACCACAAGCAATCCTTTGACAGTAGAGTAAGTACCATCGGATGCTTGTAAGCGAGTCATGTTGAGTAAGCATGTCTTCACACCCTACCTGTGTGTCACACCGGTGTCTCAACACCTATTGGTCATTAGGAAGACCAACCCATGTGACAAACAATAACCTCTACTCGAAGGAATTGACGTCTTAGTACCAATTCCATCATTCAATTATGAACAGATTTTAAGAACAATCAGACCATGCCTCATTCACATTATCCCACACAATTGTTCTAAGGAACTACATCATGATCAAAATAAGAGAAGATGGTGCGATATGATGTAATGGCCAAATATTATTAACATAACTCGTTTGTAAACAATTCTAGAAATACAATAGATGACTGACTTTAGGACTCTATTCCTAACATTTTGGACGCTAGGTCGACTAACTCTGGAAGGGTGGTTGTCCGGCTACTCCGGCTACTTTGGGCATCTCTTTGGAGTGGCTGGCCGAAGTTGCCGGTTGATCGGCTTCTCCTTCTGGGTCGTCCGGCTAACTTTCTTCCTCCATTCTTTGTTTTTTTGGCCTCCGGTCTTCTCTCTTTAAGCTGTGCATCTCCCATCTTTATCACCCATCAACGTCCAATCTCGATCTTAACCCAAAGTTTACCTAAATCATTGAAAACAAGCAATTAGTGTGGCAATTTGTCTCTTAAACTCAATATGTACAATTGTTTTCGCTTAAGCCTATTCTTATCATAGGCATTACAGTAATGCATCTTTATAAACACTTATCACCTCTTAATCATGGGCAAATAACAGTGCAAACACACACAAAAGCACAACACATCAACAACCCTAAACCTTCTCCTTGCTTGTCCCCAAGCAAGCCCAATCTTAAGTTTATTTCTAAAGCCGATGCAAAAGGTTACCTAAGGGATTGACTCTCTATCAAGGTTAGTCTAAGATGCATGAAGGGGAATTCCTATTGTGGAGCGATCCTTAAGCCTCTTTGGATCTTCCCTCTACTCATAAGGGGTCTTGTTCCTTGTGGAAATTTCCTAAGTAGCCAAACCACCACGAGCCTAGGATTCTAACTCACGTACTTGAGATGTTGATATTTCACACCCCCTCAACTATCATGTCTTCCCCAACACGCACAAAGCCTCAAAGACATGAAGAAATAATATACAAACACAATGGCTTATAAAAAGCCTTATTCACATATCTACAAAGATGATAGCATGTGCTAAGTTGACATTGTGTCACTTAAGCATTTATTCAAAAAACTTTTTGGCGCCTTTGGCTTTTTCTCTTTTTCACTTTTTTTATATATATATTTACACAAAAACAAAGAAAAAGAAAACTTAGGCACATAAAAAAGAACCAATCAAGGAAGGGGTACTCATATCAACAACCCTTTTTCAACACTCTTTTCTACCAAGCTATGGGGTGGCTACAAGAGTCATTCTTAAAGGTCCTCACTCCCCAAAACTTTCAAGGGCATCCCCTCCAAGACATAGTTTTCAAACCACTATATTCATTTCCCCACAATGCATCTCATATTTATCAATCAATGAGTCAATCACACTAGCCAACACAATGATCAACAAAGAAATAAATGACTCTACATGTATCCAAATTGAAAAATTTTCACCATTACCATTTTTAAGCACATAATGCAATCTACCCTAAGCAAGATATAACAAGAAAACCAAATTCCCATACCCCTAAACCTAAACTTTGCTTGTCCTCAAGCAAATTAGAGCAAAGCACAAAAACAAGCAAATTGGCATTACAAGGCAAGTGAGGGTGGTGGGAATGGGGTAAAAACATGGGGAACAAGTGGAGAAGGGATAGATACAAGCTTGCATTTTCTTTAAATCCTTCCATGCTAATGATAAATAACCATACTACTAATCCTATGACTTACAATTCACAAACACTCACAAAGAAAACAAGATTAGTAGTATTGCATATGCATGCTTGCATTGGCATGTGCAATAATAAGCAATGGTGTATCTTATGGGACAAAAGATTAGGATTCAACACTTTGGTATGGGTGAAAGAAAAAGAAGGAAATTAAAAAGGAAAGAAAATTAAAAAAATGCAAAATTGCAAAATTGAACCTAAGTTGCCTTCTAGTAGCGTTAACCACCATATGGTCAGCCGGGCAATTACCAACTCATCTTCAACTTTCATAGATGGGGTCCTGAAGCACTGAAAACTCAACACGAACCATACTCAGATCATGTGCATGCTTCAAGCATTGCCCATTCACTGTTAACTCTCGGCCATCCTTCAAGTCCTTGATCTTGACCGTTCCAGAAGGGTAGGCAACTGATACTTCATATGGACCATCCCATTTTGTCTTAAGCTTACTTGGAAGGAGCTTCAAACATGATTTAAATAACTTAACTTTATCAGAGGGAGAGAATGATTTTTTTAAGAATATGTTTATCATGAATTCTCTTTATCCTATCCTTATAAAGCTTGGCGTTCTTATACGCCTCAAATCTAAGCTCTTCCAACTCTGCTAGGTCTAGCATCATTTTCTCACCCGCTCTTGCCAAACCAAAATTTAAGGCCTTGATAGCCCAATAAGCTCTATGCTCAAGTTTTACTGGCAAGTAACAAGCTTTCCCATAAACCAATCTATACAAAGACCTACTAATAGGAGTCTCAAAAGTGGTACAGTAAGCCCACAAAGCATCATTTATCCTAATAGACCAATCTCTCCTATTGGGCCTAGCTATTTTCTCTAAGATGTACTTGATCTCCCTATTGGACACCTTTACTTCTGCACTAGTTTGCGGGTGATAAGGACTGTTCTATGGCAAAAATGCAACAAGGCCTCTAATGTTCTATGGCAAAAATGCAAACCCCCATCACTAATCAAGACCCTAGGGACTCTAAATCTAGAGAAAATGTTCTCCTTAATGAATTTAACCACTACCCTATGGTTATTAGTGCATGTGGGAATTACCTCAATCCATTTGGACACATAATCAACGGCCACTAAAATGTATTAGTACTTAAAGGAAGGTGGAAATGGACCCATGAAATCTATACCCCAAATGTCAAACAACTCACATGGAAGAATAGGGGATAAAAGCATCATGTTTCTCCTAGAGATAGACCCGAATTGTTGACATCTAAAACACCTTTTGCAATACTCTTGGGCATCCCTAAAGAGAGTGGGCCAATATAATCCACATTGCAAGACCTTCGTGGCAGTCTTCTTCCCACTAAAATGACCTCCACACCCCTCATTGTGACACATAGTCAACACGCTTTCAGCCTCGTCCTCGGGCACACACCAGCGAGTCATTTGATCTGCACATACTTTGAAAAGATGAGGATCCTCCCAAAAGAAATGTCTAACTTGTGCTAGGAACCTATCTTTTTCTCTCTTCTCCCAATAAGAAGGAAAGCGCTCTGTGGCAAGATAATTAACAATATGAGAAAACCAAGGTATGTGATGAGAGACCACAAATAATTGCTCATCGAGAAACGAATAATGAAAAGGGATGGATCACTAGAAGACTCGCTAACAAGACAGGAAAGATGATCCGCAACTAAGTTTTCTCTACCTTTTTTATCCCGAATCTCAACATCGAACTCTTGAAGAAAGAGCAACCACCTAATCAAGTGGGGCTTAGACTTTTTCTTAGACAACAAATACTTCAATGCCGTATGATCAGTGTATACAGTCACCTTAGACCCTAGGATGTACGACCTAAACTTGTTAAGGGAGAAGACTACTACTAGAAGCTCTTTTTTCATGGTGGTATAGTTCTTTTGGGCTTCATCAAGAGTCTTGATAACATAGTAAACTACATAGGGCATCTTATTCTTCCTTTGACCTAAAACATCTCTTATCGCATAGTTGGATGCATCACACATAACCTCAAATAGGAGACTGTAGCTAGGTGGCTGGATAATCGGGGATGTAGACAATAAGGATTTAAGCCTTGTGTAGTTTAGGTCATGTCTATGTGTTTCTCCTTCTGGGTCATCCGGCTGACTTTCTTCCTCCATTCTTTGTCTTTTTGGCCTCCGGTCTTCTCTCTTTGAGTCGTGTATCTCCCATCTTTATCACCGATCAATGTCCAATCTCGATCTTAACCCAAAGTTTACCTAAATCATTAAAAATAAGCAATTAGTGCAACAATTTGTCTCTTAAACTCAATATGCACAATTGTTTATGCTTAAGCCTATTCTTGTCATGAGCACTACACTAATGCATCTTTATGAACACTTAAAACCTCTTAATCATGGGCAAATAACAGTGCAAACACACACAGAAGCACAACACATTAGATATCAAGAGTGCTTTCGTAAATGGTTTCATTGAAGAGAGGTATATATTGAGCAACCTCCTAGTTCTGAAGATCCTTGTTTTCCAAGCCATGTTTTTAAACTTGAAAAGGCTTTATATGGTTTAAACAAGCCCCTAAGGCTTGGTATGAAAGACTTAGTGATTTTCTTGTTGAGACTGGTTTTGAAAGAGTAAAACTTGACTCTACTTTGTTTATAATGGAGAAGGAAAAGATATTTTGCTTGTTCAAATCTATGTGGATGATATTATATTTGGTGCCACTGTTGTAGCTTTGTGTGAAATTTTTTCTAAATGAATACATAAGGAGTTTGAGATGAGCATGATAGGTGTGTTAACATTCTTCCTTGGACTCCAAATCAAGCAAACTAAGGAAGGCATCTTCATAAATCAAGCCAATTATTCAAAGTAGATAATAAAAAAGTTCAGGCTTTAGGATGCTAAAGAGATTGAAATGCCTATGAGTCCCTCAACCATGCTGGACAAGGATGAAAAGGTAAGCCGGTAGATGATTAGGAATATCGAGGCATGATTGTGGCTTACTTTACTTGATGACCTCAAGGCTAGATATGATGTTTGCCATGTGTTTATGTGCTAGATTTCAATCTAAACCTAAGGAAACACATCTAGTTGCCGTAAAATGAATCATTAGATATCTTATGGGAACTAGTAACCTAGGACTTTGGTATGCAAAAGGAACTTCATTTGATTTATGTGGTTTTTCGGATGTCAAGTTTATTAGTTGTAAGGTAGATCGTAAGATTATTAGGCACTTGTCAATTTCTTGGTTATTCTTTTGTATCTTGGTCTAGCAAGAAGCAAAATAGTGTAGCTATATCTACTACCGTGGCACAGTATATTGCTGCTAGAAGTTGTGTTGCTCAAAATTTGTGGATGAAACAAAACTTGATTGATTATGGTTTGCATTATGATCATGTGCCTATCTATTGTTACAATACTAGTGCTATAAATCTCACTAAGAATCCTATTCAACATTCTAGTACTAAATATATTGAGATTAGGCACTATTTCATTAGAGATCATGTGCAAAAAGGTGACATATTGCTTGAATTTATTGATACATTGCATCAGGTTGCTGATATTTTTATTAAACCTTTGCATGAGGATCAATTTTGTAAGATTAGGAGAGAGATTGGCATACAAAATTCTAGCTAAAATGTGCTTATGTGGAAATGTGTGGCTTGAACATGTCAAAGAAAAGCATTTTTTCACAATCTAGTTAGTAACTAGCCAGATCAGAATGTAACTTAGTATAGCTAGACGCCCTCTTATCTAGTAGATCGGCTTGCCCAGATTGACCGATTAAACACCAGATGGGGCAATTTTAAAGGGTTTCAACCCATTTGTTTCACATTTTTCCAAACCTACTTCACAAAGACCACTTTCAACCATTATTGTGTGCAATTTCATCCAAAATCATGGTGAATCCAAGAGGTAGAGGACAAGAATGTAAGAAGAGCAAGAGGGCAAGAGCACAATCACCTCTACTATAATAAACCTAAAAATTCCAAGAGAAGCAATCAATGGTGTATGGGAAATGTCTTGTGGATTCTGACTTTGCAAGTACAAATGTTCTTTAACTATTTGATGGTCAAGATTGGTATGATTTTTTTAATTTAAATTATGGTGTTAATGTTGGTATAGTGTGTGAATTCCATGAAAATCTTGAAATTGAGCATAGCAGTCCTAAGCTTGAATTGAATCAACCTTGTGCATAAGTCCTTTGTTTTGTCCAAAGATGTTTTGAATAAGATTTTCAAAATACTGGTTGATGGTAAAGGACATTATAATAGCCCAGGATGGCTAGAAAGAGCCAAGCGATATGATGGTGCTATTATAAATTTCATGTGGCATGATGTTGGTCCCAAAAATATCAATTTAATACTTCCCCTTCTTAAAGATGTTGATATGAATAAGAGAATTACACTCAAAGTGACTAGTGAAGTTTTATTGCTTAAGATGATCAATGATGGAAAAACACATCTAATGGATGCTTATGTACTTTATATGCATTATGAGAAGAAGAAAATTGCCTTACAATTTCTTCTATTACATCACGTTACATATTAATGGTAGGGATAAAGGAAAGACCATTACTCTAGGTTGTGGAATGACTTTGACCCGCATTTTGAACATTTTATTATTAGGTTGAAAGTAATGATTAAGGCATTTGCTTGGAATATTAACATGACCTACATGAATTGCATAGGCATTTACTAGTACAATAGGAACCCTATTAATAGGGCTATCTATAATGATTTCCCCCATGACATTAAGGAGGAATAAAGCAGAGGTCAAGGGAATGGACAACCTTTAGTAACCGATGATGGGACTGGAAGCTCATCATGTGGATGAGGTTTAAAATGCTCTAGATGAGGAAAAACAGCAAGAACAGGCGAGAGGAGAAGACATTAACATTATTGAGCTAGTCATTGGGCTGCCCATGAATGTAAGCACGAATGAGGAAGAAATAGGGCTAACTATAGAATGAATAATGCTTAGGGAATTTATGCATGCTTTAAGAAAGCAAGCTAGCATGGATGAGCAAATGAACCATGAGATGAGGCATAGAGTAGTTCTAGCTCTAGTGTACAATAGGATGATTCTTCTATTTTAGCCTGGATATTGACTCAACTGGAGATACTCAATATAAATATGGATAGATGAATGTAAATTGGACTAAAATGAACGAAAATTTGACAGATAACACTACCCTTGGCCAATTAGATCTCCACTTGGGCAAACTTGAGAACTCCCATGAAGAACTCAATTTTGACTTTGCAAAGTACATCAAAGACCACGGAGAGAACCCTTGAGGATTGAAGCACCATGTATTTTTCAAAAACAATTTAGCTCTTGTAGTGGAAAGACCTTCTTGAATTCTATGTGCCATGATCTTTTAGCTCTAGACGGTTTAAGTAAAAAACACATACTAATGCAAATAATCACATAACTTATACAATTAATGTGTAGAGTACTAGGCTCTGATGCCACGTGTTGCCTAGGGAATAAATCCAAAAGGAGGGGTGAATTGGATTATTGGCACAAACAAGTACTTAAAACTCTTAACAAGTATTTCAAGTAAAAGCACATACAAAACTCAGAGTAAGTACTTGAAATATAAAGAGTATAGGGTTAAGAAGATCAAAGGTAGCAATTTAGAGTGGTTCGAACTCCCAAGGGCCTAGTCCACTACCTAAGGTCTTCCGTTAGTGTTTCAAAAACTTTACTAGTGAATTGACTTCTTGCTTAGTTCATTGTAGAAGTGCAGAACAATGGTCGCAACCCTTGCATCACCAGAAGGACTATAAGTTTTAACCCAATACTTGACGATTTTGACCTTTAACTCTTGAGAGAAGTTCCTCACAACTTTGCTACCCAAGAGTAAAGAAACTCACACCCAATGTAATAGTAGAGAGTTTGGAATATAAGAACTTCTTGTGAGCAAGTGTACAAAGGTATTTAAACCTTTCTTATGTTGCTCTAAGTAGATAAGCAATTTATGAGCTCAAGAACTTGACCAACAAATGTCAATATTATGCAATCATTGAAGATAGTAATAAATAAAGCAAGATTATAGAAAAAAGAGTGTATTGAATGCTAGAGAGCTTGTGGATATGTTTTGATTAGGTTTTCTTTGAGTTGGAAGCCCAAAAAGTAAGTCTCCTAATGGCTATATTTTAAAAACAACTTAAAGTGACTGCTGGAGCACTTTATCGGTTGGCCCCCTTGGTGTGTCGATAGTTCCAGTAAGCTAAAGAGCATTACTAGAACACCTTACCGGTTGACCGCCTATGTGTTTCTATAGAGTTAATGTGCTCTCTATTTCTACTAGAGCACACTACTGGCCGACTGCTTGTGTAAGCTGGTAGTTGCAGAAAAAGTTGAAAAAGCAATTTGACTTTTTACAAAAAAGTAACTATATATCTAATCAACAGTAAAGACATTTTTTTGCAGATTTTGGAAGCTCAAGACAACTATTATTCTTCTAAGATCATTTCCATAATAAATGTTAAACCAACTGGCCATGCAAAACATTTAATGCAAGTTCAAACTATCACTCAACTCAAGTTTTTTAGATTTTTTGCATAAGAATGAAGCTTTTGTGCAATGTCATTACTCAATGGGTAGTTGGCTTATATGAAACCACATGTATATGTATAATTTAGCTCAAAATATCAAGTAATGTATGCTATAGTACATGCAACTTCCAAAATGCAAAGATATGGACTTCAACGCTATATTTACTGCAAGAAAATACATTTGAATGCAAATGTAAGCATGTACATACTTATAATAATAAGAATAAGAAGATAGATATATATATATATATATATATACATGTATTAAGGAGAAAAGATGTAGAAGAACAAAATGCAAGAAGAATGCATGCAATGCACTAAGTTATTGAGCTCATTTCATTTTGCTTATGTACCAAGATCAATGTAACATAAGACTAATAAATAGGAAAAGAGCTACAATTACAATACATCTACAAGGTACACAAACTTCATGAACCATGCTCCATTTCTTTTCCTTTGCTTACAAATACTAAAATAAGATATTCAATATACTAAACATAGTAGCAATTAGACAACAAAACATAATTACGGCATCATCAAACTATAATTAACATCAGTAAATTAATATATTAAACCAATATATTCAACACTATTGTAGTTTCAATTTGAGAGAAGTAGAGGAATGGAAAAATGGTTTGCATTTTGTGTCCAACATTTATGTTTCTGGTCACAGATAAAGCTTGTATAGGTTTTTTTCTATGTAAATCCTTATAATGTATCGATTCAGACATAGAGAGGTTGTATAGCACGTTGTTTGAGGCATTCTGGAGGTGTCGGTCGACCTAGCTAGTTGATTGGTAGAAGCCTTAGCCTGATCGGCGAGGACAGAAGGTCTCTGGAGATACCGATCGATCGGTGACCGGTAGGAGGCAACAGTCGACTGACAAAGGCAAACTATAGGTGTTTGATGTGTTTTTGGCATTCCAATTGCTTTAGGCTTTGTGCCCAAGGCTTATTTATAGGGAGCCATTGATTAGGGACTATTTAATTTTGCTATAGATGTTTATTTCGCAATATCTACATACATGTTTAATTGTACGAATGGTTATTGTAATCTATCATATAGCAATATGTCCATTTAAAATTGGCTAGCCTTTGGATCTTGTTTTGCTTGAGTTTGATAAGTCTTTCAAGATTGCTTAGGCTAATTAGTTTGGTAATTAGATATCCTAAATAAACAATGCATATAATTGGTAATTTACTTGTTTTTCTGGCGCTACTTAATTAATGGACTTATTAAGACAACTCAAAGCATACCTACCCATGGATTCTAATTCGGTAATAGGTCCAATCCATTTACGGTATCAAACTTGTTTTAGTAACACAAGGTGGAATGCAACAATTCCTAAGGGTGTTAAGATCTAAAAGAATTTTGAGATAAATGGAGTATAAAGAAAACCCACAAGTTAAAATATTGTATGGGAAAGAGGAATGGAAACCCCACAACCTTCCACATGCTGTTCATGTCAAGGGAAAGTGGCATAGACCTCCCTACCAGGGGGTGTCATAAGTACCTAGATTTGACAAAGTGGACTTAACGTGCGTATTCATAAGACGTTCGACCATCTTTTCAATGGAGTTCGTCATCATAAATTGTCTCATGGCATAAAGATGAGATTCACTACCCTATCGGAGGGCTTATGTCTAGATATATGACGGGGAATGAGACACTAAAGAGGTGGTTAATTACACTCAACTCGAATCATGGGTTCGGTCACCCCATCAGTGAAGGCCCCTAGGAGATTTGAGAGGTCAAACAAGCAGTGATTGGATTCTGTTACTATCTATCTAGATAAACGTTATCCAAATAGGCTACCTAACTCAACTATTTAGAGTTCGACCATCCCATTGATAACGTTCGTATGATAGGGTTGAGAAGTTGTTACACCATTGTAGATTAAGGGTAAAACCACAAAAGGGCAACAGACGTAGAAAGTGTGATGTACATTGTTTTTCTGCTGTTGAATACATGTTACACGTGTGTCCAGTTTATATTACTCAATATTAATTATGATCTATTGTTCGATATCTATTATGACTTTCTTCAATCCACTAGCTATAATTCTAAGGGAGTATAAGCTCACCAGTTCCAATTTTGTGGATTGGAAAAGGAATCAGGATATAGTACTCACCCCTAAGGAGTACAAGTATGTCCTAACTACTCTTCCTTGTCTTGTTGTAAAGGAAAACTCTTCTGATGCCATGTGCAATGCTGAGCAAAAATGACAGAAGCCAATAGTATGGCCAAGTGTTATATGTTGGCCTCTATGTTGGATGTTCTACAAAACAAGGATCAAAACATGGCAATTGCCAAAGAGATCATGACTTCGCTATCTTTCATGTTGCTAAGTAGAGCAAGCTTGTTAGGCAAGCTGCTATGAGAGAGCTTATGACCACTAGGATGGTAGAAGGTGTAGTTGTTAGAGAGCATGTGCTCAAGATGATGGAGTGCCTTAGTACTATTAAGATCTTAGGTGCAAGCATTGATGAGTAGTCATAGGTGGACATGATCTTATAGACCCTTCCTTCGTCTTTAAATCAGTTCAAGCTCAACTATAACATGGGCAAGTTGAACATGAATTTGATAGAGTTGATGAAAGAGGTACAAGCAGCGGAGGCTATTATGAAGCCTTTAGGTCATGCACATGTCTCTCAAGCTTCCACTTTTGGGCATCACTCAAAAGGGAAGAAGAAGCCCCAGATGAAAGAGAAGTAGTAGCGTGACCAGAAGAAGAAGAAGACCCTTGGGCCAAAACAGGAAGCTAATGTTAGGAAGCCCAAAGGGAAGTGCTTCAAGTGTAATTAGCAGGACCATTGGAAGAAGGACTATCCCAAATACCAAGTTGTCACGTAGGAAGATACCTCCCTCATGCTCTACGCTGAAACCAGTTTAGTGGTAGATTTTATTGATTCTTGGATTGTAGATTCAGGAGCCACTAATCGCATTTGCAATTCTTTGCATGGATTTTAGGTTATGCGGGATCTGAGTATAGGGGAGTTCGCTCTTATGTTTCAAACATTCGCAAAAAAGCTAGTTTCCGTTTCACAGTTGTTGATGGATGGTTTTTCAATATGTTTCCATTTTGATGTCGATATTAGTAGAAATTGAGATTTTATATGCTCTGGTAGATTACATAATGGTTTGTTCTATTTGTACCTGACTTGTGCTGCAACACATAACACTGAAATAATAGAGTGCCTTAGAAGAAAGGTTCCTGAAACCAATGATGCTTTTCTTTGCCATTTGTGTTTGAGACACATTAGTCAAGAACGCATTCAGAGGTTAGTTAAGGATGGGCCTCTTAGCTCATTAGATCTTGAAGATCTACCATAATGTATTTCCTATCTTAAGGGAAAATGACCAAAACATTTTCTTCTAGTGGATAGAGGGCTAGAGAAGTATTAAAATTGATACATACTAATGTATGTGGTCATATGAGTGCACTAGCTCGTGGAGGCTATGAGTGTTTCATTACATTTACAGATGATTACTCTAGATATGGTTATATTTATCTGATGCGATGCAAGTCTGAATCCTTTGAGAAATTCAAGGAATTTAAGGCTGAGACGGAGCAAAAATTAGATAAGCATATCAAAGTCATTCGGTTTAATCGTGGTATCGAATACTTCTCAGGTGAGTTTTGGGATTATCTCATTCAATAAGGATTATGGCACAATTAATTGCTTTAAGCATTGCCTAGCTAAATAGTGTGGTTAAAAGAAGAAACCATACACTCTTAAAGATGGTGAGGTCTATGATGTCTCATGCATATTTACCTATAACTTTTAGTATATCTTAGAGACGGCAGCATTTATTATGAATTTGGCACCATCAAACTCAGTGCCTAGGACACCTCAGGAGATGTGGACAGGGCATAAGCCCAACTTAAAGTAATTTACACATCTGAGGTTGTCCTGCTTATGTGCTGACTAGCTCTGCTACAAAGTAGGAATCGATGTGGAAAATATGCAATTTCATTGAGTATTCTTAAGGAACTAGTGGTGGGATCTTATATAATCTCAAGGAGAAAAAGACGCTTATTCGCACCCATGCTAGTTACTTGGAAGATGATATGGTTATCCCGAAGACACTAGAATTTGGAATTACTCTTAAAGAGATTTCTGATAAGTCTCCAAAAGCACCTGTTGATATGGAGAAGTAAAAGCAACCAGTTGCTACTAGTACACCAGAGCCTCGTCATAGTTGAAGGATTTCGAGGTAGCCCGATAGATACTATGGGGAGTACTTGGAGACTTCTAAAGAAGATCAGGTTGAGGATCTTACTAGTGACGATAAAGCATTTTCGACATAGATGCTAACTAGTGGCGCAAGCCAATGGATTCTGAGTTGGAGTCTATGTACTCTAATGGTGTCTAAGAGCTTGTAGAAGCACCTAAAGGGGTAAAACCTATGGGGTACAAGTGGATCTACAAGAGGAAGAGAGGTGTTGATGGAAAGGTTGAAACTTTCAAAGCTAGATTGGTTGCCAAAAGTTATACCCAAAGGAAGGTATCGATTACGAGGAGAGCTTCTCACCAATAGTCATGTTTAAGTCCACCAAGATATTCCTTGCCATCGCTTGTCATTATAACTACAACATATGGAAAATTGATGTCAAGATAGCTTTTCTTAATAGGGAGCTTGACGAGACCATTTATATGGCCGAGCAAGATGGATACATTGTAGTAGGCTAGGAAAATATGGTGCGCAACCTTAAGAAGTCTATTTAAGGGCTTAAGCAAGCATCTAGAGCATGGAACATCAAGTTTGATCATGCTGTCAAGTCCTTTGGCTTTAAGCAAAACATTGATGAGTCATGTGTGTACAAGAGGTACAATGAAAAATACTGTAGCTTTCCTCGTTCTGTATGTGGATGACATCTTGTTGATTGGGAATGATATAGGGATGCTTTCATCCATAAAGATTTGGTTATCTTCTCTAAATTTGGAACGATCAAAGTCAGTGCCTAGGATACCTCAAGAGATGTGAACAAGGTATAAGCTATTAGGATTAGTATGCCCTAAAGCTTACTTGTATATAACATTTTGGATGTTAAACAATGTATAATCATTTTGTTAAATGGCATTATGAGTTCTTTACATATTATCTCTGGTATGTTTTATTGATGTATGTATAAAGGTCCCTTGACTTGAACTAATGACTTGGGTGCGCAGCGAGGCTGGACGCATAGTAGGTCCAAGTCTAGACTTAGTCACATCATAAATTGAGTCCGTAACCGAATGGTAGTGTTGGGCACTCTACCAGAATAAGGTTATATTGAGCAAGTCTCCTTGTTAAGGGTGATCTACCTAGGTCATTGGAGGACTTTCCGGATTTGTCTCAATAGTACGTGTGTCACGTATTTGACAGGACCATTGTGAGTATGCTTTCTAGAGACATATGGTCAAATAAAGAAAACAAGATATTCATTGCTACTAAGTGATCAGTATTATTAATCTTGAGCATATGTGGAGGAACTAATGAAGTTAAGGTTTGGTACTTTGATTCACTGTAGGTGAGATTTTACTTTATTAGGATCAACAGCCTTATGCATTGATTGCTAAGTTCTAATTAATTGGAACATGCATATGCAATGTGGAATCTATGTGCCCTCTTTGGGATTGTCCATATTTATCATCCGAATCTAGATCTAGTGATACTACCTTTATAGGTGTATCGGTCATATGGCTTGAGGGTCGCTCCCGAGATCAAGAGATTCTATGACCAAGGATGGTTGGCAATAGGACAAGAAACCCAACGGAAAAAGATACAACTAAGGAGGTAATAGTACACAGGCCAAAGGACCGGCCTTAGCTGTGGGTATACATAGAGGGGCATTATGGTCGGTTATTTAGTAGGTCAAAGACAAAGTTCAGATTCTTTTGTGACAAGCTTTTGGGTAATAGAAATTATTCTTGGAGTGCAACTTTGATCTTATGGTGGAATAGATCGGAGTTAAAAATAATTATTATTATGTCGCCGCCTAGATTGGGCAAGAACATTTTTTATTATTTTTGGAAGCCAAGGTTAATTGTGTCTTCTTGGTCCCTTCGTTAGTTGAAATAACTTTGAGAGAGTAATCTTGAAAGAGCAAATTCCATATTGTGGTAGTTGCCTTATTGGACCAAAGCTTGGAATTGGGTTTGGGCTTTCTTTAGAGTCCAAGATAACCTAATTGGGCTTGGATGGTTTCTTATTGGGCTTGGGCCTCCACATGGATTATGGACTATGTGTTAGGCTTGGATTGTGGGCTTCGCCCAATCTTCCAAGACATGTGCTAGAAAGTTGCTACAAGAAAAATTCAAATTGTACAAGTAACTTCCATGACATGTGACAAACATTTATTGTTAAGAAAAAGTTCCCCACATGAAAAGTCTACAAGGTTTAGGTGCCAAACTTTTTCTATAAATAGGCAAGACCTTAAACCATTTCTAACATCCAAAAATTTTGTAGTTGATCCCTTCCATTTTGGCAAGAGAATACTACAACACATAGTACACACTTATTGTGTGGTTTTTTTACTCTAGATTTTCAAGAGCATATTACTTTGCTTCTTCCCACACAAGAGGCTATTCTCTCCAGAAAAGTCTCTTTAACCATAGGGAAGAAGACTAGGGAGTTGCATATTGCGAGACCCTTATAGTAAAAATTTTTTTGGTGGCCTTGTTCGTGAGCAGGAACAAAGCTCGTGACAGTTAGCTTCATCAAAGGCCCCACACTTCAAGAGGTTAGCTTTACATATTTTGGAAATAGTAGTTATGTTCTATATGTTCTTAAGCATGTTCTGGTGTGTGTTATGTGGTTATTTTATTTTCCTAGCATGTTTTCTTGGTAGTATTTTTGAAAATATATTATCAATCGTACAATTGGTATCAGAGCTTAGGCTCACACACAACATGCTTAGACTATGCAAGAATATTGTATTTGTATAAATATGTTAGTCATCTTGTGAGTGGCAAGATTAGGAAATCTTGTGTTGCATATACTTGTGGTTTTATGCTTGTATGTGCGGGTAATATAAAATCCCCTTGATGGTTTGTATGTATGCCTGATTGATTTTTATGTACGGCCAACAAAGGTTGGCCATAGGCGATTTCATGTATAAATATTTATGGTTATTGCTTGTAGTTTCATTTAAAAGAGGCATAGAATATTTTGATATCCTTGTAATGTTTCTTTATGAAGCTTGTGTTAGTAATAGCAAAGTGTATTATTATAATCTTTAAATACCAAGAGAAAAGAAAACAAGAAAACAGCATGGAGGAACACTCTGCTGGCCGAGCTTGCTGGTCGACCGACTTCTACTGACGGATGACCGACTAAGGCAAAAAAAAGCAATTAAGTGTGATGTTTTGTTGAAGATTGCAGGGAGCCATCATAGAGAGATTTTTAATGTATTTTGGTGGATATTTATAATGCATTGACACATGTTTTAACATATTTGCATAAGCATAAACATGATTACCACCTAGAAATATGCCCACGCATTAGGTTTTTAAAATTGGCCAATCCTATGTGTTAATTTCTCAGAGATAGTTAAGTTCATTTAAAAGAGATTGGCTTAGACAAGATAATTGTAAGCAATTATGTCTAAAGATGCCATGCAATCTCATGACAAAAATGAAAAACTTAACTTGAGATTTAAAATATGACAACCTAAGGGTCCATACACCCATATTTAGGTAAGTAATCTATTATGGTATTGCAATGTTTTAGGAATACAAAGGGGATTCGCAAAAACCAAAGTTTTTCGCAAATCTAAAGTGTGTTATAGATCTAAAACAAAAAGTGAGAATATCAAAAATAGAGAAAACCCTTATATTAAAATATTGAATGGGAGAGGGGACTGGAAATACCCCATGGCTTTCCATATCCGATTCATGCTAATGGTAAATGTCATTAACTTCTTCATCGGAGGGTGACACTTTATCAAGATTTAGCAAGGTGAATTTAAAATGTTTATTCAAAAAGGGTGTTAGTGAGTTTGGCCATCCTATTGGTGGAATTCTTCACTAAAGATCGCCTCACACAACATTGATTAAAGTCACTACCCCATCGAAGGGCTTAAATCAAGAATGTTATGGTGAATGAACATAAGGAATAGGTATACACTCAACTTAAATGGTAGGTTCGGCTATCCCAGCGATAGAGTTCGCCATCGGATTTTAGAAGCCAAACGAAACAATGATTGAATTATTCAAATTGGAACATATTCAGATAATTGTCAATTCAAATAAGCGGTGGCGCTTAACTTAATGTTCGTAAGTATGGCCATCCCATTGGTGGAGTTCTTGTGAGGACGTTGAGACACTGTTACATCGAGTAGTTTAAGGGTTAATCTACTCAAAGGCAAATGATGTAAAAGTACTTGTATGTTTTATTTCCAAAGATAGCATATATATTATACATGCATCAATTCCATACTCATAAAATACTTATGATTATATTGTTGTATATCTAGAAAAATGTCTTCGTTCAGTCCACTAGCTACAATTCTCAAAGAGCACAAGCCCACTGGACCGAATTTTGTGGACTAGGAACGAAACATGGACATAGTACTCACCACAGAAGAGTACAAGTATGTCTTAACAACTCCTTGTCCTGTTGTGAGGGCAAACTCTTCTGAAACCCAAAGAGATGCTGAGGCAAAATGGAAGAAGGCCAATAGTATGGCCAAGTGCTATATGATGGCTTCTATGTCAGATATTTTGCAGAGCAAGCATCATCATATGGAAACTGCAAAAGAAATCATGACCTCACTGTCTCGTATGTTTGGCGATAAGAGTAAACCCACAAGGCAAGGTGCTTTTAGAGAAATTATGAATCAAAGGATGGCAAAAAGAGCATCTGTCAGAGAGCATATGCTCAAAATGATGGATTATTTCAATACTGCCAAGATCCTAGGGGCAAACATAGATGAACAGTCAAAAGTAGACATGATTTTGGAGACTCTACCACCATCTTACACCCAGTTTATGCTTAATTATGATATTCATCCACTTTTGGACTTAACCTGAAAGGAAAGAAGTTCAAAGGAAAAGGGAAGCAAAAACGTGGTCAAGGGAAAAAGAAGAAAAATGGTGAACAGCCCAAACATTAACAGGTGAAAAGCCTAAGGGCAAATATTTTAAGTGTGGCCAGAAAGGGCACTGGAAAAGGGATTGCCCGAAGTACTTGGCATGAGGCCAGATAGGTACACCTCTTTTGTTCTACATTGAAACTTGTTTAATGGTTGATTCTACTGATTTTTGGATTGTAGACTCTGGAGCCACTAACTATATTTGCAATTCTTTGCATTGGTTTTAGGAAATGAAGGAACTAGCTAAAGGGGAATTTGCTCTGGGGATGGGTAATGGAGCAAAAGTATGGGCTTTGCAGTGGAAGGAATGTGCTTAAATTTTCCATGTAATAGGAAGTTATTTTTTAACAACGTTTATTATGTTCCGGATGTACATAAAAACCTTATTTCTATTTCATAATTAATATTAGATGGTTTTTGCATTAATTTCCATTCTGGTGTTAATATCAGTAGAGATAGAAATATTATTTGTTCCGACAGCATGCATGATAACTTGGTCTATATAAAACCTATTACAAACTCACTGCATAATACAGAACAAACTAATTCCCAAAAAAGGAAGGTTTCTTTGACCAATGATACTTATGTTTGACACCTATGCTTAGGAAATATTAGTCTAGAGCAAATTCGAAGATTAGTCGAGGATGGGCATCTTAGCTCATTAGATCTCGAAGAACTACCTCCGTGTGAATCTTGTCTCAAAGGAAAGATGACCAAACGGTCATTTTCTTCTAAAGGAGAAAGGGCCAAAGAAGTATTGGAATTGGTTCATACCGATATGTGTGGTCCTATGAGCAAACCAGCACAAGGAGGTTACAAGTATTTCATTACTTTTACTAATGATTACTCTAGGTATGGATATGTATATCTGATGCAACGCAAGTCTGAATCCTTTGAGAAATTCAAAGAGTTCAAGGCTGAAGTGGAGCGGAAATTAGATAAACGTATCAAAGCCCTTCAGTCTGATCGGGGTGGCGAATACCTCTTAGGTGAGTTCAGAGACTATCTTACACAAGAAGGGATTGTGTCTCAATTGACTACACCAGGGACTCCCAAGCAAAATGGTATAGCAGAGAGAAGAAATCATACCCTATTAGATATGGTTACGTCAATGATGAGTCATGCATCATTACCTTTATCTTTTTGGGGATATTCCCTCGAGACAGCAGCATACATCTTGAACTTGGTAACATCTAAATCAATACATAGGACACCACAAGAAATGTAGACCGAGCGTAAGCCTAGTTTAAATCATCTCCACATTTGGAGTTGTCTAGCTTATGTACTTAATGTTAGGATTAGTGTGCCCTAAAGCTCACTTGTACATGACATTTTGGATGCTAAACAATGTATAATCATCTTTGTTATATGGCATTATGAGTTTCTTACATATTATCTCTGTTATGTTTTATTGATGCATGTGTAAAGGCCCCTTGACTTGAACTAATGACTTGGGTGCGCAGTGAGGCTGGACGCACAGTAGGTCCAGGTCTAGATTTAGTCACTTCATAAATTGAATCCATAACCGAATAGTAGTGTTGGACACTCTACTGGGATAAGGTTATATTGTGCAAGTCTTCTCTTTGAGGGTGATCTACCTAAGTCATTGGAGGACTTTCTGGATTTGTCTTAATAGTACGTGTGTCACGTATTGGTTAGGACCATTGTGAGTATGTTTTCTAGAGACGTACTATCAAAGAAAGAAAACAAGACACTCACTGCTACTAAATGATCATTGCTCTTAATCTTGAGTATATGTGGATGAACTAATGAAGATAGGGTTTAGTACTTTGATTCACTGTGGGTGAGATCTTACTTTATTAGGATCAACAGCCTTGTGCATTGAGTGCTAATTTCTAATAAATTGGAACATGCATATGCAAAATGGAATCTATGTGCCCCATTTGGGATTGTCCAAATTTATCATCCGAATCTAGATCTAGTGACACTACCCTTATAGGTGTGTTGGTTATATGGCTTGAGGATCGCTCCCGAGATCAAGAGATACCGTGACCAAGGATGATTAGTGATGTGTTGTGTTTTTATGTGTGTTTGCATTATCATTTACCTATATTTTAGAGGTGTTGAGTGCTCATAATGATGCATTACTATAGTGCTTTTGATCAGAATAGGCTTAAGCATAAATAAATGTACATATCGAGTTTAAGAGACAAATTGCTACACTAATTGCTTATTTTCAATGATTTAGGTGAACTTTGGGTTAAGATCGAGATTGGACGATGAAAGGTGATGAAGATTGGAAATGCACGGGTCTAAGAGAGAGGACCAGAGGCCAAAAAGACAAAGAATGGAGAAAGAAAGTCAGCCAAACGGCCAAGGAAAAAAGAGCAGGTCGACCGGCCACTCTAGAGAGGTGCCAAAAATAGCCGGACGACCACCCCTCCAGAGCCGGTCGACCGGCTAGGTCGACCAGCCAGTCCAGAGAGCATCATTAAAAAGTCGGTCGAGCTAGGTCCAGAGGCCGATCAACCGTCTGCTGAGAACATATAAATAGGGCCCGATTCTACAAAAAAAAAAAAGGAGGACTATTTGGAAGATTAACACATACTTCATACCTAAAATTCTCACACACTTAACCCTAGATCCCACCCACTTCACACACACTTTTCACACATTTCTCACTAAGAACCAAGCTTGATTTGGAGGGTTCAAACATTTTGGAACCAAGTTTGCTAAAAAGTTTTATACAAGATTAGCTAGGATGAAAGGGAAGCTTCATTTTTTCTCTTTCATTGTATTTCCTATTATGATTGAGTAGACTTGTGTAGGGTGATTTAACTTATGTAATGGGTTAACTATATACTCTTATGATATGGGATATGATGGCTATATATATATATACATGTTTCGAATTGTCTTGTTCAAATGGGTATTTTTTCATTCATGTATAAGTGTTTGATAAAATGCCTAGATGAGTAACATGTGTATAAATTGAAGTTTGTTTGTTACTAAACACATCTAATCCATGTTATAATCATGTCTATGTGTTTATATGTGGATGCTCTGAAGTGGGTAATGCTTTTATTCATGTCTATATGTATATTTGCATGCCTAGTAACGAGCATAACTTCAATAATGCATACGTGTTGGTTGTTAATTATTTTTAATGGTGTGAACTGAACATGACGATGTTTGGTAGTTGAATAGGTTCCATTATTCATGCACACCTTGACCTTGAACATGTATGAACGCACTAGCAAGTCAAATCCTGCTGTAGTGACCTTAGAATGACGAAGTATAATTTAGGGCTAGTCTCGGCTGAGTCTCCTTTGGCTTTAAATCCAGCCAATAGGTTTTCGGATAGGTTTAATCGACCTTAGCAACACTAGGTCTTGGCTTTAAATCCATCCAAAGGTTTAGGTACTAAGGTAGGTTCATTCTAAGCCACCTGGGAAGTTAGTTAGTCACTCTTGAGGCCCTAGGTCATAAGGACCACGTCGTAGCTCTAGGAGGCGCCGTCTAGGAACGGACCCATACCGAGTCCTAGGGGAAAATTAGGACACTAACTAGCAACCTAGTTAAGAGCACTCATGATAGTTAGCTATCATCCCTTAATCCCATAGCATTTGAGTATAGAATTACCCATTCATAAGTCGAAGTCACCTTAACCCCTTCTTAAGTGTTAGTTCCCTCTTGACCAACTTGTGCTCCCATTTTTCATATTCATAGTGTAGTTTTATTTCCTTTACCTAGAGCTCCCGATAATCCAAAACCCCAAAGAAATTATGTCTAGTCTAGATCTTTCTTTTTGGCACTTTCTAGAACACCAAGCATAGAATTCACCCACATTATTCACGCCTCCCTCTGGTTCGACACCTGCACTTGTATACACTATATTGCATGATCCATACGCTTGCGGGTCTTTTAGAGCTTGCGCTCGAAAGTCGACACCAAGTTCTTGGCGCCTTTACCAGGGAGGCACGGTGATTTGTATTCTTTGCTTGTGTGTTTTCGTAGTTGTTTCATTAGTTTTTCTTGGTTTTTCTTTATAGTTTGTTTATTTATTTATTTATTTATTTTTTGCTTATCTTGTTTATTGTTCATATTATCTTGCTTTAGTTTTTGTTTATCTATTTTAGCTTTTGTCGTTGTTTTTAATAGACTCTTTAGGATTATGGTTTATTTGCTGTAGATTTAGGAATACTAAAGTTTTCGGGGAATGAAGTGGCTGGAGTTAGGATAGATTGTGCATGCTTGGTAGGAGATCCCTTAGAAATCCCCTAGTTCCTCTTAATCCCGAACCCAATAGAATTGCTAGACATTTCAAGAATTTAGGAGATCTTCTTGAGGAGGTGACCGATCCCAATCATCCTCTTAATCCTCCCAATCCCCCGATGAATCCCATTCCACCTCATGATCACATTGGGCATCAAGCCTAAGCTCATTTTAGACGAGAGCCCCGTAGACCAGATCTACCCATAGATGAGGGACCCACTCTTAGGCAATTCTTTCTCCCCGAAGCCTTTGAGCCCAATTTGGCTATTCAAATTCCGGGTTTGGGGGAGACGAACTTCGAGATTAAGCCTAATATGTTGGCTATGCTTCTCTCCTTCTACGGGAGAAGCAATGAGAGTCCTTTAGCTCATATCACTGATTTTGTTGAGATGAGTTCCACTCTCCATGTCCCCAATGTCTCTCAAGAGGTCATACGTCTAAGATTGTTTCCTTTCTCTTAAGAACAAGGCTAGGACTTGGTTGCATTCCTTACCCAATGGTTGCATTACTATATAGGCTGATCTTCAATCTAAGTTCTTCCAAAAATTTTATCCCATGGCCAAGACGGCCTACCTTAGGACCGCCATTATGACTTTCTCCCAACATGACCTAGAATCTTTTCATGAGGCTTGGGAGAGGTTCAAGGATCTTCTTAAACAATGTCCACACCATGGGTACGACAATCATGACCTAATGCAATACTTCTTTCGAGGCTTAAATGAACAAAATAGGATGATGGTTAATGCCGCCTCCGGTGGTGGCTTCTATCTTTTGAGACCGACCGAGGCATGGGAGAAAATAGAAATGATGGCTGAAAATTCTTTTCAAAATTTTGCAATGGAAAGGTCTAGTCGGGGAGGCAACAAGAGAAGTGTTAGTGAGGTTGGAGTTTCTTTAGACTTACCCGCTAAGGTTGAGGCTTTGACAAATAAACTAGATCAATTCATTTCTTTGTCCATTTCATCCCAAGGTCATAGGACTAGTTCTTTAGGTTCTTCCTCCGCCCCTTTAGTTGTTCAAGTTTGGGCATTGTGCTCCAAGTCATCTCATGAGACCATAGCTTGCCCTTTAGCATCCCAATTTTCTGAATTCATGAAAGAGCAAGTGTGTGCCACATAAGGTTATTCTCGTGAGTATAATCCATACTCGAACACATACAATCCGGGTTGGAGGGACAACCCAAAATTTTCTTGGAGACAAGGACAGCATGAGTCTAGTTCACATCCTTAAGTTCCACCTCAGTAGCGACCCCATCCTCAATATCCCCCAGGTTTCTATCATCTTAATCAGCCCTGTCTCACTAGTGCTCCTTAACCTCAGGCTTTACCTGCTCCCTCTAGTAGCCAGACTCCTAGTAATGATGTGATGAAGCTAATGCAGCTTATTCAGAATCAGCAGCAGGCATTAGCTAGTCAGCAACAGAAGTTAGCTGACAATAGGCAAGAGATGGCTAGGTTTGAGACATGGTTAGGACAGATTTCTAGTCAATTGAGTGCTAGAGACCCCGGGAAATTGCCTTCTCAGCCGGAGGTGAACCTTAAAGTCCAGTCCTGTTCCTCCATCGATACCACTTATCCCCCTCAGGCCCAGGCTAAGGCAGTCACCACTCTTAGGAGCGGTCGGGTAGTGGATAATAGAGCAGGAGTTGACTTTGCAGTGCCTGCACCTAGTGGTCCTTCCGAGTTTAGAGCACCACATGGCAGCCTTGTTGAGGGAAATTCTAGAGAAGGTCCTGTTGAGAGAGATAAGCCCATTAGAGATCATGGAGAGAGTAGTACTTCCCGTCCACATCGGGAGGGAGAAGAGCCTATTGATGACTCCCATGTATCTAGAGATATAGAGCCTAGAGTTCCCTTTCCATCCGCTGTAGAGAGACCTATACCTAGTGAGGATTCTAGGTTCTTCAAGGTTTTAGAACATCTTAAGGACCTTAAGGTCAATCTTCCTTTGATAGATGCGATCATTTCCATCTCCTCTTATTCTAAGTTCTTTAAGGATCTTTGTACAAGGAAACGTAGGTCATCGAACATTCCTAAGAAGGTGAGGCTTACGGAGAAGGTGAGTAGTATTTGTACTTCGGGCCTTCCGCCCAAGATAAGTGACCCCGGAGCCTTCACCATTCCTTGTAGGATCCGTGAGACCCAGATTGATCACGCCTTATTAGATTTAAGATCTAATGTGAATCTCATTCCCTACTCTGTCTATCAGCAGCTAGGTCTAGCTGAGTTGTCTCCTACACATGTTACTCTTCAACTAGCTGATAGGTCTGAGCGTATACCTAGGGGTGTGATAGAGGACGTTATGGTCTAGGTAGGTGAGTTTGTGTACCTTGTTGACTTCATAGTGTTAGATATGGATTCGGGACATGACTCTAGACATTTTACACCCATTCTTCTAGGTCGCCCCTTCCTTGCCACCACAGATGCCATTATCCATTGTAGGTCGGGGGTATTGGAGATGAAATTTGGGAATTTGAGATCCACTATGAAGGTTGTAGAGGCGGTGAATAGGGCTAGTATAGGAGGAGAGGATGGAGAAGAGTGCTTTAGGGTGGATGTGATTGATTCTTGCGTTGAGGATCTTATAGAGAAGACTATGACCGATGGAGAAGAATTGAAGAAATTTGAGAAATTGATGTCTAGTTTTGATTTGGAGACCTTAGAGAGGAAATGTGCAGCTTCTACTTCCTTGATTGAGAGCCATTTGACTAATAAGTCACTTAAGGTTAATCCTTCTAGTCTCATTTCTGGTGATGTCCCCATTGATGATGTTGAGGTTAAGTCCCCCTTGGTTGAGCCTAGCCCTTCTTTAGAGCTCAAACCCCTTCCCGATCATTTGAAATATGCATTCCTAGGCTCTAGTGAGACCCTTCCGGTCATCACAGCTTCCGATCTTTCTAGTCCTTAGGAAACATAGGAAGGCTATAGGGTGGAAAATTGATGATTTAAGAGGCATAGACCCTTCGGTTTGCATGCATCGTATTCACCTTGAGGATGGAGCCATTCCTTCTAGGGAAATGCAAAGGAGGCTAAACCCACACATGAGCGAAGTAGTTAAGAAAGACATCATTAAGCTTTTAGATGCAGGCATTATTTATCCGATCTCCGATAGTGAGTGGGTTAGCCCAGTCCAAGTTGTCCCTAAGAAGTCTGAGATCATGGTTGTTGAGAATGAGAGAGGACAGCTTATCCCTACACGTACTCCCACGGGATGGAGAGTTTGTATTGACTATAGGAAGCTCAACTCCAAAACTAGGAAGGATCATTTCCCATTGCCTTTTCTAGACCAGATCTTAGATAGAGTAGCTGGGCATAGCTACTATTATTTTCTAGATGGCTATTCGGGTTATAACCAGATCCCTGTGGACCAAGAGAAGACCACATTTACTTGTCCCTATGGCAATTTTTGCTTATAGGAGAATGCCCTTCGGTCTTTGTAATGCCCCAGCGACTTTTCAGAGATGTATGATGGCCATTTTTAGTGACATGATTGAGAGACATTTAGAGATTTTCATGGATGATTTCTCAGTCTTTGGAGATAGTTTTGATGAGTGCTTGAGTCATCTCTCTTTAGTCTTAGACCGATGTGTGGAGAAGAATCTAGTGTTAAGTTGGGAGAAATCCCTCTTCATGGTGCAATGAGGGATAGTGTTGGGTCATGTTGTATCATCTAGTGGAATTCAAGTTGACCCAGCTAAGGTAGAATTAATTGAAAAGTTGCCTGTACCTAAGTGTGTCAAGGATGTTAGATCTTTTCTAGGGCATGCAAGATTTTACCGTAGATTCATTAAGGATTTTAGTCACATTGCACACCCCTTGTGTAGGCTCCTAGCACAAGATGTCCCTTTTGACTTTGATGATGAATGTGTTAGAGCTTTCAATAGGCTTAAATCCTTATTGTCTACATCCCCAATTATCCAGCCACCTAACTACGCCTCCCATTTGAAGTTATGTGTGATGCATCTGATTATGCAATAGGAGCTGTTTTAGGTCAAAGGAAGGATAAGTTGCCCCATGTTGTGTACTATGCTAGCAAGACTCTTGATGAAGCACAAAAGAATTATACCACTACAGAAAAAGAGCTTCTAGTAATAGTTTTCTCCCTTGACAAGTTTAGGTCATACATCCTAGGGTCCAAAGTTATTGTCTACACCGATCATGTGGCATTGAAGTATTTGTTGTCTAAGAAAGAATCTAAGTCCCACTTGATTAGGTGGTTGCTCCTCCTTCAAGAGTTTGACATAGAAATTCCAGATAAGAAGGGTAGAGAAAATTTAGTTGCGGATCATCTTTCCCGTCTTGTTAGCGAGTCTTCTTGTGATCCATCTCCTTTTCATGATTCATTCCCCGATGAACAATTATTTGCAGTCTCTTATCACACACCTTGGTTTGCTCATATTGTCAATTATCTTGCCACAGGGCGTTTTCCTTCCTATTGGGAGAAAAGAGAAAAAGATAGGTTCCTAGCACAAGTTAGGCATTTCTTTTGGGAGGATCCCTATCTTTTCAAAGTGTGTACGGATCAAATGATTCGCCGATGTATGCCTGAGGATGAGTTTGAGAGTGTTTTGAGCATGTGTCATGATGAGGGGTGTGGGGGTCATTTTAGTGGGAAGAAGACCGCCGCGAAGGTCTTGCAAAGTGGACTATTTTGGCCTTCTCTCTTTAAGGATGCCCAAGAATATTGCAAGAAGTATTTTAGATGTCAACAATCCGGGTCCATCTCTAGGAGAAGCATGATGCCTTTATCCCCTATTCTTCCTTGTGAGTTGTTTGATGTTTGAGGTATAGACTTCATGGGTCCATTTCCACCTTCCTTTAGGTACCAATACATTTTAGTGGCCGTTGATTATGTGTCCAAATGGGTTGAGGCTATTCCTTCACGCACTAATGACCATAGGGTAGTGGTTAAGTTTATTAAAGAAAACATTTTCTCTAGATTTGGAGTCCCTAAGGTCTTAATTAGTGATGGGGGTTTGCATTTTCGCCATAGGACTTTAGAGGCCTTGTTGAGAAGATATTCGGTCACCCATAAGGTAGCCACTCCTTATCACCCGCAAACTAGTGGACAAGTAGAGGTGTCCAATAGAGAGATCAAGCACATTTAGAGAAAACGGTTAGGCCCGATAGAAGAGATTGTTCTATTAGGCTAAATGATGCTTTGTGGGCCTACCGTACCGCCTTTAAGACTCCCATTGGTATGTCTCCATATAGATTGGTTTATGGTAAAGCTTGTCACTTGCTGGTAGAACTAAAGCATAGAGCTTATTGGGCAATCAAAGCCCTAAATTTTGACTTGGCAAGAGCAAGTGAGAAAAGGAAGCTAGACCTAGCGGAATTGGAAGAGCTTAGATTCGAGGCGTATGAGAACACTAAACTTTATAAGGATAGGATGAAGAGAATTCATGATAAGCACATTATTAAGAAATCATTCTCTTCTTTTGATAAAGTTTGGTTGTTTAACTCACGATTGAAACTCTTTCCAGGTAAGCTTAAGACAAGATGGGATGGTCCATATGAGGTGATGGTTGCCTATCCTTCCAGAGCACTCAAGATTAAAGACTTGAAGGATGGCCGAGAGTTGACGGTGAATGGGCAACGCTTGAAGCACGCATATGATCCGAGCATGGCTCATGTGGAGGTTTTAATGCTTCAGGATCCCATCTATGGAAGTTGAAGATGAGTTGGTGTTTGCTTGGCTGACGGCTTGGTGGTTAGCGCTACTAGGAGGCAACCTAGGTTCAATTTTGCAGTTTTGCATTTGTTTCACTTTCTTTTCTTTTTATTTTCTTTCTTTTATCTTTCTTGCACCCAAACAAAATTGTTGAATCCCAATCTTTTATCCCATAAGATACACCACTGCTCATTATTGCGCATGCCAATGCAAGTATGCATAGGCAATGCTACTAATCTTGCTTTCTTTATGAGTGTTTATAAATTGTGAGTCATATGATTAGTAGTATGGTGATTTATCATTGGCATGGAAAGCTTTGAAGAAAATGCAAGGTTGTATCTATCCTTTCTCCACTTGTTCCCCATGTTTACACCCTATCCCCACCACCTTTACTCGTTTTGTAATGATGATTTGCCTATTTTTGTGCTTTGATCTTTTTGCTTGAGGACAAGCAAAGTTTAGGTTTAGGGGTGTGGGAGTTTGGTTTTCTTGTTATATATCTTGCTTAGGGCAGATTGCATTCTACGTTTAAAAATGGTGAAAATTTTTCAATTTTGATGCATATAGAGTCATTTATTTCTTTGTTGATCATTGTGTTGGCTTTTGTGATTGACTATATTGATTTATGAAGATAAGAGGCATTGTTGGGAAATGAATAGAGTGGTTTGAAAACTAAGTCTTGGAGGGGATGCCCTTCAAAGTTGTGGGGAGTGAGAACCTTGAAAGAATAACCCTTGTAGCCACCCCATAACTTGGTAGGAAAGAGTGTTGGAAAAGGGTTGTTGATGTGAGTGCCCCTTCCTTGATTGGTTCTTGTTGATGTGCCTAAGCCTTTCTTTTTCTTTCTTTTTGTGAATACAATACAAAGCATTAAAAGTTCAAAAAACAATGAAAAAGGCAAAAAGGTGCAAAAATATATATGTAAAAAAAATGAAGTGAAAAAGAGGAAAAGCTAAAGGCACCAAAAAGTTAGTGAATAAGTGCATAAGTGACACAATGTCAACTTAGCACAAGTTATCATCTTTGTAATTACGTGAATAAGGCTTTTTATAAGCCATTGTGTTTGTATATTCTCTCTTCTTGTCTTTGAGGCTTGGTGCATGTTGGGAAGGCCATGTTAGTTAAAGGAGCGCGAAATATCAACATCCCGAGTGCGTGAGTTAGAATCCTAGGCTTGTGGTGGATTGGCTACTCGGGAAATTCCTACAAGGAACGAGACCCCTTATGAGTAGAGGGAGGATCCAAAGAGATTTGGGGATCTCTCCACAACAGAAATGCCCCCTTTATGCTTCTTAGACTAACTTTGATAGAGAGTCAATCCTTCAGGCAATCCATTGTATCGACTTTAGAGATAAAATTTAAGATTGGGCTTGCTTGAGGACAAGCAAGGAGAAGGTTTGGGGGTGTTGATATGTTGTGTTTTTGTGTGTGTTTGTATTATCATTTACCTATATTTTAGAGGTGTTAAGTGCTCATAATGATGCATTAGTGTAGTGCTTTTGATAGGAATAGTCTTAAGCGTAAACAAATGTACATATCGAGTTCAAGAGACAAATTGCTACACTAATTGCTTATTTTCAATGATTTAGGTGAACTTTGGGTTAAGATTGAGATTGGACGATGAAAGGTGATGAAGATGGGAAATGCACAGGTCTAAGAGAGAAGACCAGAGGCCGAAAAGACAAAAAATGGAGGAAGAAAGTCAGCCGGACGACCAAGGAAAAAAGAGCCGGTTGACTGGCTAGGTCGACCGGCCACTCCAGAGAGGTGCCAAAAATAGCCGGACGACCACCCCTCCAGAGTAGCCGGTCGACCGGCCAGTCCAGAGAGCATCATTAAAAAGCCGGTCGAGCAAGGTCTAGAGGCGGTCGACCGGCAATATGCTGAGAACATATAAATAGGGCCCGATTTTGCAAAAAAAAAAAGGACTTTTTGGAAGATTAACACACACTTCACACCTAAAATTCTCACACACTTAACCCTAGATCCCACCCACTTCACACACACTTTTCACACATTTCTCACTAAGAACCAAGCTTGATTTGGAGGGTTCAAACATTTTGGAATCAAGTTTGCTTAAAAGCTTTATACAAGATTAGCTAGGATGAAAGGGAAGCTTCATTTTCTCTCTTTCATTGTATTTCCTATTATAATTGAGTAGACTTGTGTAGGGTGATTTAACTTATGTAATGGGTTAACTATATACTCTTATGATATGGGATATGATGGCTATATATATATATACATGTTTCGAATTGTCTTGTTCAAACGGGTATTTTCTCATTCATGTCTAAGTGTTTGATAAAATGCCTAAATGAGTAACATGTGTATATAAAATGCCTAGATGAGTAACATGTGTATAAATTGAAGTTTGTTTGTTGCTACACACATCTAATCCATGTTATAATCATGTCTATGTGTTTATATGTGGATGCTAAGAAGTGGGTAATACTTTTATTCATGTCTATATGTATACTTGCATGCCTAGTAACGAGCATAACTTCAATAATGCATACGTGTTGGTTGTTAATTATTTTTAATGGTGTGAACTGAACATGACGATGTTTGGCAGTTGAATAGGTTCCATTATTCACGCACACCTTGGCCTTGAACATGTATGAACGCACTAGCAAGTCAAATCCTGCTGTAGTGACCTTAGAATGACGAAGTATAATTTAGGGCTAATCTAGGCTGAGTCTCCTTTGGCTTTAAATCCAGCCAATAGGTTTCCGAATAGGTTTAGTCGACCTTAGCAACACTAGGTCTTGGCTTTAAATCTAGCCAAAGGTTTAGGTACTAAGGTAGATTCATTCTAAGCCACCTAGGAAGTTAGTTAGTCACTCTTGAGGCCCTAGGTCATAAGGACCACGCCGTAGCTCTAGGAGGCACTGCCTAGGGACGGAGCCGCACCGAGTCCTAGGGGGAAATTAGGACACTAACTAGCAACCTAGTTAAGAGCACTCATGATAGTTAGCTATCATCCCTTAATCCCATAGCATTTGAGTATAGAATTACCCATTCATAAGTCGAAGTCACCCTAACCCCTTCTCAAGTGTTAGTTCCCTCTTGACCAACTTGTGCTCCCATTTTTCATATTCATAGTGTAGTTTTATTTCCTTTACCTAGAGCTCCCGATAATCCAAAACCCCAAAAAAAATATGTCTAGTCTAGATCTTTCTTTTTGGCACTTTTTAGAACACCAAGCATAGAATTCACCCACATTATTCACACCTCCCTATGGTTCGACACCCGCACTTGTATACACTATATTGCACGATCCGTACACTTGCGGGTCTTTTAGAGCTTGCACTCGAAAGACGACACCAATTGGCAATAGGACAAAAAACCCAACGAAAAAAATACAGCTAAGGGGGTGATAGTACACAGGCCAAAGGATCGGTTTTAGCTATGGGTATACATAGATAAGCATTATGGTAAGTTATTTAGTAGGTCAAAGACAAAGTTTACATTCTTTTGTGACAAGCTTTTGGGTAATGGCAATTACTCTTGGAGTGCAACTTTGATCTTATAGTGGAATAGATCGGAGTTAAAAATAATTATTATTATGTCGCCTAGATTGGGCAAGGACATTTTTTATTATTTTTGGAAACCAAGGTTAATTGTGTCTTTTTGGTCCCTTCCCTAGTTGAAATGACTTTGAGAGAGTAATTTTGAAAGAGCAAATTCCATATTGTGGAAGTAGCCTTTTTAGCCAAAGCTTGGAATTGGGTTTGGGCTTTCTTTAGAGTTCAAGATAACCTAATTAGGCTAGGATGGTTTCCTATTGGGCTTGGGCCTTTACATGGATTATGGACTATGTGTTGGACTTGGATAATGGGCTTGGCCTAAGTCTTCCAAGACAAGTGGACAACTTGCAAAATACTACAAAAACAAGTGGACAACTTGCATAAGTCTTCCAAGACAAGATTGACAAGTTACATAAAGGAAATACTACATGAAATTTTCTCCCACATTAAAAGATTAGCTACTTTGGGTGCCAAGGTTTTCTCTATAAATAGACAAGACCCTACACCTTTTATGTAATCCACTTTGTAGTTGATTTCTTCCTTTTTGGCAAGAAAATACTGCAACACATAGTACACACTTATTGTGTGATTTTTTGCTCTAGTTTTTCAAGAACATATTACTTTGCTTCTTCCCACACAAGAGGCTATTCTCTCAAGATAAGTCTCTTTAATCATAGGGAAGAAGATTAAGGAGTTTCTTATTGCGACACCCTTGTAGTAAATTTTTGGCGGCCTTGTTCGTGAACGAGAACAAAGTTCGTGACAGTTTTAGCTTCATCAAAGGCCCCACGCTTTAAGAGGTTAGCTTTACATATTTTTGCAAGTACTAGTTATATTCTATATGTTCTTAAGCATGTTCTTGTGTATGTTATGTGATTATTTTATTTTCCCAGCATGTTTTCTTGGTAGAATTTTTGAAAATATGGACTAGGATACATCACACTTAATAATATCGATCCTACACTTAATAGTAATGCTTCAAAGTTGGAACCAAGATCCAAGTTGTGCTATTTTATTGGGTATCCTAAGGGAACCAAAGGTGGGATCTTTTATAATCCTAAGGAGCAAAAGGTGTTTATAAGAACCCATGCTAGATATTTAGAGAATGGTGAAATGATCCAGAAAACATCAGATTCTGAAGTTGTTCTAGAAGAGGTTTCACAATAATCTCCAGTAACACCTATGGTAACTGTAAATGAAAAAGAACAGCATATTTTTCCTAATATATAGGAGCCTCATCGTAGTGGGAGGATATCCAGGCCTCTTGATAAATACTATGGAGAGTCCTTTCAGACTTCTTCAGAGGATCAGGTGGTGGATCTACAAGTTATGATGAAGCACTTTCCGACATAGATGCTGACCAATGGCATAAGGCAATGGATTCAGAGTTAATCTATGTATTCTAACAAAGTCTGGGATCTTGTAATTGCATCTGAAGGGGTAAAACCTATAGGGTGCAAATGGGTCTACAACAGGAAAAGATGAGTTGATGGAAAAGTTGAAACCTTTAAAGCAAGGTTGGTGGCAAAAGGTTTTACTCAAAAAGAAGGGATCAATTATGAGGAAACTTTCTCACCAGTAGCCATGCTTAAATCCATCAGGATACTTCTTGCCATCACATGTCATTATGACTACGAGATATGGCAAATGGACTTCAAGACAACTTTTCTTAATGGAGAGCTTGACAAAACCATTTACATGACATAACCAGATGGATATGTTGCCAAAGGCCAGGAACATATGGTTTGTAAGTTAAAAAAAAAGTCCATTTATGGATTAAAGCAGGCATCTAGAGCATGGAACATCAAATTTGATCATGCAATTAAATCTTATGGTTTTGATCAAAATATTGATGAACCTTGCGTGTATAAGAGGTGTAATAGAAATGTTGTAGCTTTTTTGGTTCTGTATGTGGATGACATCCTACTTATTGGAAATGATGTGGGGATGTTATTATCCATCAAGATTTGGCTTTTTACTCAATTTCAAATGAAGGATTTAGGAGAAGCTAGTTATGTTTTAGGCATCAAGCTTATGCGAGATCATAAGAACAGAAGGCTAGCCCTATCTCAAGCTTTATTTATTGAGAAGATATTGGTTAGGTTTAACATGCAAAACTGTAAGAAGGCCTTATTACCTTCTAGACATGGAGTTTATCTATCTTGAGATCAATGTCCTAAAACACCTGAGGAGATAGAGAGCATGAAACGAGTTCCTTATGCTTCGGTGGTTGAAAGCCTCATGTATGCCATGTTATGTACTAGACTAGATATCTACTTTGCTGTTGGCATGGTTAGTAGATATCAATTAAACCCTCAACCGGCACTTTTAGTCGCGGTTAAGCATATATTCAAATTCCTACAAGGAATTAAGGATTATGTGCTAGAATACTGTACAGATGATCTAACGCCATTAGCCTATACAGACTCAGATTTCCAGTTTGACAGAGATTCCAGGAAGTCTACTTCTGGATATGTTTTCACTCTGTCAAGATGAGCTATTTCATAGAGAAGTGTGAAGCAAAATTGTATTGCTAACTCTACCATGAAGGCCGAGTATGTAGCAGCATCTGAGGCTGTAAAAGAGGTAGTATGGATAAGAATGTTCCTTTTAGACCTAGAGGTTGTGCCGACAGTTGACAGACCAATAACATTGTATTGCGACAACAACGGTGTTGTGTCACAGTGCAAAGAGCCCAAGAATCACAAAAAGGGTAAATATATTGAATAGAAATATCATTTGATCCATGAGTTTATCTAGAGAGGAGATGTTGTAGTTGAAAAGATAGCTTTAGCAAAAATCCTGGTAGACCTATTTACAAAGACTCTTCCAGAGAAAATGTTAAACCACACATTTGGAGTCTATGGGTTTTAGGCTATGCAGAAGTGATCTTTAGTGCAAATGGGAGATTCTTAGGATTAGTGTGCCCTAAAGCTCACTTGTATAGAACATTTTGGATATTAAATAATGTATAATCATTTTATTAAATGGCATTATGAGTTCCTTACATATTATCTCTGGTATGTTTTATTGATGCATGTATAAAGCTCCCTTGACTTGAACTAATGACTTAGGTGTGCAGTGAGGCTGGATGCAAATAGGTCCAAGTCTAGATTTAGTCACGTCATAAATTGAGTCCATAATCGAATGGTAATGTTGGGTATTCTACCAAAAAAAGGTTATATTGAGCAAGTCTCCTCATTGAGGGTGATATACCTAGGTCATTAGAGGACTTTCCAGATTTGTCTCAACATTACGTGTGTCACGTATTTGACAGGACCATTGTGAGTATGTTTTCTAGAGACATACTGTCAAAGAAAGAAAACAAGATATTCACTACTACTAAATGATCATTGCTCTTAATCTTGAGCATATGTGGACGAACTAATGAAGTTAGGGTTTGGTACTTTGATTCACTGTTGGTGAGATCTTACTTTATTAGGATCAATAGCCTTGTGCATTGAGTGCTAAGTTCTAAATAATTGGAACATGAATATGCAATGTGGAATCTATGTGCCCTCTTTGGGATTGTCCATATTTATCATCCGAATCTAGATCTAGTGATACTACCTTTATGGGTGTATCGGTCATATGGCTTGAGAGTCGCTCCCAAGACTAAGAGATTCCATGACCAAGGATGGTTGACAATAGGACAAGAAACCGAACGGAAAAAGATACAGCTAAGGAGGTGATAGTACACAGGCCAAAGGACCGGCCATATCTATGGGTATACATAGAAGGACATTATGGTTGGTTATTTAGTAGGTCAAAGACAAAGTTCACATTCTTTTGTGGCAAGCTTTTGGGTAATAGCAATTATTCTTGGAGTGCAACTTTGATCTTATGGTGGAATAGATTGGAGTTAAAAATAATTATTATTATGTTGCCTAGATTAGGCAAGGACATTTTTTATTATTTTTGGAAGCCAAGGTTAATTGTGTCTTCTTGGTCCCTTCATTAGTTGAAATAACTTTGAGAGACTAATCTTGAAAGAGCAAATTCTATATTGTGGTAGTAGCCTTATTGGGCCAAAGCTTGGAGTTGGGTTTGGCTTTCTTTAGAGTCCAAGATAACCTAATTGGGCTTGGATGGTTTCTTATTGGGCTTGGGCCTCCACATGGATTATGGACTATGTGTTGGGCTTGGATTGTACGCTTGGCCCAATCTTCCAAGACGTGCTAGAAAGTTACTACAAGAAAAATTCAAATTATACAAGTAACTTCCATGACATGTGGCAAACATTTACTATTAGGAAACAGTTCCCCACATGGAAAGGTTACAAGGTTTAGGTGCCAAACTTTTTCTATAAATAGGCAAGACCTTAAACCATTTCTAGCATCCAAAAATTTTGTAGTTGATCTCTTCCATTTTGGCAAGAGAATACTAAAACACATAGTACACATTTATTGTGCGATTTTTTTGCTCTAGATTTTCAAGAGCATATTACTTTGCTTCTTCCCACATAAGAGGCTATTCTCTCAAGAAAAGTCTCTTTAACCATAGGGAAGAAGACTAGGCAGTTGCATATTGCGAGACCCTTATAGTAAAATGTTTTTTGGTGGCCTTGTTCGTGAGGGGGAACAAAGCTCGTGACAGTTTTAGCTTCATCAAAGGCCCCACGCTTCAAGAGGTTAGCTTTACATATTTTGCAAATACTAGTTTTGTTCTATATGTTCTTAAGCTTGTTCTTGTGTGTTTTATGTGGTTATTTTATTTTCTAGCATGTTTTCTTGGTAGTATTTTTGAAAATATGGACTAGGATAGACCACATATAATATTATCGATCCTACATAAGCCCAGTTTAAAGTCATTTACATATCTAGGGTTGTTTAGCTTATCTGCTAAGTAACTCTGCTACAAAGTTAGAACCTAGGCAGGAATGATGCTATTTCATTGGGTATCCTAAAGGAACCAGAGGTGGGACCTTTTATAATCCTAAGGAGAAAAAAGTAGTTATTAGAACCTATGCTAGTTAGTTGGAGGATGATATGGTGATCTAGAAGATACCAGAATCTAGAATTACTCTTAAGGAGATTTCTGATAAGCCTCCAGAAGCACTTGTTGATATGGAGAAGGAAAAACAACCAATTGCTACTAGTACACAGGTGCTTTATCATAGTTGGAGGATTCTAAGGCAGCCTGATAGATACTATAGGGAGTACTTTGAGTAAAGAGGATGAGGTTGAGGATCCCACTAGTTATGATGAATCAGTTTCTAACATAGATGCTAACTAGTGGCGCAAGGCAATGAATTCTGAGTTGGAGTCTATATACTCTAACGGTGTCTAGGAGCTTGTAGAACCACTTAAAGGGGTAAAAATTATAGGGTGCAAGTAGATCTACAAGAGAAAGAGAGGAGCTGATGGAAATGTTGAAACTTTCAAAGCTAGTTTGGTAGCCAAAGGTTATACCCAGAAAGAAGGTGTCGATTATAAGGAAACCTTCTCATTGGTGGCCATGCTTAAGTCCATTAGGGTATTCCTTACCATCACTTGTCATTTTGACTACAAGATATGGCAAACAGATGGCAAGATAGCTTTTCTTAATAGAGAGCTTGACGAGACCATTTATATGACCTAGCTAGACAGATACATTGTAGTAGTTTAGGAACATATGGTGTGTGATATGTTGTGATTGTGTGTGCATTTGCATTGTCATTTATCTATATTTTAGAGGTGTATTAAGCTTTTGTTTGTGTTTGCATTGTCATTTATCTATATTTTAGAGGTTTATTAAGCTTAAATATTTGCATTAGTGTAGTACTTATGCTAGAGATAGGCTTAAGCATATGCCAATGTATATAGTTCAGTTTCTAAGTTAAAAACTACACTAAATGCTTAATCTTGTGCCCTAGGTGAATTATAGGGTAAAAACGGAGCTTGAACGAGGATGAATGATGAAGATAAAAAAGGTACGGGTCGTGGGATGAAGGCTGAGAGCAAGAACGAAGAAGATTAAAGGTCAAATGAGGGAACTAGTCGACCGGCTAGGTCGATCGGCCATTCTAGATAGGCACACAATAGCTATTATAAAAGCATGTGCCAATGGAGCTTATTTGGAGGGTTTTAAACACTTAGATTGGAGCTTATACAAGGATTTTGTACAAGAGTTTCTAGGATGGAAGGAAAGTTTTCTATTCTCTCTTTCATTCTATTTTATATTATGTTTGAGTAGACTTATTTAGGGTGATTAAACTGGTGTAATGGATGAAGGAAATTGTGGAGACTTTATTCAGATTTCCATGTGCAGGATCAAGCTCTAGAATTAAATTTTTTTTGAGATTTAGAATTAGCTCGTAATTCTTGTGCTAAAAGCTTTGCCTTGTAGAAGTGTTGAGCTTCTCCTCTTCGTACGCGATCAAGAACTAGTCGGAGAGGCTTGTCTTTGGGTTAGGTTTTTGGGAGAGAGTTCTGACAACTAGCATTATGTTTTCTCAAAAACCATTGTGGAAAATAATGAGAAACTCTCTTTATATAAAGAGATCTGGGTTTTTCATAAAGCCCATCCCCACAATCCAATAAGCCCAACTCTTTGGGCTTTAAATTATAGACTTCTAAAATCCATATTTAAGCCTAAATTAAATCCATATTTAATTTATAAACAATACCATGAATTAATTTTGATCCACATATCCAGTGCTAACTAGACATAGTCAAAATCAATTTGGTGACCTGTAATAAGTAATTAAATATTATAATATTTAATTCTCAATTAAATATCTATAATAGTAATTACTTATATTATTATTTAATTCATAAGTAAATAATAACACATTTAATTCATAATTAAATGTGACTGAAGTTATTATATTAGGGTCAATCCTCCAACTAATTCTTGATCATATATGTGACTTCATAGGTTCAGACTTAAATTGGTAATATAAGAACTATTCTTACACTAATCAATTATACTATCTAGCAATAGTTCTCGATGTCCGGATAAGTTGAATAGTTGCAAAGCAATATTAAACAAACTTGGGCACTATGGTGGATTCCCTATGACCTTTGATATTCCGAAATAACCTAAGTGGCATGGTAAACTGTCAAACCCCTAATTAGCTATTCTATGTCAAGTCTCAATCTTGTTATGACTTATTATGACGTGACCACGTGACACATCACGCGGAAAGCTTTGGCCAAAGTCTCAATGAAATAGGACTAAGTATAATATCCTTCTCCTAATACCTAGAGCAGTCAATCCCATCTTAACCTACACATTGACTTTGCAACACTTGCCCATACAAAGCAACCTTTCGTTACCGGATTAGAAATTTGGGTAGTCCGGTACCAAAGCATAGGGAGTAATCCACAAGCCTCTATGGTGATCTCACATCTGAGGGAATATGACATTCATGTGTACCATAAGTTATCCTTTGACAATAGGGTACATACCATAGGATGCTCGTAATAGAGTCATGTTTCATGAGTATATCTCCACACCTCACCGCGAGTCACACGAATGTCTCCGCACTCATTGGTCATGAGGATACCCAACTCATATGACGTACTATAACCTATGCTCGATAGAATTGATGTCTTACTATCAAATTATCATTTGGTTACAAACTATGTTTAAGGACAACCAAGCTATCCCTCATTCACATAGCCCTATTAGGTCATCCCAAGGACTACGTCATGATCTAACGATTGAGAAGAAGATGTACAATATGAAGGCCGAAAATGCGATGATTCATGTACAAATCAGCATGAAGCCTATGATAGATGACTGATTTTAGGACACCATTCCTAACAATGGATTGATTATATACTCTTATGTTATGGGATTTGATGGCTTAATATATATATGTTTTTCTTGTTTCAATGGCTATTGGTCAATACATGTCTAGGAGTTTGATAATATGCCTATAAGAGTTGTATCCGTATAAATTAAAGTCTATTTGTTATGAAACACCTCGAATCTATTCTGTAATCATGTCTAAATGTTTATATGTAGATTTTATGAAGTGAGTAATACTTATGTTCATGTCTATGTGCATGTTTGCATGCCTAGTAGTGAATATGAGCTTAATATTGCATATATGTTGGTTCCAAAGTGCTTTTAATGGTGTAATTCGAGCATGACGATGTTTGGTAGTTGAATCGGTCTCTTTATTCGTGAACACCTTGGCTTAGAACATGTATGAATGCACTAATAGGTCAAATCCCGCTACAATGACCTTAGAATGATGAAGCGTAATTTAGGGCTAACCTAGATTGAGTCTCCTTTGGCTTTAAATCCAGCCAACATGTTTTTGAATCGGTTTGGTCAACCTTAGGGGCACTAGGTCTTGGCTTTAAATCCAGCCAATGGGTACTAAGGTAGGTTCGTTCTGGGTCACCTAGGAAGCTAGTTAGTCACTCTTAAAGCCCTAGGTCATAAGGACCATGTCATGGCTCTAGGAGGTGTCGCCTAGGCACGGACCTGCACCAAGTCCAAGGGAGAAATTAGGACACTATTTTGCAGCCTAGTTAAGAGCAATCGATAAGTAAGCCATTCCATGTAATCCCATATCATTTGAGTCTAGAATCACCCATTAATAAGTAAAGGTCACCCTAATCCTTTTTATTTGTTAGTTCCCTCTAGATAGTTTGGTTCTCCACTTTTCATTTATATAGTGTAGTTTTATTTCCTTTAGTTTGAGCTCCCAAAAATCCTAAAACCCAAAAAATGGTTAATTTCGGTCTTGTTTTAGGTACTTTCTAGGACACACACATAGAACCATTCTATAAAATAGCCTCCCTGTGATTCAATACCCATTCTCGTATATACTACACTACACCGATCCGTGTGCTTGCAAGTCTTTAGAGCTTGCACTCGAGAGACTCATCAAGTTCTTGGCACCGTTGCCAGGAAGGCATGGTGGTTTACATTCTTTGCTTGTTTGTTTTAGTAATTGCTTTTTATTTGTTTTGCTTTATTTTGTTAGCTTGCTTTAGTAGTTGTTTATCTTGCTTTGAGTTTAGTTCCTTTGATCTTTTTTGTGTTTACTTTTTGTGCTTAGCATAACTTGTTTGTTTAGCTTTCTTGTTTTGCTTTTTCTTTCTACTTTTAGTAGACTCCATAGGTTTGTGGCTTATTTGTTGTAGATTTAGGTTATTTTTGAAGTTTTGGGGGTTGAAATGGCTGGAGTTTGGATAGTGTTGCATATTTGGTAAGAGATCCCTTTGGAATCACTTTATTCCATTCAATCCCAAACCCAATAGGATTACACGACACATTAGAAATTTAGGAGATGGCCAATCCAGATAACCCTTATATCCCTCATATTCCCCGTATGAATCCTATTCCACTGCATGATCACCATGGGTATCAAGCCCAAGATCATTTTTGGCAAGAACCCTTAGACCGGTCCTACCCATAGATGATGAGCTGACACTTAGGGAATTCTTCCTCCCTAATACCTTTGACACTAATGTGGCTATTAATATTTCGGGCTGAGGGAGGCAAATTTTGAGATTAAGCCTAATATGTTGGCTATGCTTCTTTTCTTCTACAAAAGGAGCAATGAGAGTCCCTTGGACCATATTACTGATTTTGTAGAAATGAGTTCTACTATCCATGTCCCCAATGTGTCTCAGGAGGTCATTTGTCTTAGGTTATTCCCGTTCACCCTCAAGGATAAGGCTAAGTCATGGTTTCATTCTTTACCTAGTAGTTGTATCACATCATGGGTTGAGCTTCAATCTAGGTTTTACCAAAAGTTCTTTCCCATGGCCAAAATGGTCGACCTTAAGGCATCTATTATGACATTCTCCTAGCATAATTTAGAGTTCTTTCATGAGACTTGGGGAGAGATTCAATGACCTTCTTAGACAATGTCCCCACTATAAATATGATAAGCATGACCTACTCCAATATTTCTTTTGAGCTTTAAATGATCAAAATAGAATGATGGTTAGTGCCGTCTCTGGGAGTGGATTTTATAATTTGAGGGTGAATGAGGCTTGGGAGAAAATGGATTTGTTGGCCAAGAACGCTTTCCAAAATTTGACTATGGATAGGTCTAGTCAGGGAGTGGATAGAAGAGGTGTTCATGAGGTTGGAGTTTCTTTAGATTTGCCCTCTAAGGTAGAGGCCTTAAAGAACAAGCTAGATGAATTCATTATTTTGTCTCTTTTCTCTCACAGTCGTAGGACTAGTTCTATAGGTTCTTCCTCTGCCTCTTCGGTAGTTGAGGTGTGTGCATTGTGTTTCGAGTCATCTCATGAGACTGTTGTGTGCCCCTTAGCACCCCAGTTCCCTGATTTCATGTAAGAGCGAGTGTGTGCCACACAAGTTTATTCTCATAAGTATAATCCGTACTTAAACACATATAATCTGGGTTAGAGGGACAACCCTAAGTTTTCTTGAAGACAGGGTCAACATGAGTCTTTTTATTCCCAGCCCCAGGCCCTACTCCAATAGTGACCCCGTCCTACTAATCCTCCAGGGTTTTACAATATTAATCAACCTATGCTTCTTAGTGCTCCTCAACCATACACTCTCTGCTCCTTCTAGTAGCCAATCCCCTAGCAATGATGTGATGAAGTTGGTACAGTTTATTTAGAATCAGTAGTAGGCATTAACTAGTCAGCAGTAGGAGATAGCAGATAATAGGCAAGAGATGGCTAGGTTTGAGGCACAATTAGGGTAGCTTGTCATGCAGTTAAACACTAGAGACCCTGGGAGCTGCCTTTCTAACCAAAGGTGAACCCTATAGTCTAGTCCTATTCCTCCACCCCCTCAGGCCCAAGTAAAGGCCGTCATCACTCTTAATAGCAGTAAGATAATGGATAATAAAGTAAGAGTTGACTATGTAGTGCCTGTACCTCGTGATCTTTTTGAGTTTAGTGAGCTCGATTAAAGCCCTGTAGCAAAAGGGCCTATTGAGAGAGTTGAGCCCATTAGAGACCATGGAGCGAGTAGTACTTCCCGCCCACATTAGAAGGGAAAGGAGCCCATTGATAATTCCCATATGTCTAGAGATGTTGCACCTAGAGTTCCCTTCCCATTCGCTTTAGAGAGGCCCACGTCTAATGAGGATTCTAGGTTTTTCAAGATCTTAAAGCATGTTAAGGACCTTAAGGTCAATCTTCCCTTGATAGATGCGATGCTTTCGATTCCCTTCTATTCTAAGTTCTTCAAAGACGTTTGTACGAGAAAGCATAGATTATTGAACATTTCTAAAAAGTGAGGCTTACGGAGAATGTGACTAGTATTCGTATGTTAGGCCTTTTGCCCAAGATGAGTGACTCCAGAGCTTTCACCATTCTTTGTAGGATCCATGAGACCCAAATTGATCATGCCTTACTAGATTTAGGGTCCACTGTGAATCTCATTCCATACTCCATCTATCAGTAGCTAGGTTTAGGTGAATTGTCCCCTACACAAGTTACTTTTCAACTAGTTGATAGGTCCGAGCGTAGACCTAAGGGTATGATAGAGGATGTTATGGTCCAAGTAGGTGACTTCACGTACCCTATTGACTTCATAGTAGTAGGTATAGACTTAGGTCATGATTCTAGAAATTCTCCACTACTTTTTTTAAGTTGCCCCTTCTTTGCTACCGCAAATGCTATTTTTCATGGAAGGTCAGGGTTATTAGAGATGAAATTTGAGAATTTGAGGCCCACTATGAAGGCCGCTAAGGCGGTGAATAGGGCAAGTGTAGGAGGAGAAGAGGATGGAGATGAGTGCTTTGGAGTTGATGTGATTGATACTTGCATTGAGGACTTTGTAGAAAAGACCATGACTTATGAAGAAGAATTGAGAAAACTTAAGAATTTGTTGTCTAGCTTTGATTTGGAGATGCTAAAGTGGAAATAAGTAGCTTTTACTCCCTTGGTTGAGGATTCCATGATGGATGAGTCACTTGAGGTTATTTTATCTACTCTTGGTTCTAATAATGCCCCCATTAATGATATTGAGGTTGAGTCCCCCTTGGTTGAGCCTAACCTATCTTTAGACTTTAAACCCCTTCCTGAACATTTAAAGTATGCTTTCCTAGGCCCTAGTGAGACCCTTTCAGTTATCATAGCTTTTGATCTTTTTAGAGAGCATGAAGAGCGTCTCTTAGAGGTTCTTAGGAAACATAAAAAGGCTATAAGATGAAAAATTAATAATTTGAGAGGAATTTACCCATTGGTTTGTATGCATCATATTCACTTTGAGGATGAAGCCATTCTTTCTAGGGAAATACAAAAGAGGCTAAACCCACATATGAGCGAAGTAGTTAAGAAAGATATTATTAGGCTCTTAGATGCAGACATTATTTATTCAATCTCTGATAGTGAGTGGGTTAGTCTGGTCCAAGTAGTCTCTAAGAAGTCCAAGATCATAGTTTTGGAGAATGAGAGAGGAGAGCTTATCCCTACATGCACTCCCATGGGTTGGAGAGTTTGTATTGACTATAGGAAGCTCAATTCCAAAACTAAGAAGGATCATTTCCCATCGCTTTTTTTAGACTAGATTTTAGATAGAATAGCTGGGCATAGCTACTATTGTTTTCTAGATGGCTATTGGGGTTATATATGATCCCCGTGTTTCCTGAGGTCCAGGAAAAGACCACCTTTACTTGTCTCTATGGTGCTTTTGCCTATAGGAGGATGCCTTTCGATTTATGTAATGCCCCAACGACATTTCAGAGGTGTATAATGGCCATTTTTAGTGATATGATTGAGAGACATTTAGAGATATTCATGGATAACTTCTCTATAATTGGTGATAGTTTTGATGAGTGCTCAGAGTCATCTCTCTTTAGTCTTCAACCATTGTGTGAAGAAGAACTTAGTGTTGAATTGGGAGAAGTCCCACTTCATGGTGTAGCGTGGGATAGTTTTGGGTCATGTAGTCTCATCTAGTGGCATTCAAGTTGACCCGACTAAGATAGGATTGATCGAGAAATTGACTTTCCCTAAGTGTGTTAAGGATGTTAGATCTTTTCTAGGGCATGCAGGATTCTACTGTAGGTTTATCAAGGATTTAGTCACATCGTGTGTCCTTTGTCTAGGCTCTTAGCACAAGATATATTCTTTGAGCTTGATGATAAGTGTGTTAAAGCTTTCAATAGGCTTAAATCCTTATTGTCTACCTCCCTAATCATCCAGCTGCCTGAATACAGTCTCCCATTCAAGGTTATGTGTGATGTATTCTATTATGTGATAGGAGTTGTTTAGGCCAAAGGAAGGATAAGTTGCCTTATGTAGTATATTATGCTAGTAAGACTCTTATGAAGCCCAAAAGAACGGCACTACCACAGAAAAAGAGCTTTTAGCGATAGTCTTTTCCCTTGTCAAGTTTAGGTCATGTATCCTAGGGTCTAAAGTGATTACCTACACTGATCATGCAACAATAAGGTATTTGTTAGTTAAGAAAAATATCTAAGCCCCACTCAATTAGGTGGTTGCTCTTTCTTCGAGAGTTTGACATTGAAATTCGGGACAAGAAGGGTAGTGAGAATTTGGTAGTGGATCACCTTTCCTGTCTTGTTAGTGAGTCTTCTAGTGATCCATCCCCTTTTTGTGATTCTTTTCCCAACAAGCAATTGTTTGTCATCTCTCATCCCACACCATGGTTTGCTCATATTGCTAATTATCTTGCCATAGGGCATTTTCCCTTCCATTGGGAGAAGAGAGAGAGATGGGCTCCTAGCACAAGTAAGACATTTCTTTTAGGAGGATCCCTCTCTTTTTCTTTAAAGTGTGTGCAAATAAAGTGATCCGCCAGTGTGTGCCCGAGGATGAATTCGAGAGCATGTTGAGTATGTGTCACTATAAGAGGTGTGGAGGTTATTTTAGTGGAAAGAAAATCGCCATGAAGGTGTTGCAATGTAGATTGTTTTGGCCCATTCTTTTTACGGATGCCCAGGATTATTGCAAAAAGCATGTTAGAAGTCAACAATCTCGGCCCATCTCTAGGAGAAACATGATGCCTTTATCCCCTATTCTTCCATATGAGCTATTTGATGTTTAGGGAATAGATTTCATGGGTCAATTTCCACCTTCCTTTAGCTAAGAAAACATTATAGTGGTTGTAGACTATGTGCCCAAATAGGTTGAGACTATCCCCACATGCATTAATGACCATAGGGTAGTGGTTAAATTCATTAAGGAAAACATTTTCTTTAGATTTGGGGTCCCTAGGGTTTTGATTAGTATTGGGGGTTTACATTTTTGCCATAGGACATTGGAGTCCTTATTGAGGAGATATTGGTTACCCATAAGGTTGCTAACCCTTATCACCCCCAAACTAGTGGAGAAGTAGAGGTCTCCAATAGGGAGATTAAACACATATTAGAGAAACCTTTTAGGCCCGATAGGAAAGATTTGTCCATTAGGTTGGATGATGCTTTGTGGGCCTACCATACCTCTTTTAAGACTCCATTGGTATGTTTTTATATAGATTGGTTTATGGAAAAGCTTGAGCAAAGGGCTTATTGGGCCATCAAACCCTTAAATTTTGATTTGGCAAGAGCGGGTAAGAAAGGAAACTAGACCTAGCAGAGCTGGAGGAGCTTAGATTGGAGGTGTACGAGAATGCCAAACTTTATAAGGATAGGATGAAGAGGATTCATTATAAACACATTCTTAAGAAATCATTCTTTCCCTGCGAAACATTTTGGTTATTAACTCACGTTTGAAGCTCTTTCCAAGTAAGCTCAAGTCAAGATGGGATGGTCCATTTGAAGTGTTGATTGCCTACCCTTCCGAAGCGATCAAGATCAAGGATTTGAAGGATGATTGAGAGATGACAGTGAACGAGCAATGCTTGAAGCATGCACATGCTTCGAGTATGGCTCGTGTGAAGGTGCTAATGCTACAGGACCTCATCTACAGAGGCCGATGAAGAAAATATGATCGCTTGGCTGACGACATGGTGGTTAGTGCTACTAAGAGGCAATCTAGGTTAAATTTTGCAATTTTGCACTTGTTTTGTTTTGCTTTCTTTTGTTTTCTTTCTTTTTCTTTCAACCACACCAAAGTGTTGAATCCTGATCCTTTGTTCCATAAGATATATCGTTGCTAATTCTTGCACATGCCAATGCAAGCATGCATAGGTAATGCTACTAACCTTATTTTCTTTATGAGTGTTGGTGGTTTATGAGTCACATGGTTAGTAGTGTGGTAATTTATCAATGGCATGGAAAGCTTTGAAGACAATGCAAGGTTGTGTCTATCCTTTCTCCACTTGTTCCCTATGTTTCTACCCTATCCCCACTACCCATACTTACTTTGTGATGCCAATTTGCTTGTTTATATGCTTTGCTCTATTTGCTTGAGGACAAGCAAAGTAAGGTTTGGGGGTATGGGGCTTTGGTCTTGTTGTTTTATGTTTTCTGAGGATAGATTGCATCATGTTTGTAAAAATGGTGAAATTTTTTCAATTTTGATGCATGAAAAGTTGTTTATTTCTTGGTTTATCATTGTGTTGGCTATTGTGATTGACTCAATTTAATATTGAATATGAGAAGCATTCTGGGGAAGTAAATGGAGTGGATTGAAAATCGGTTCTTAGAGGGGATGCCTTTGAAATTTTTGGGAAGTGTGGACATTTAAGAATGCCCCTTGTAGCCACCCCATAGCTTGGTAGAAAAAAGTGATGAGAAAGGGTTATTGATGTGAGTCCTCCTTCCTTGATTGATTATTGTTGATGCGCTTTAGCCTTTCTTTTTCTTTTCTTTTTGTAATAGAAAGCAAAGTATGAAAAATTTGAAAAAGGCAAAAGAAGGTGCAAAAAGATCAGAAAGTAAAAAAAAAAAAATTAGAAAAAAAGAGAAAAAGCCAAAAGCACAAAAAATGTTTAGATACAAATATTTTATAAGAAATAAATAAATATTTAATCAATAGATAAATAAAATAACTAAACCTTTTAATGCATAAAGTACTTCCACAAGAATTTAACAAGGAGAAATATTAATAGATAATATCATTTTGACATTTTTCATAATTTCTCTGATCTTTTTTTGGTTTAGCAAGGGGCAGGATCACACAGCTAGTGTCGATATATTCTTACCTTACTAAGCAAGACCTTGTTATAAGAAATTACTTTCTCATCAGGAAAGCTAATGCTTATAACTATCAAACTTAAGTTACAGAGGTTTCATGAACTGTGCATATAATGTTCTCATAATATAAACCATCACCCAACTAACATGATAATAACTAGCACTTAATGGAAGGACACAATAATCTTTAGTGCTTCTAACTAGTTCTGATGTGTAAAAGGAAAAATAAGGATGAAAAGGAAGCCCGAATAAAAGTGCTTTTATTATAGGAGATATGAGGATATATATTTGTGTACGACAAGTACATGTCTAATATCTTTTCGGAATTTATTAGTTGTAATTATAAGGAATTCTTATCTAATTTCTTCTTTTTTCATATTTGTCTCACACCTTATGCATTTTCAGATTTAACGACCATCACAATCTGAATAATTATTACAGTCATAATCACATATGTAATTATGAATCCTATACCATTCTCTTCGGAATGACTTTGAGCCAATTGATATAATCAATAATATTATACCAAATATTCTTTTGCTCATAGGATGTGGATAATATGGAAAATATTTCTTCAAATCATGCTCTCAATATTGCTATTCCAATGGTGTATTCAAGACATAATTGGAAGATCTCCAGACTTGTGATGGTCATAAAGGATATATTTTTATTCCTTTATTTTCACAATATATTTAGCCTTTAAGCCTTGGTGGAGATAATAATGAAGGAAAGTCATTTATTTTACGCAATCCTTTAAGGATGCGTAATGTCCTTCTATGAATATTTTCTTCCACAATTAATATCATCCATGTAGATTCTAACCTCAAGGGTTTATTTCATATTTATAGCCTGATATAATAAAGACGATGAACTTTTGGCTATTAATCGTATGGATATCAATATCAACTTTTTCAGGCTAATTGTTGTTCTTCAATATATTAAAATGATGAACTTTTAGTTCGTGATATTTGGTGTTGTTAGCTTAATAATGCTATTTTGTATAAGTTTTGATGATGCAAATTATGGTTGAGATAACGAATGTTTGAATTGAATATCTTAAGTTGCTAATATCCCATGTAAGATTGCTTTTAAGATCGTTACATGAGCACATTAGCAAGGGAAATGGAGATCATTAGAAGATGAAGTCCTTCTCATGACTTGAAGAATGAAAGAAATTGAGTGAAACACTCAATGAGATGCACCAAAGGTTTACTAAAATTATTAACAACTTAAGTGCTATTGGCAAAAAATACCCAAATGATGACTTGAATAGAAGATATTAGTTGCTTTGCCTATGGACTATAAGCCTAAGGTGACTTCCATTAGAGAGTCCAAGACCTTGTCCTCTATGACCGTTCATGAATTAATTTGCAACTTACAAATGGAGGAACTTATGCTTAATCAAGAAAGGCTTAGAGATGAGGAAGAAAAGAAAATTAAGAAATCTTTGCTTTCAAGGCTATTGAAGAAGATGATGGGGAAAGTGATGATGATGTGGCTATGATAGCTAGAAATTTTAAAAAGTTTATAGGGATAAGAAAGATGAAGAAAGAAGACTCCTGAAAGAAGAAAGGAAAAGAAAATCTTGAAAAAGAAGTAATTTGCTTCAATTGTAAAAAGCCAGGATAGAAATTCCCTAAGCTTGTGAAGAAAGGAAAGAAAGCAACGCAAGCAACTTGGGATGAATCTAATCCAAGTGATGAAACCAAAAACAATGGAAATCAAGAGTAATTGGCAAATTATGTGTGCGTCATGGCTGAAAGTAAGGTAAGCATCAATTCTCCTAGTACATCTAGTCATAATAATCCTTTAATTCCTCATGGAGATGAAATTAATGAAGATGAATGGCATCATATTGCACTTGAACTTTATGACAATCTTTCTAAAATTTTTTAGAAAAATAAGGATTTGAAAAAACAAATTAAAGATCTTCAAAATGAAAATCATGATTTGAAACCAGAAAAGGAGAATTTGAAAAATAATGTTGATGTCTTGGTGCTATGTTTGGAACATGATCCTATGAAGAACCAGATAAAATCTTCTTAAGCCTGCTCCGGTCATGTTCAATCTGCAAAACAAAGAGATCCATGCACCAGTTTGGTATCGACCAAAGATCCATTGATGCCTAAGTTAGTATATTTCTTAAGAGAGTAAGTTTAAGAAAGTGAATGAGTAGGAATTAATGAGTTACGTTATTTGGAACTAAGGGTTCTTATTTATAGTTTGGGGGAAGGACAAATGTCACCTTATCTGATTTGTACAGTTGGTCATTGGGTATTGTGGGCCTGGTTAGGTAGTGTCGCAAATGATTGGTTAATCATACTCTGAGGATTCCTTATCGAAGGGTTCTTGATAAGATCATGGGTATAACTCGATCCCCTATCAATAGCCCCTATTTGTGGACTGTTGGATCTAATATGCAACTACCATATTCAAGATTAGGTGCTGGATTTTAATTTTAATCAATAATCTATACATGGTAGCAAACAATAGCATAATCACATGTTATACACATAGGAATCAATGCAAAAATGTAAATATAAACAAGAACGGGTGTAGATTTTGTTACCCTTGATTCATGATTTGAAGATCAGTGGCCTCTTTATGTCAAATCTTCCTCGAAGTAGCGGCCTTGTGGTTTTCTCCACTATGACCACTCTTTTTAAAACTAGGATATTTTAGCTATGTAGTAGGCAAGCTAAAATAAAGGCTAAAGATGAGGAGGACGTTACTAGTGTGTGTTTTTGGTGTTAGTGTGTAAAAAATACTGCACGCACACACCCCAAGAAAGAAAATATCAAAGAGACTCATCTTAGGTCATGCTCATCTAGTACTATTTATGGTACTAAGCTTTCCCTAAAAGAATAAGATCTAGGGAATGTAGAAATTCCCTCAATACCTTTCATTGAACTCTCTAGATAAGAAATATTCTCTTGAGATAAAAGAACACACACACCTATGTGGTCTTTGCTCTTCTAGTTGAGATATCTATAAGTTATATTAAAAAGACTCATAACATCTCTTCTTAACTTCTAAATTCAAATCTTAATTAAGCAACTCACATAATAAATTCCTTAATTTTGCATCCAATGGAGAAGTCGCTAGTGGAGGAACCAAAAGACATAATTATTCTTGGCTCCTAAAATGACCAAAATGCCCTTGCCACTACTTTGGCAACATCGTGGCCATTCTAGCTTTGGTCTACTCCACAAAAGACCAAAAAGCCACACTCCATGAATAATTATTGGCTAAGCAGGAGCTTGTTACATGTCGTAACCTTTGTCTTTGACCAACCGAGTGAAATGATCAAAATATTCTTTTATGTACACCTAAAGTCATGGTCGGTCAAATGGCACCATTAACTCTAAGACTACATTTGGAACCTTAGAATTTCTAGTCCAAAAAGTGATCACCACCTGGTCATAGATCTCTTGATCTAGGGAGTGACCTACAAGCCAAATGACCAATATATCCCTGAAAGGTAATATTGCTAGATTTAGATTTATGGTGACCAATAAGACAAATCCAAGGGGGCACATAGACTCTGCTTTTACATATTTATGTCCTAATTGATAAAAACATAACACCCATTATACGAGGCAAACAATCTTATCACTCAAGACCTTTCCTCATGGTACATCAAAGTCCTACACCCTAACTTCACCAATTCATCCACACATGCTCTCAAGATTAAGAGCAACGTGACTCAAAAGTATAGAGTATCTTGTCCTTTATATATGATAGCACAATTCTAGAAGACATACTCATGGGGGTTTTGTCGAATATATGACACACGTACTAGGAGCAAAGTTTGAAAAGACCCTCAAATTACCTAGGTAGATCACCCCTATGGGAGATTCTCCCACTATAGCCTTATCTCGGTAGAGTGTCTAACACTAGCATGTGACTATGGACATCTTTATGATATATCCAAAACTAGAATTGGACCTATATGCATCCAACCTTACTACACACGCAAGTGATTGAATTATATCATTAGACCTTTACACAATGTATCACACATATACACTAGAGATAATATATGTTAGAAGTGCTCATAGATATAATAAATGATCAAATATTTAGTTTAATATTTGTGTACAAGTGGTGTTTAGGACATACAATCCTAACAATCCTAACAATCTCCCACTTGTACTAAAGATCACTTCCTATGAGCCTAACACCCATAGAATCTACATGTGTGGGAAACACTTTCTCTGGCAGAGTCCTCGTGAATGGGTCTACTAAGTTCTCAGCTGAAATGATCTTCTGCATTACTATGTCACCTATCTAGATGAACTCTCGGATCAAGTGGTACTTCTTTTCAATATGTTTACCCCTATAATGTGTCCTTGGCCCTTTGCAAAGTCCAACAGCAGCTACATTGTCATAGTACAAAATAATGGGTATCTATACAACTGGGACAACCTTTAGGTCAGTGAGGAATTTCTTCAACCACATGGCCTCCTCCGTAGCCTTAGACGCTGCTACGTACTCAACTTCTATTGTTGAGTTTGTGATGCATTTCTGCTTCACACTCTTCCATGAAACAGTATCTCCTAACAAAGTAAAGAAAAAAAAACCCAGAGGTAGACCTCCTTAAATATTTGTTTTACTGGAAGTTCAGGTCCGTATACGCTAATGGTACTAGATCATCTAACTGATATTCTAGCACATATTCCTTAGTTCTTCGAAGGAACTTGAATATTTGCATTACTGCATTCTAGTAATCTGGTCTAGGGTTTGATTGAGTTTTGCTAACCATGCTAACAACATAACAAATATCCAGCCTGGTACATATCATGGCATACATAAGGCTTCCAACTACCAAACATCAAGAACCTTTTTCATCTTCTTTATCTCCTTAGTTGTCCTAGGACATTGGTCTTCAAATGGAGTAACTCTATGTCTAGAAGACAAGAGGCCTTTGTTGGAGTTTGCCATGGTATACCTCACTAATATCTTCTTTATGTAGCAAGCTTAGGATAATGTAAGCCTCTTGTTCTTCTGGTCTCATATAATCTTGATCCCAAGAACATAGCTTGCTTCTCCTATATCTTCATATGGAACTGAGAAGATAACCAAACCTTTATGGAAGAAAACATCCCTACATCGTTCCTAATCAACAAGATGTCATCCATATACAGAACTAGGAAAGCCACAATATTTCCGTTACTTCTCTTGTACACACATAGTTCATCAATGTTTTGCTCAAACCTAAAAGACATGACCGTATGATCAAACTTGATTTTCTATGCCCTAGATGCCTGCTTAAGCCCACAAATGGACATTTTAAGCTTGTACATCATATGTTCCTGGCCTCTTACAATGCATCCGTTTAGCTAGGGCATATAAATGGTTTCATCATACTCTACATTAAGAAAAACTATCTTGACTCTATTTTCCATATCTCATAGTCATAATGACAAGTGATGGCAAGAAGTATCCTGATGGATTTAAGCATGATTACTAAAGAAAAGGTTTCCTCATAATCGAAACCTTATTTCTGGGTATAACCCTTGACGACCAATCTAGCTTTAAAGGTTTCAACCTTTTGTGTTACGTCCTTGATTCCTCTCGTAGACCCACTTGCACCATATGGGTTTTACCCTTTCAAGTGCTTCTACAAGCTCCCAGATACCAGTAGAGCACATAGACTTCAACTTAGAGTCTATTGCCTTGCACCACTAGTAAGCATCTACGTCTAAAACTGCTTCAGCATAATTAGTGGGTTCCTCAACCTCACCCCCTTTAGAAGTCTAAAAGTTCTCCACATTGTATGTATCAGGCTGTCTTTGAATCCTCCCACTATGACAAGCACCCAGTATACTAATAGCAACTAGCTACTTTTCCTTTTTCATATCAACAGGTGTCTCTAGAGACTTATCAAAAATTTCCTCAAGAGTAACTCAAGATCTAGATGTTTTCTAGATCACCATATCATCCTCCAAGTATCTAGCATTTGTGCTAATAAGCATCTTCTGCTCCTTGGGATTATAGAAGATCCCATCTCTAGTTCCCTTAGAATGCCTAGTGAAATAGCATAGTTCCGACCTAGGTTCCAATTTTGTAACAAAACTACTCAGCATATAAGTTGGACGTCCCCAAATGCATAAATGACTTAAACTAGGGTTACGTCCTGTCTGCATCTCCTGAGGCATCCTAGGTACTAATTTAGATAGTAGCAAGTTCAGAACAGATGCTGCTATCTCTAGGGCATACCCCCAAAAGGATATTGATGTGTCTTGGTTTTGAGTGTGTTTGCATTAATTGTTCCTATGTTTCTATAGGTATATTATGCTATATGAAGTGCATTAGTATAGATTTACATTACATTTGTGTATATTAGGATACAATTGTGCATAGTTCAGCTTAAAGAGTAAACACTATACTAAAGTGCACTTATCTTGCGTTTTAGTTGAGTATGAGAAATGTTTGGAGCTTGATGAAGATGGAGCTAGCTTGGGCAAGATTTGAAGAAGATTTTAAGGATGAAAAGTGGAAGAAAAACAAGACTAAAAGCTTTCAAAAGAAGGCAAAAGCAACTAGAAGCAAAATGAAGCAAAAACAAAGTCAAAAAGGGTGAAACATGAAGTACTGGTTAAGTGGCTTCAGAGAGGCGGTCAACCCCCATATTTAGGTGCCAACCAAAGCGCTACTTCTTCCAAGTGGCTGAGTGGATTCTTGGTACTGGTCTATCGATATACTCAACAGGTAGTACGCGAAATTTGGCTATAAAAGCCGCCCTTTTTTGGCTATTTTATGGAGAACTAATACATACACTTCACACCCACTTTACACACATAAAACCCAAACTCATCCACCTCACACACACCTTCTCACCTCACACACATCTTCTCAAGCTAGATTGGAGTGATTTAAAATTATTGGAGTGAGGATTTCATCAAGTTTTGTACAAGGATAGCTAGGATGAAAGGTAAGTTTCATAATCTTTCTTTCATTCTATTTTCATTTATGTTTGAGTAGAATTGATTAGGGTGATTTAGGTTGTGTAATAGGTTGATTTCACACTTTTATGTTATGGGATTTTCATGGCTTATATATATATACATACTTTGTTCTTCATGATAATGGCTTTTCCTCAATACATGTTTATATGTTTGATTAAATGCCTAGAAGAGAAGTATGTACATAAATTGGAGTTTATTTGCTACAAAACACCTCTATTCCATCTAATATGCATGTATATGTGTTTACTTATGGCTTGTTGGAAGTGGGGTTGCTTTGTTCATGTTTATGTGAGTACAAGCATGTTTTATAGTGCATATAACTCCAATCTTGCCTATATATTGGTAACCAATTCCTAAAAATGGTGTAAATCAAACATGGTAATGTGTTAGAAGTGAATAGGCTGACATATTCATAACACCATTAGAGAGAACACGTAGAATTGTGCTTATAGATTTAATCCCACTATTGTGAACCTTAGAATGACGGTGCACGACTTTGTACTAGTCTTGATTGAGTTTGATTTAGCTTTAAATCCAGCTAATAGGAGTCCGGTGGGTTTAGTTGACCTTAGTAACCCTAGGTAATAGCTTTAAATCCAGCTAATGGTTTAGGAGCTATGATAGGTTCGTTCTAGGTCATCTAGGAAGCTATCTTAGTCCTTCCTATGGCCCTAGGTCTTAAGGACCATGCTATAGCTCTAAGTGTGTACAACTAGGGGACGGACTCACACCGAGTCCAAGGGATAGATTAGGATACTAGATAGTGACCTAGTTAAGAGCATCTCATAGATAAGCCATTCCCCTTAATCCTATGGCATAAAAGTCGAGAATCACCCATTCGCAAGTGAAAGTCACCCTAACCTCTTCCAATTGTTAATTCCCCTTTAGTCTAGTTTATATCCCCATATCCTATTCCCAATTCTAATAGTGTAGCTCTTTTCTCTTCCCTTTGAGCTCCTGCTATATCCAAAAATACCAAAAATATACTTAAGATAGGTTTTCTTTTAGGCAACATCTAGAACACAAGCATAGAATCCCTTCCACGTAATAACTTTCCTGTGGTTCGACACCCAAACTTGCACCCATCTATGTGCTTACAGGACCTTTAGAGCTTGTGCACTATCGACACATGAGACATAGGTAACAACGCATGAGACATCATCAACCTTACTATCTCTAAGACAATACGGTTCCTTCTTTCTGCCACACCATTCAGCTAGGGAGTGCTTGGTGCAATCAATTGTGCCACAATCCCTTGCTGTGTGAGACAATCCCTGAATTTACCCAAGAGGTATTCGCCACCACAAGTAGACCGAATGGCTTTGATACATTTATCTAATTTCTACTCTGCCTTAGCCTTAAACTTCTTAAATTTCTCAAAGGATTTAGACTTGCATCGCATTAGATAAACATAACCATATTTAGAGTAATCATCCGTGAATGTAATGAGATACTCATAACCTCCATGAGCTGGTGTACTCATAGGACTATATACATCAGTATGCACCAATTCCCGTACCTTATCAGCCCTCTGTCCATTAGAAGAGATTGACCTTTTGGTCATCTTCCCCTTAAGACAGGAAATACATTGAGGTAGATATTCGAGATCTAATGAGCTAAGAGACCCATCCTCGATTAACCTTTGAATGCATTTTTGACTAAAATGTCCCAAACGCAAATGCCAAAGATAAGTATCATTGGTTTCAGGAACCTTTCTTTTAAGGGACTCTACTCTCTCAGTGTTATTTGTTGCAGCACAAGTAGGTATAAATAGAGCAAACCATTATGTAGTCGACTAGAATATATAAAACTTTCATTTCTACTGATATCAACATTAGAATGGAAACATATTGAAAAAAATCATCAACAACTGTGAAACAAAAACTAGGTTTTTGCAAATGTCTAGAAAATAATAAACATTGTTCAAAACTAAAACCTTACTACAAAAGAACGACAACGAACTTGACCAACTGTAACAACCTAAACTTTCACTCTTATGCTGACTCTAAGAGCAAACTCCCCTCTACTTAGGTCCCGCATAACCTAAAACTCGTGCAAAGAACTATAAATATAATTAATGGCTCCTGAATCTACAATCCAAGAACCAATAGAATCAATCTCTAAACTAGTTTCAACATAAAGCATGAGGGATGTACCTTCCTGCCTAGGGGTTGGTGCTTGGGACAGTTCTTCTTCCAGTGGCCTTTCTCGCCATACTTGTAGCACTTCCCTTTGGGCTTACCAACACCCGCTCCCTACTTTGCCCGAAGGGTCTTCTTCTTCTTCTTCTAGTCACACTGCTGCTTTCCTTTCATCTTGGGCTTTTTCTTCCTTTTTGGGTGATGCCCAGAAGTGGAAGCCTAAGATACATGCGCCTAACCTGAAGGCTTCATGATAACCTCCGCTGCTTAAAACTTCTTTATTAACTCCGTCAGATTCATGTTCAACTTGTCCATCTTATAATTGAGCTTGAACTAAGTGAATAACAGTGGAAGGGTCTCTAAGATCATGCCCATCTACGATTATTCATTAATCTTTACACCTAGAATCTCTGTAGTACTGAGGCACACATTGTCTTGAGCATATGCTTTCTAACAGGTGCACCCTTTGCCATTCTAGTGGTCTTAGGCTCTCTCATAGCAGATTGCCTAGCAGGTCTACTCTAATTAGTAAACATAAGAGACAATGAAGTCATGATCTCTCTGGTAGTTGCCATGTTTTAATGCTTATTCTGTAGAACATCTAACACAAAGGCCAATATATTGCACTTGGCCATACTATTTGTTATGAGGCAAATAATCTTAAGAGGGGAGGTGAATTAAGATTCTGCTACTTTTTCAAAAATAAAACAGATTTAATGCAACTTTGAACACAAAATAATAAACACACTTAACATAGGCAATTTATCAAACATGTAGAAAACAATGTAGGAGTAATTAAGTGAACACAAAAAAGATAGAATGCATTGCGATTTTTAGGTGGCTCGGCCAAGCCTACATCCACTGCCCAAGGATTCTCTCTTTAGCACTTCACAACAACTCCGCTAGATGAATGATGCTTCTTCAATTGTTAGTGAAGCATAAACCAACTCTATTGCAACTCTTTGAAGCCAACTCCTCAAAGAACCCAAGTGAAAGCACCTCACTAAGGTTTTCCCTACTCCTTTCTCCCCTTTCTAGCTAAGAATTCAATTTCAATTCTATTCTAGCTTATAGAGTGTAATTATTTTGATAATTGAATACATCATTAGGTTATAAACAAAGGTTAAGGACAACTGCTATTCCTCATTCACATAGCCTTATTAGGTCACCCTAAGGACTACATCATGATATAACAATTAAGGAGAAGATGTACAATATGATGTAAGGTCGAATGCAAGATGATTCATGTATAAATTAGTATGAAGTACAATAGACGACTGACTTAAGGACACCATTCCCAACAAAAAAGGCAACCAGTAGAGAAAGTTTTGTAATAGTTGGATGTTTTTGGCATTCCAATTACTTTGGGCTTTGGGCCTAGGGCTTGCTTATAGGGAGCCATCGATTCAAGATCGTTTATTATGCTATTGATGTTTATTATGAAATATTTATATGCATGTTGTTAGGATCGGGACTGCTACACTATAATCTACAGATAATCATGCTTTTAAAAATTATTACGAACATGTCTAATGTTGTGGCGGAACAAGCAATAAAAATAATTTGCACACAAAAGCACAAAGTGGTTTAACATATAAACTAGTAGATAAAATGATATACCTTCAGGAAGATGAAGATCCAAGTGGGTGGTCTCTTTGCTTTGTGAAATTTCCAACAAAATAGCCTCCCAATTAGCATTTTTTCACCATATTCATCTTGCCAAAGCTAGGATGTATGGTGCTATGAAGTAGGCAAGCACCTAGGAGAGCTATAATTGAAGATTTATGGAGTAGTGTATGTTCTTGGTGTAGTATGTGAAAATTTTTGCACGAACTTATAAAAGAGGCTAAGAGACTCTCTTAGCTTGCTATTTATAGTGTACAACAACCCTAATTGGGTAAGTTCTGATAAACAATTAAGTTTTCAACTATACCCTTTCTAGAAATGGGATATGCCTTATGGATAAAATAGCTAAGATATTCCTCTCACTCTCCTACTCTATAATATCTAATTCCATAAGACCCACTTGTCCTATTGAGATACCTATAAATTTAATAAGTAAAACTTGGACACAATCCTTTTCCTTTTCTATTAACTTTATATCTAAATAAAGCATCCACAAAAGTAGATAATTTCAATTAATTACATCCATTGAAAAAATGACTAGTGAAGGGACCAAAAGACATAATTACGCTTAGCTCTCAAAATGACCAAAATGCCCTTGTCACCACTTTGACAATATGAAAGCCATTTTGACCTCGGTCTATTTTCACCAAAAGACCAAAGGTGCACTCCAAGGATAATTACTAGCTAACCAAAAATAGGTTATTTCAAGTAACCATTGTCTTTGATAATCACAGCAAAATGACCAAAATACCCCTTCTGTCTACTTATAGTCAAGGTTGGTTACATATGAAACCTTGGAATATCTTGTTTAATGAGTGATTATCACCTGGTCATAGATCTCTTGATCTAGGGAGCGACCTGCAGGCCAAATGATCGATATACCCTTAAGGATGATATCACTAGATCTAGATTATATGACTAATAAGACAAATCTAAGGGAGCACATAGACTCTAATGTTGTGCATGTATGTCCAAATTGATTAGGACACAACACCCAAAGTTTGTAGCAGACAATCTCGTTACTCAACACTTCTCCTTATGGTATATCAAAGTACTGCACCATAACTACACCAGTTCATTGACATTTGCTCAAGATTAAAAGTATCGGTCACTCAAAAGCAGTGAGTATCTTGTCTTCTATATATGATGGCACCATTCCAGAAGACATGCTCACGATGGTCCTGTCCAATGAGTGACACATGCACTAGAAGCAAAGTCTAGAAAGACCCTCCAATTACCTAGTTAGATCACCCCTATCGGGAGACTCACCCACTATAGCTTTGTCCGATAAATATCCTAACACTACCATCCGGTTATGCACATCTTTACAATATATTCAAAACTAGACTTGGACTTACTGTGCGTTCGACCTCACTTTGCCCCAAAGTCATTGGATTTTATCTTTGGACCTTTACACAATATGTGACACATATATACCAGAGATAATATATGTGAGAAGTGCTCATAAATATAAATAATGATCAAATATTTAGTTCAATAACCATGTAGTAGTGGTCTTTAAGGCATACAATCCCGACAATCTCTCACTTGCACTAAAAATCACTTACAATGAGCCTAACACCCATAGACTCTACATGTGTGGCAAGCACTCTCTCTGGACGAGCCTTCATGAATGGTTCTGCTAAGTTCTCAACTAAAGTATTCTTTTTCACAACTATGTCACCTTTCTGGATTAACTCTTGGATCAAATAGTACTTCCTCTCAATATGCTTACCCTTACTGTGATTCCTGGGCTCTTTGCACTGTGTTATAGCAGCAGTATTGTCACTGTACAAGATAATGGGTCTCTGTACAACTGGGACAATCTCACAGCCTCAGATGCTGCTATGTACTCTACTTCCATGGTTGAGTCTGTGATTCATTTCTATGTCACACTTTTCCTTGAAACGACACCTCCTAACAAAGTAAAAACAAAGCCAAACGTAGACCTCCTGGAATCTCCGTCTGACTGGAAGTTCGAGTTCGTATAGGCCAATGGTACTAGATAAATTGCATAGTATTCTAGTATATATTCCTTAGTTCCCTAAAGAAACTTGAATATTTTCTTGACCGCTATCCAATGATCTATTCCAAAGTTTGACTAGTATCTATTAACCATGCCAACGGCATAATAGATATTTGGCCTGGTATACATCATGGTATACATAGGTTTTCAACTACCGAAGCATAAGAAATTCTTCATCTTCCCTATCTGTTCAGGTGTCTGAGGACATTGGTCTTGAGATAAAGTAACTATATGTCTAAAAGGCAAGAGACCTTTCTTAAAGTTTGCCATGTTGTAACTCACTAATATCTTCTCTATGCAGGAAGTTGGCATAACCAAGTCTCTTATTCTTCTAGTCTCATATGTTCTTAATCCTAAGAACATGGCTTGTTTTTCCCATATCCTTCATGTGAAACTAAGAAGATAACCAAACTTTTTTGGATGATAAACTTTTTTGAAGGATAGCATCCCTACATCATTGCCTATCAACAAGATGTCATCTACATACATAACTAGGAAAGCTACAACCTTTCTGTTGCACTTCTTGTGCACACTTGGTTCATCTATGTTTTGTTCAAAACTAGAGGACTTGACCACATGATCAAACTTGATGTTCTATACCCTACATGCTTGCTTAAGCCCATAAATGGATTTCTTAAGTTAGCACACCATGTGTTCTTAGCCTGTTACATTGTATCCATCTGGTTGGGTCATATAAATGGTCTCATCAAGCTCTCTATTAAGAAAAGCTATCTTGACATACATTTTCCATATCTCGTAGTCATAATGATAAGCAATGGTGAGGAGTATCCTGATAGACTTAAACATGGCTACTGGTAAGAAGGCCTCCTTATAATCGATACCTTCTTTCTAGGTATAACCCCTTGGCTATCAATCTAGCTTTGAAGGTTTCAACCTTTCCATCAGCTTCTCTCTTACTCTTGTAGGCCTACTTTTACCCTATCAGTTTTACCTTTTTAGGTGCTTCTACAAGCTCCTAGACACTGTTAGAATACATAAACTCCAACTCAGAATCCATTACTTTATGCCACTAAGTAGCATCTATATCGAAAATTTCTTCATCGTAACTAGTGGGATCCTCAACCTAATCCTCTTTTGAAGTCTCAAACTACTCCCTATAGTATCTATCAGGCTGTCTTGGAATCCTCCCACTATGACGAGGCTCTAGTGTACAAGTAGTAACTGGCTGCGTTTTCTTTTCCATATAAGCAAGTGCTTCAGGAGATTCATCCAAAATCTCCTCAAGAGTAACTCCAGATTTTGGTGCTTTCTAGATCACCATATCATCCTCCAAGTATCTAGCATATGTGCTAATAAGCACTTTCTGCTTCTTGGGGTTGTAGAAGATCTTACCTCTGGTTCCCTGAAGATACCCAATGAAATAGCAAGTTCTGATGTAGGTTCCAACTTTGTAGTGGAGCCATTCAGCACATAAGTTGGACAACCTCAAATATGTAAATGATTTAAGCTAGGCTTACACCCCATCCACATTTCCTGAGGTGCTTCAGTAGCCTCACAAGCTTAAGAGAGAGTGTGGGGGTACTAGTTTCTTCGTTATGTTAGCAAAAGTTTTTATAGCTCAACTTTTATCCCCTTATTAAAAGTGCAAGGAAGTCAACTGAATGATCAAAGTCTCGGTTGCTTTCACTTGTGGCCTTCTTCGACCGCTTGTTGAAGATAAAGAGTCAGCGAAGGGAAAAGGATTTGAAACCTACCGTTTTTTCTTAGTTCACTAAAATAGGCGTTACCTGGGGCCGCATGACTTAGGTAAACTCTCTACCTATGAACGTGCCTATTTTGCTTTAGGACATATCAGAGCAGAGTTTAGAGGTCAACTGAAAGACGGTCTATCAATATTTAAGCCTATTCCTTTATGGCTAGCCCTAGTTCTTAATATAAGTAGAAGCTTCCTAGCAAAGTCTTCAAATAAAGAGGTTGGAGCTAGGTGTACACCGCCCCGTCGGGACTCTTTTTTGAAAGTGACATCTTTTATCAGACTCGACTTTCTCAGTGAAACTAAAAAAAAAATAGTTTGAGCTTTTTTGGCTTACTTTTGTAGGTACTGTGACGTGCTTTATTGTTGTGTGTGTTTGTATTGCCTTTTCTATCTACTTTTTAGGTGTTATGTGCATATATAATGTCATTAGTGTTGTACATATGATAGAGCTTGGCTTAAGAGAGACAATTGTACATAGTTTGTTTTTTCATGTTCAATGGCTTTTATTCAGTACATGTCTAAAGGTCTGATAAAATGTCTATGTGAGTAGTAGGTATACAAATTGAAGTTTATTTGCTACTAAACACCTCTAATCCATGTTGTAATCATGTCTGTGTGTTTATTTGTGGATTGTATAAAGTGGGTATTGCTTTATTCATGTCTATGTGAGTAATAGCATGCCTAGTAGTGATATATCTTCAATAATGCCTAGCTGTTGGTACCCAATTACTATTAATGGTGTAATATGAGCATGACGATATTTGGTAGCTGAATAGGTCTTTGTAGTTGCAAACACCTTAGCATTGAACATGAAGGATTAGACATATAGGCCAATTCCTGCTACAGTGACCTTAGAATAACAGTGCACCATTTAGGACTATCCTATCAAAGAAAAAGAAAGGCTTAGGCACATAAAAAAAAACCAATCAAGGAAGGGGCACTCACATCAACAACCTTTTTCCAACACTCTTTCTTACCAAGCTATAGGGTGGCTACATGAGTCATTCTTAAAGGACCTTACTCCCCACAACTTTGAAGGGCATCCCCTCCAAGATTTAGTTTTCATACCACTCTATTCATTTCCCCACAATGCATCTCATTTTCAAAAATCAACAGAGTCAATCACAATAGCCAACACAACGATCAAGAAAGAAATAAATGACTCTACATGCATCAAAATTGAAAATTTTTCACCATTTTTAAGTGCATAATACAATCTACCCTAGTCAAGATATACAACAAGAAAAACAAACTCCTACACCCCCAAACCTAAACTTTGCTTATCCTCAAGCAAATAGAGCAAAACACTTAAACAAGCAAATTGGCATTACACAGCAAGTAAGGGTGGCGGGGATGGGGTAAAAACATGGGGAACAAGTGGAGAAAGGATAGATACAACCTTGCATTTTCTTCAAAGCTTTCCATGCCAATGATAAATCACCATAATACTAACCCTATGACTCACAATTCACAAACACTCACAAAGAAAACAAGATTAGTAGCATTGCTTGCATTGGCATGTGCAATAATGAGCAATGGTGTACCTTATGGGACAAAGGATCGGGATTCAACACTTTGGTTTGGGTGCAAGAAAGAGAAAGAAAATAGAAGAAAGGAAAATGAACAAGTGCAAAATTGTAAAAATTTAACCTAGGTTGCCTCCTAGTAGCGCTAACCATTATGCCGTCAGCCAAGCAATCATCAACTTATCACTAAATGTCTAGGGTGCCTCCTAGTAGCATTGGATTTAACGCCTCCAACCAGGCGGTAATGTTAGGGCCAATGATGCTTGTAGTCCTTGAGCACAGATCGGCATACAAACTTATCAAGACACAACTCATAAGAAAAAGGATCATGTGGTATAAGATCAATCAAATCATACACATCATTATCTTTTTTAAGGACACATGAAAAAGGGATAAATAAGAAACCCGACACATCAAATATAGAAGAAGAATGCTCCAAGGTACCAAAGGGCGTGGAAAAATCTATAGATCTAAGTCCCTTGTTCTTCTCCAATCCTATCTTAGCAAGCTCGGTTTCCACCACTAACCATCCTATTGCTTTCTTTTGATGATCAAGGGTTACCAACACTCTGTGCCCATGGGTTGATGAAGCATGTAAAGCATAAAGAATGGGGGGAGTATGAACAAGCTCTGCATGAATATGCTTAAAATGGGATGACATAAAAATGTGCTCACTAGGGAAAGACTTAATGGGAGGAAGAAGGAAAGAATCATCAAATGAAATGGGATTGGATGAGATAAAATCAATGGGAGAGCAAAAAGGAATGGGCCTGGAAGAGGAAGAATCAAAAGTAAAGGTCATAGGCTTACTCTCACTAAGGGATGACTCGTGTTTATCCAAGAAATGGTTCACCTCATCAAGTAATTCCCTAGTAGACAGTTTAGAAGAAGGTTCCAATAAGGATTCGTCAAAAACGCCTAAGGACCCATATATCATGATCTCTAGTTCCTCAATCTCCTCTTTAAGAGTCTTCATATATTGATCATTTACTTCTACATCAAAACCTACAAGTCCAATGGTCTCATTGGGCCTAGAATCAAAGATAGGCATGATGTTCTCCTCAATGGATGTCTCTAAATCCACTCTAGCTAATATCTCATCAAATGCTTCAATAAATTCATCGCTAGCGGATATCTTCTCACAGCCACATTCATAAATACAAGATTCCATCACATGCACCTTAAAACCTCTATTTTCATCTCCTCCTTCAAGATTAATCCTATGTGTGCAATCATAATGGTCCATGCCTCTCATATCAAGATTGAAAGAATTAACCTCAAAGGACTCATTAAGCCTAGAATCATCATCCCTAGAAGTAGGGGCTGTGTATCCTCGCACGAAGGTCTCTCGATCAAGGCTAGTTAAAATGCCCTTGAGCTTTCTCAATTCATTATTCTCGATCATGGACTCTTCATCGTTGCCCTCAGCAAATGGGTCTATCACCTTGACCATAAAGCAATCTTCCTCATCATCTTCTCCACCTATACTAACCTTGTTCACTGCCTCTGCCACTTTCATAGAAGACCTTAAATTCCCAAATTTCATTTCTAACAGCCCCGACCTACAATGAATGACAGCATCTGCAGTAGCAAGGAAGGGGCGACCTAAGAGAACGGGAGTGGAATTCCTAGAGTCATGACCCACATTCATATCAAGCACTATGAAATCTACGGGGTACACAAACTCTCCTACCTAAACTAGCACATCTTCTACTACTCCCTTAGGTCTCCTCTCAGATCGATCAGCTAGCTGAAAGGTAACATGCGTGGGGGACAAGTCTCCTATACCTAGCTACTAGTAGACTGAGTAGGGAATAAGATTCACACTGGACCCTAAGTCTAGCAAGGCGTGATTAATCTAGGTCTCTCAAATCTTACAAGGAATAATGAAAGCTCTGAGGTCACTCATCTAGGCCGAAAGGCCTAAAGTACAAATGCTACTCACCGTCTTCGTGAGCTTCACTTTCTTCGCATAGTTGAACTCCTACGCTTCCTTACACAAAGGTCTTTGAAAAACTTGGAGTTGGAGGGAATAGAACGGACTGCATCTATCAAAGGAAGATTGACCTTTAGGTCTTTAAGATGCTCTAAGACTCTGAGAAACCTAGTATCCTCATTAGGTGAAGGCTTCTCTAAGGCAGAAGAATAAAGAACTCTAGGCTCAATACTCCTAGACTCAAGGGAATCAACAATAGGCTCTTTTCCCTCCCGATATGGGCAGGAAGTACTCTTTCCATGGTCTCTAGTAGGCTCAAATCCCTCGGCAGAACTCTCTCTATGATATCTCTCAACAAGGCTATGGCTAGGTTCTCTAAACTCAGAAGGACCACTAGGTGCAGGCTCTGCATATTCAACTCTTATCCTATTGTCCACTATCTTACCGCTCTTAAGAGTGGTGACAGCCTTAGACTGGGCTAGATAGGAATAAGCGGGGTCAGAGGAGGAACAGGACTGCACTTTAGGGTTAACCTCTGGCTGGGAAGGCAATTTCCCAGGGTCTCTGGTGCTCATTTGGCTGGTAAACTGCCCTAATTGTACCTCCATCCTAGCCATTTATTATTGGTTTTTTTGAATAATCTACATCAAAAGGTCTACCCTCTCATCATGAAAAGACTGTGGAACAGGCACAAACTGTACGGGGAGGGCTGGGATAGGCGGTATAGGGAGTGCCTGAGGCTGAGGAACACTAGGGAGTCTAGCCTAGTTCTCATTATGAAACCCTGGAGGATTAGCAAGATGAGGTCTCTGCCAGAATGGGGCTTGGGACTAGGGATGGGAATATTCAAACTGACCTTGACGCCATGAAAATTTTGGGTTGTCTCTCCAACCCAGATTATATGTGTTCGAGTAAGAATTATGCTCTCGTGAGTGCCCCAGTGTGCTGTAGACTCGCTCCTGAATAAACTTGGGAAACTACAGTGCTAGGGGGCAAGCTACGGTCTCATGAGTATACTCAAAACACAATGCACATAGTTCAACCATTGATGGGACGAAGGATGAACCTATAGGATTAGTCCTATGACTTTGTGAAAAAAGGCTCAAAGTGATGAATTGATCTAGCTTACGCGTCAACGGTCTAACCTTGCCGGACAAATCGGAAGAAATCCTTACCTCATGAACACCCTTTCTATTAGTTCCTTGACTAGACCTATCCATAGCAATGTTTTAAAAAGAGTTCTCGGTTAACAAATCCATTTTATCTCAACCTTCACTCAGTTTCAAATTATAGAATCCATCATCGGACGAAACATTCACCATCATTCTATTTTGCTCATTCAATCCTCTAAAGAAATATTGAAGAAGGTCATAAACACTATACCCGTGGTGTGGACATTGTCTAAGAAGTTCATTGAAGCTCTCACAAGCCTCATGAAAGGTCTATAAGTCACGTTGAGAGAAGGTCATAATGAAAGCCTTAAGGTCGACGGTCTTAGCTATAGGAAAGAACTTTTGATAAAACCTATTCCAAGATGTAATGCAACCACTAGGTAACGAATGATACCATGACCTAGTCTTGTCCTTACGGGAAAATGGGAACAACTTAAGGCGAACGGCTTCTTAAGACACGTTGGAAAAGTGAATAATGGAACTTATTTCTACAAAGTCTCTGATGTGGTCCAAGAGGCTCTCATTGCTCATCCCACAAATGGAAAGGAGCATCGCCAACATGCTATGCTTAATCTCAAAATTAGCTTCCCCCAACCCCGGAATATGGATAGCCAAGTTGGGCTCGAAGGCGTTGGGGAGAAAGAATTGCCGAAGCATGGGCTCATCGTTAATGGGTAGGTCTAGCCTAAGAGGCTCTTGTGCACATGGGTGCTCGTGTGGAGGAACAGGATGCATAGGGGGAAAGGGAGGAGGATTACGAGGAGGATTAGTAGGATCAGCCATTTCTCCTAAAAGATCTTCTAAATTCTTAAAGTGACGAACAATTCTTTCGGGCTCAAGATGTAAAGGAACTAGAGGATTCCTAAGAGAGCGCCTACCAATCATACAAAGCTATACCATATGTCCTTCCACTTCTTACAATCCACGAAACTTCACACATCCTAAAACTACAACAAACAAAACACAATCCTAAAATTACTAAAACAACAAAGTAAACTACTCGAAACAAGCAAAAACAATAAGAAAGTAAACTAGGAAACAAAAGTAAACACAAGATAACAATTACAAAACAAACTAAGAAAAGAAGGAAAAATAAGTAACTAACTAGCTAAAACACACAAGCAAAGCAAACAAATCACCGTGCCTCCCCAGCAACGGCGCCAAAAACTTGATGCTTCTCTTCACTAATTAAACACTAAGCCTTAATTAAAAGCCTGCAAGTGCACAAGTCATGTAGTCTAATGTGCAAAAGCAAGGTCGATCCTTCAGGGAGGTAGGAAATGGGGAATGAAAGTTAAACGTGTGTCCTAGAAAGCTAGAAAGAAAACAAGCTAAACTAAGAATTCTTTTTGGTTGTTTTATATGTGAAGGGAGTTCAAAGTAAATTAAACTATTTTAAACAAACTAAATAAAATAAAGGTAAGAGAGAACAAGCAAGTAAAAAAGGGATTAACACAAGAAATAGGGCAACGGGTGAATCTGCTTTACTATGGGTGATTTGGGTACTAACTTTGCTATGGGACTACCTTTGATGGTTTTCTCTAAGAAGGGTGCTCTAAGCTAGGAATCTAATCAACCTTTCCTACAATCCATAGACTCAATGTGGGTCTATCCCTACGTGCTAGATACCTAGAAGTATGGCGTAGTCCTTATGAACTAGGGCACGAATTAGCTAATTACATTCCTAAGTGATGATAATTGGTCTTACCCTAGGTTCTTACTCATTGGCTGGGTTTAAAGCCAAGAACTAGGCTTCCTAAGATCAATTAAGGTAGCCCAACATCTATTGGCTGGGTTTAAAGCCAAAGAAGACTAAACTAGGCCTAATTACTTGTGAAGAACCACCAATCATAGCATCACGCAAGCAGGATTTAACAATAAAGCACATCATACATGTTCTCAAGCATGGTACGAATGAATATAAAGCATATTCTAGTCCTAAACACTTAGACATGTTTAGGTCATACCAACTTACGGATTAGAATCCAACATGTATGTCATAGAACCTAAAATTGATATTAAGGTATGTAAAAACACACATATACATGCATAGCTACAAGACCCACTTCATGGAATCATTATATAAACACCAAGACATGCTCATACCATGATATAGAAGTGTTAAATAGCAATCAAGCCTCTAAGTATATATGTTCTTTCACCTAGGCATATCAACAAACACATAGACATGTATATAAGTAGCCATTGAAGCATTAAAGGCAAACATATATATTAAACAATCAAATCTCATAGCAAAGTAGTACTCATTCAACCCATAATACAAGCTTCAATCACCCACAAAAGATCTATTCTAGAATAGAGAAAACTAAGTATAAAAGAAGAAAGATAAACCTCCTTTTCATGCTTAGCTTTGCTCTTGAAATCCTTGTCTTGATCTTGCAATTGAAAGTATTAAACCCTAATTACAAGCTTGAATCTAGGTGAAAAGTGTGTGAGTGTGTGTGTGTTAGAGGTTGGTGAGAGGGGAATCAATGTTTGGGAGATGGGTGTGTGGGAATATGTCTTGTTGTTGCATAAAATGGCCAAAAGGGGGCTAATATAGCCAATTTTTGTGACTACCGAAACACTCTACCGGTGCACCGGTACCAAGGGCCTCTATTCCGATAGTAGAAACTTGCTCTCTATTTTTGGCGGAATAGTGAGCCGGTGCACAATACTTTGAAGCCAGTGCTCTGGTAGTGCCTATTTGCTCTTTTTTTGCCTCGTTTTAGCTCCGTTTTGCTTCTGGTAGCTTTGGTCATTGTCCGGAAGCCTCCAAACTTGATTTTCTTCCGCTCTTCAGTTATGCTTCCACTCCTTGCCCAAGCCGTCTCCATCTTTGTTGATCTCCAAACAATTCTCAATCTCACCTATAATATCCAAAACAAGCCATTAATGTAGCATTTACCTTTTAAACTCAACTATATACAGTTGTATACGCTTAAGTCTATATCCAGCACAAGTACTACATTAATGCAACTATTTAAGTTCAATACACCTCCAAAATATAGACAAATAACAATGCAAACACACACAAAAACACAACAAATCAATGTTTTAGGAGAGATGGCCAATCCCATTAATCTTCCTATTCCTCCCGTTCTCCTTATGAATCCCATTCCACCACATGAGCACCATGGGCCCTCACAAGCCTAAGAGGATTTTAGGCAAAAGCCCTTTAGGCCAGACCCACCTATAAAGGATGAGCCCATGCTTAGGCAGTTCTTCCTCTCCAACATGTTCAAGCCTAACTTGGATATCCTTGTTCCAGGGAGGAAAGCTAATTTTGAGATTGAGCCTAGTATGTTGGCGATGCTCCCTTCCTTATATGGAAGGAGCAACAAGAGTCTCTTCAACCACATCACGAACTTCGTAAAGACAAGTTCCACCGTTCACTTTCCCAACATGCCTCAAGAGGTCATACACCTTAAGTTGTTTCCATTTCCCCTAAAGGATAAAGAAAGGGCATAGTATCATTCCGTACCTAGTAGTTGCATTACATCATGGAATAAACTTCAATCCCATTTCCACAAAAAATTCTTCCCCATGGCTAAGACCGCGGACCTTAAGGCTTCCATTATGACCTTCTCCCAACACAATTTAGAGACTTTCCATGAGGTGTGGGAGAGGTTTATTGATCTTCTTAGATAGTCTCCATACCACAGGAATGGTGTTCATGATCTCTTCAATATTTCTTTAAAGGCTTGAATGAGCAAAATAGGATGATGATGAATGGCGTATCTAGTGGTGGGTTCTACAATTTGAGGTCGAGTAAAGCTTGGGAGAAAATGGAATTGTTGGTCGAGAACTCTTTCCTAAACTCTGTTATGGATAGGTCTAGTAGAGGAGTTAATAGAAAAGGTGTTATGAGGTAGGGGTCTCTTCCAATTTGCTCGCTGAGGTTAGAGCCCAAACGCATTCATCTCTTTGCACGGCAGTTTCCTAAATTCATACAAGAGCAAAGTTTGTGCTACACAGGGGTATTCATGTGAGTACAACCCGTACTTGAACACATATAATCTAGGTTGGAAAGAAAACCCTAAGTTTTCTTGAAGATAGGGTCATTATGAGTCTTCCCATTGCTAATCCCAGGCCTCATTTTGATAGAGACCTCATCTTGTTAATCTTCCACAATAGGTCAGTCAACATAGGCTTCCTAGTGTTCCTTAGCCTCAGGTACTCCCTGCCCTTTTTAGTAACCAGTCCACTCGTAATGATAAAGTTGGGAAGGTGTTTCAAATGATGTAGCAGAAGCTAGCTGGTCATAGCCAGCATATGGCTAGGATGAAGGCACAGTTAGGGTAGCTTGCTAGTCAAGTGAACACTAAAGATCTTGGGTAGTTTCCTTTCTAACCAGACGTAAACGCTAGAGTCCAGTCTCGTTCCTTCACTAAACCTACTTTTCCCCCTTAGGCCCAGGCTAAGGTCATCATCACTCTTAGGAATGGTAGGATAATGGATAATAGGATAGGAGTTTAATATGCAGAGCCTCGGTAGAATAGTGGATATAGGATATGAGTTGAATATATAGAGCCTGCACCTAGTGGTCCTTCTAAATTTGGAGAGACTAGTCATCCCCTTATTGAGAAAGATTCTAGAGAGAGCCCTACTGAGAGAGTAAAGCCTATTAAAGTGGTACTTCTCGCCCATATTGGGAGGGAAAGTAACCCATTGTTAATTCCCATAAGTATAGAGATGTTATACCTAGAGTTCTATTCCCATCCACCTTAGAGAGGCTATCACCTAGTGAGGATATTAGGTTTTTCAAGGTCCTAGAGCATCTTAAAGATCTTAAAGTAAATTTTCACTTGATAGATATGGTTCTTTTCATTCTCTCCTATTCTATATTCTTCAACAACCTTTGTACAAAGAAAGGCAGAATATCAAGTACGCCTAAGAAAGTGAAGCTCACGAAGAAAGTGAGTAGCATTTGTACATCGGGCCTTCCTATTAAGAATAGTGTCCTAAAGTCAGTCATCTACTATATTTCTAGAATTGTTCATATACGAGTCATCTTAATAATATTTGGCCATTACATCATATTGCACTATCTTCTTTCACTTTGATCATGATTTAGTTTCTTAGAGCAACTGTATGAGATAAATGAATGAGGCATGGTTCTGCTTGTTCGTAAATTCAGGCCTAGGAACCCAGATTTGATTCTTCCATTATAAAAGGATGTTGATGTTAAATGAACTACTCGTAAATTCAGGCCTAGGAACTCAGACTTGATGAGATTATTGCTCTTACTAACTCTGACATCTCTCTTTCTAAATTAAATACCTCTTCCATTCTCTCATCTACTCTTAGTTCTAGTGAGACCATTAGTATAGATTCTTCTTTAGCTAAGGGTAGTCTCGAGCTTCCACTGAGTGTGCTTCCTATTCTTTTAGAGTCTACATATGTGTCTATTGCTTTCTATCATATAGAGGATAATGCTTCATGTTCTCCCTAGATTCCGCTAAAGTTTAGGTTAGCCATTAGTGAATTAAATTTGAGAGAAGAGATGTGAGTTGAGCTAGCCTGATAAATACTATGGCGTGGCAGTTGCTACTAGTACACCAGAGCCTCATCCTAATGGGAGGATTTTGAGGCAGCCTGATAGATACTATGGCGAGTACTTTGAGACTTTCAAAGAGGATCATGTTGAGGATCCTCCTAGTTACAATGAAGTAGTTTTTGACATAGATACTAACTAGTGGCGCGAGGCAATGGATTCTGAGTTATAGTCTATGTACTCTAGCGGTGTCTGGGAACTTATAGAAGCACCTGAAGGGGTAAAACCCATAGGGTGCAAGTGAGTTTACAAGAGGAAACGAATAGCTAATGGAAAGGTTGAAAACTTCAAAGCTACATTAGTTGCCAAAGGTTATACCCAGAAAGAAGGCATCGATTTCATATCTAAACTCTAGAACTTGCTTAAGTACCACTTAAGGCAAAATCGTAGACAGTACACTATTAGGGAGATGATTTAGGCCATCGTTGGGTTTGAGCCTTTCAAGCTTGACGATAATCATTTTATCCTTAGTTCACCCCCTTTGAGCCTTTATATGTGTTAGCCTTTTCTTTATTTGAACCTCATTATCCATGACCCTTATGTTGGAATTGCATGCCCTAAAGATCACTTGTGTATGGATATTGAACTAGACATTTGATCATTGTATATACATTTATGAGCATATTTACATATATTATCTCTGTTATATATGTGTGATACATTGTGTAAAGATCTAGTTATATAATCCAGTGATTTGGGTGCCTAGTGAGGTTGGATGCACATTAGGTCCAAGTCTAGTTTTGGATATATTATAAAAGATGTTCATAGCTGGATGGTAGTATCGGGCACTCTATCAGAATAATGCTATCGTGGGCGAGTCTTCTGATAGGGGTGATCTCCCTAGATCATTAGAGGTTTTCTTTTTTAACTTGACTCCCAGTGCATGTGTCATGCATTAGACAGAACCCCATGAGTGTATCTTTTGGAACCGTGTCATCATATATAGAAGACAATTCACTTATTGCTTCTAAGTGACTGATGTTCTTAATGTTGAGCATTGTAGATGAACTAACGAAGTAAATGTGCAGCGCTTTGATGTACCATGAGAAAAAGTCATGCTTGATAAGATTGTCTATCTTGTACATTGGTTGTTATATTCTAATTAGTTAGGATATGCATATGCAATAACAAAGTCCGTGCCCCTTTAATTTGTCCTATTGGTCATCATAAATATAGATCTAGTGAAATTACCCTTCGAGAATATATTGGTCATTTGGCTTGTAGTTGCTCCCTAGATCAAGAGATCCATGACCAAATCACTATTCTTGGACTAAAGATTCCAAGGTTCCAGATGTAGTCTTAGAGGTACTGGTGCCTTTTAGACCGACATTGACTACAGGTATGCATAGAGGGCCGTTTTGGTCATTTCGCTCAGTTGGTTGAAGAAAGAGGTTATTTCATGTAGCAAACTCCTATCTAACCAATAATTATTCTTGAAGTGCAACTTTAGGCTTTTGGCGGAGTAGACCGAAGTCAAAGTGACCACTATTTGCCAACGTGTTGGCAAGGCATTTTGGTCATTTTGGGAGCTAAGGATAATTATGTCTTTAGTTCCTCTACTAACCATTACTCTATTAGATAATGATTGAGAAAATTAACATGTAGATTGCTTAATTAAGGTTGGAGTTTGGAAATTAAGAAGGGATTTAATTATATGGGTCTTCTTAACATACCCCATAGATATCTTAATGAGATAAGTGGGGACCACATTGAAGATATTTAGTGTGTGCATAATATGGAATATTTGCGTGTCTTCTTATCCCAAAGGAATATTTCTTATATCGAAAGTTTAAGAAAGGGTATTGAGGGAATTAAAATATTCCTTAGATTTTATCCTTTTGGGTAGCTTAATACTATATATAGTACTAAATAAGTAAGACTCAATTCTTGAGCCTCTTTGATATTTTCTCTCTTGGTGTATGTGTAGGATTTTTCACACACAAGCACCAATAACAATCTAGATCTATTTTTCTCATTTTAGCCTATTATTTAGCTTGTCCACTACATAGCTAAGTATATCCTTGTTATAGAGAAAGGAATATAGTGGAGAAAACCATAAGAAGGCTATTATAAGAAAGAAATATTGGAATGGTGCCCTAAAGTCAATCGTCTATTGTAGACTAAATACTAATTTGTACATGAATCATCTTACTTTGGATCTACGTCATTTCGTACATCTTCTCCTTAATTGTTAGATCATGGCGTAGTCCCTAGGATGATCCAATGGGGCTATGTGAATGAGGGATAACTCGGACGTCCTTAAACTTGGTACGTAACCAAATGATAGATTCAATACTAGGATATTGATTCTATTGAGTATAAGTTATAGTGTATCAAGTAAGTTAGCTATCCTCATGACCAAGGGGTGTGGAGACATCGGTGTGACCCATGGTAAAGTGTGAAGACATGCTCACTGAATATGACTCTATCACGAGCATCCTATGGTATGTATCTTACTGTCAGATGACAGCTTGTGGTGCATATGGACTTCGTATTCTCTTAAACCTGAGACTGCCATAGAGACTTGCGGATTACTCCCCATGCCTTGGTACTGGACTATGTAGATTTCTAATCTAGCAACAAAACGCTGCTAGGTATGGGCAAGTGCTGCGAAGTTAATACATAGGTCAAGATGGGATTGACCATTGATAGGCGTCAAAACCATCAAAAATTAATTTCTATCTCTTACCTTGCAATTTAAATTCGTGTACACAATGAGAAAGGGTAGAGTCCATAGGGATTGGGAAATTTACAATATGCTAATTATGCCACGAAGATTAATCAAATGAGTCACAATCAAAAGGGGAGATTTTAATACGAAAAAACAAAATAAGTAAAACTAGCCACCACACTAGACCACTCAACTTGGGCATAACTAGGCAGAAAAATAAAAAAACGTAAATAATAATAAAATTAAAGCTAAGAATGCAATCTAGACTTAATTAAATGTTGAAAAATTAATGTGAAATGAAAAACAATGGAAACTAAGCCTAGCCTCGGGTTTAATCTTAGTTTTGGTCTACAATTCCAATCCTAGATGCAAAAATAACTTCTACCTATTTTGATAAATCAGTTATGGTCATCGGCACGGCCTAACAACCTAATATTTCCTTACAGTGTTGATAACGGTTTAAACCCCCGACGATTTCTCTCTACTATCATTTTACCTTTTAGACGGTTTAATCCCTGGAGATGCCCATCGGGTTTATCTAATGGCAGCACTAGGTTCTAGAAAGACCTGATCTAAAAGTCGATTCTCTCGTGGTAATGCTCAGTTAGATTATACGTTTACACAGGAGACCTGGTTACCACTATTATTAGATTAATTAAATTAATCTATTTGGCTACCTATTATTATGCAATAGTCACTAGCAAATTAAACAGTCACAAGACAATATTAATTCTTAAAATAGTAAACACAGAAATACCAAAATAAAAGTGAAAGCATAAAATCAATTAGATCTCAAGGAATTTTGTAGAACCAAAATCTGGATTAACCCTTGGCTAAAAAGAAGTTTAGAACTTTATGGACATGGAGTTGATGCCTAAGAGAAAAACCAACTACAAAAGTATTTTCTAAATAAAGTCTAGTTGTCCTAAACAATGTATGTTGGAAATATATAGAAGAAAAATTCCCAATTAGACCTTTTTTGAGTAAGGAAACTCTTTAAAAGCTAAGAGAAAAATAAAAAGGTAAAATCCTTAATTAAAATTCTTGATGAAATAAAAAGTCTTCCATGGTTAATCTCCTTTTTTTCCAAAATATGGCACGTCTTCAATGCAAGTCTTTTCTATAAGTGCTGCAAAAATATTTTCAGTCTTGGTCAAAGCTTGGTCAATCTCGCGTAGAAATTGCATGGTATTTTCCAAGGTGGTAGAATCAATTTTATCAGCCACAAACACGTCCAAAAAGTTTGAATCCATATATAATGCATCTACTTCCTTTTTCCAAGCATAAACACATAAAAACATATAAAAAGAACCAATTAGCAAGCATCTTATTCTAGAATTAAGCATAATTAACTATGAATTAAAGGCTTGTTTAGGACTTATCAACCGCTCTGGGTATTAGGAAAATGATATTCTACTTAGTCCTAATTCACTAAGACTTTGGCCAAAGCTTTTCACATGATGTGTCATGTGGTTACCTCATGATGAGTCATGACGAGCTTGGGACTTGACATGGAATAGCTAATTAGGGGTTTGACAGGTTACCATGCCCCTAAGATTATTTTAGAATATTGGGGGTCATAGGGAATCCACCACAGTGAAGGTTTGTTGAATATTGCCTTGCAACTATTTGGCTTATCTGGACGTCAAAAATCGTTGCTAAACAGTATCATCGATTAGTACAAGAATAGTCCTTATATTACCGGCTTAAGTTTGAACCTTCTGAGTCACACAAAAGGTCAAGTGTTCTATTGATAAATTGACCTATTACATTTAATTAAGAATTAAGTGCACTGTTGTTTAATTGAGAATTAAATAATCGAATTAGTAATTAATGTATCTTAATATTTAATTGAGAATTAAATATTTAACATTAATTATTAATTGATAGGTCATGGGTTTAATTTCATCTATTTTCAGCTAGCACCGAAGATGAGGTACAAAACTAAATCATGGGCTAAATGGGTTGAGAATTAAACAAGAATTTAATTCTAATAGTTGGGCTTAGACTTAAGAAGTCCATGACCTTAAGTCTAAATAATTAGGTTTAACGAGTTGGAAGACAAAGGCTTGGATCTTGAGAAGGCCCGACCCATTCTCTATTAAATAGCTAATTGTTCTGTACATTTAATCGATTCTAGCTCTTTACAGATAAAAAAATATTCCACCCCAAGAACATAAACCCTAGCCTTCATCCTTAACATCTTGATCGCCTATGAAGATGAGGAGCTTGACACTTCCACGAGGCATGTTTTCAGCGTACTAGTTAGAGGTAACTCTTATTCTATACTCTTGAAAATTTTTAATTATAAAGCTTGATCCTGCGGTGTGAAATCTAGAGAAAGTCTCCTTGATTTCCTACAAGATCCAACGCAAAGAGGTCACTAGCTTTTGAATCACGCATCAAAGGTAACGATTTCTTGCCTAGATCTTGCGGATTCATGCTTGATGTTTTATTGTTTTCATAATAGTCCTTATTATTTTCTCATCTTCTCAAATTGGTCCCTATTTTTTTAAAATGTTCGATTTATTCCTCAATGTTTCACAAAAATATTGAAATTAGTCCTCAAAAGTTTTGCAAATATATTTATTAGTCTCTATTGTTTAGAAGAGATTCATATTAGTCCTCAATGTTTTACAGAAAATAGTCAAACTAGTCCCTATTATTTGAAAGAAAATTCATATTAGTCCTTAATATTTTATAAACTTACTCAAATTGGTCTCAATCTTTTTCCTTTATTTTTCTTAAAATGAGAACTAATTTGAGTAAATTTGTAAAACTTTAAGGACTAATATGATTTTTTTAAGACAATGGAGACTAATTTAGCTTTTTTGTGAGTATTAAGGACTAATATAAATGTTTCCTAAATAATAGGGACTAATTTGATAATATTTACAAAAATTGAGGACTAATTTAAATATTTTTATAAAATATTGACGATTAAATTGAACATTCTAAAACAATATAAACAATTAAAAAAAAAAAAAAGAAGCAATGGAGACCTATTGTAAAATTAACCCTGATCATATTTTCAAATCTAAATTGTAAGAATCACAATATACACGAACTCGTGAAATACTAGTACATAGATATAAAGATACTGTGGAACTTGAAGAAAATAACTGGATGCCAATTAGGTAAAAGAAAATTTGGTTTAGGAAATACTTTTATGTTGACCAAAAATATTATTTAATATAATATAGGAAATAAATTCATTAGTTTATAAAATAACTTTAATGAAGGAAACTTTTTTTAGGAGATAAAAAATTGAAAAAATATGATGAGACGTGATACAGTTAAAATAGACACAAATTTTCTTTTATAATAAATAATTGATTAATTTTTAATAAGAAAAACTAATTTAATTTAATGTAAAATAAATTTAAAATTAAACTAAGTCAAATCACTATCCATCCTGTGATTTAGAATAAACCGGGTAAGCCACAGTCCACAGACAAGAAGCAAGAGAGTTGGTGCTCATCGTCACCATCAAATCCAATTACATCACTCCTTGCCAGCAACGAAAACAACCAATCCCAATCACACCCAAAAGCCAAAAACAGAATAACTTAACTTTTTATCATTTTGGCTTTTCGAAAACGCACACAAAAGGAACAACTTGGCCTTGTTAATATAAGTGTTCTTCCTTGACATAATCGTCCCCAAACGAAACAAGGCTTTGTAGATTATCAATTTAAGCTGAACACATGATGCGATTTCGATTCTTGCGTTTCTCTTCACCGCCTTTCAATCTCTCCGCTACATTCTCTTCAAAGAATTTTCTTCCTTACATTAATTCTTCTTCTTCTACAATCTATAAAACTAAGCTTCAACCACTGATGCAAATGGGGTCATATACGACGTCGTCTCAGGCATCTTCAAGACTACTCTTTCGCCAGCTGTTTGAGAAAGAGTCTTCCACTTATACTTACCTTCTGGCCGATGCTGCCCACCCTCTTAAACCTGCCCTGGTCAGAATTACCTTTATTACTTCTATTTTCTTCTTTTTTTATTTATATATATATTCTTGTTACTATTTGTTATTCGAAAACTTTCACATTTTAATTTTATTGAAATCAGGATTTATTTATTTTGATGGGTTGTGTTAAACTTAAGGATCAATGTATCATGGACTTGTTTTTTGACAACCTTGGAAACATCCCAGCCGCCCAGCCCATGATACATAAACAGGATTAGTGGAATTTGGATTAATAGTGGGAAGTTTTACAAAAGTGCCAGTGTTTCGTGCAATTGGTAGCTCCAATTTTTGGGAGAGAAAATAAAGGAAATTCAACTTTTCAGATCCTTCTCTTTTTCTATAATGCGCTCTCTCTCTATATATGTGTGTATATGTGTATATGTGTATATATGTATATATGTATATGTGTGTATGTGTGTATATATTTGTATGTGTGTGTGTGTGTGTATATATATATATATATATATATATATAGTATTTCCACAAAGACCTGCTGCCAACGTGCACCACGGGCGACGCAGCATAATGTTCAAGGTGTTGAGGACGTTTCTTCATGAGAAATCACCTGCCCATGTGCTCCCAACTGTTTTGATGCTCATCTTACAATTTTTAAGATGAATTGTGACAACTTATTGTTCGGATGGATGAAAATCAAAAGAGTTTGACGATTTTGATTCGTATTTGTTTAACTAAAGGGCTTCACTTTTTTTTTTTTTTTTTTTACAATTTTTGTATGTTACTGTTTCAAATCTCTAGCTATAAGCAACTTTGTGTTGGAAAAGTCACATTTAGGAACAGTAAGTTTTAATGCAATTTCAATTGTGATTGGTTGTCATTGCTGCATCTTCCGTTAGCTGCATCAAAATTAGTGATATTAACATATCTTCTTCACAGCTGGTTGATCCAGTAGATAAAACAGTTGATAGAGACTTAGCTCTTGTTAAGGAATTGGGATTGAAGCTTTTATATGCCATAAATACTCATGTACATGCTGATCACGTCACTGGCACAGGCATGATAAAGGTAGCGGCGTTTCTCATGCGGTACTTAATTTATTTCTTTATTTCTTTCATTCAATTGTTATTTACAAAATGACTTTTGGCGTCTTTTTAATTTATTTCTCTATTTCTTTCATTCAATTGTTGTGTACAAAATGACTTTTGGCGTCTTTCACTGTGATCTCTTTTGCACTGACTATGTGATGCAGAGTAAGGTTCCTGATGTGAAGTCTATAATTTCAAAAGCAAGTGGTGCCCAAGCTGATCTTTTTGTTGAACCTGGTGACAGAATCTACTTTGGTGATCTCTGTTTGGAGGTACACAACTGCAGACATATACATGATATTTGAATATGATGCTCATCATATTAAATATGTCAAATGGATTCTTAATAGACTTCGTTCTGCATTGTGTAAGATTGCTAATATTCATGTTACTAAAATGAAAGGAACATCAAGGCATGTTACACTTCTTGTAATTGCTGAAAATCTTCTCATCTTGAAAATTTCTTTGTGTCATTTGCGCTTGATGTTCTTTCAGGTCATGTTGTGCAGGTTAGAGTATTTGGATCTTTGACATGCCCTAATACTCCAGTTAGGGAACCCCCTCCACCCCCCCCCCCCCCCAAAAACCCCCTCTCCAACCCCCACCCGAAAACACCCCACCTCAACCCAATTTGGAAAATGATAATTGAAAATGTAAAGAAAAACTTTGGTGTATTAAGGTTGAGTTCTGTAAATGCCTGAACTTATCCATGAAAGTGAGACCTCCATCAATAGTCCAGTTATGTCTACACTTCATCAAATGTGTCTCATGCTTTTAGGATCTGATCTTAACTTCAAGGCTAAAATGTATATTATTTTTCTGTAAGCTATCTTTTAAAGGGAATGTATGCTTCAACTGCAGGTCCGAGCTACTCCAGGACATACGGTAGGGTGTGTTACTTATGTTACTGGAGATGAGGCAAATCAGCCTCAACCAAGAATGGCTTTTACTGGTGATGCGTTGTTAATACGTGGTTGTGGTAGGACAGATTTTCAGGTCCGTGATACTCCAGGACATATGGCGTAGCCCTTGGGTGAAAGATGCTTTGTTATCTATTGATATCTAATTGGCTAGCTTTTTCTTTGGATACACTGATCTTGTTTCTTTTTGTATTTGATTTACCCTTTTGCTTTTGCTTGTACTTTCTTTAAATACTGAGATCTCTTAAGTTTCTTCCAGTACAAATCTTGGTATTCACTCATTCAACTTATTCCAAGTGTCTGCATATAAGTTGGACCCAAGATTGGTACTCATGCTCTTTGTACAATGCTAAAGATTTTGAGAAGCTACATTTACCTGGGTTAGTCTGTTGCAGGGTGGAAGTTCAGAGCAGCTATATAGATCGGTGCATTCACAGGTAAGTTCATTTGTTACATGTCTTTTTCTAGTCAGTTAACTGAGATAATTGCAATCTTCAATCTCCTTTCCAAAATCTTTTTGCCTTAGAAAATAGTTTTCTGCTCCTTGTCCTGGTGACCAGATATTCACATTGCCCAAAGATACGTTGGTGTATCCCGCTCATGATTACAAAGGATTCACAGTAAGGATGCATCTGATCTTTTTTTTTTCTGTTTTTCTTTTACTGATGTGTAATAAAGTGATTTGCTCATCTATTTCTATTTGGTTACCAGGTCAGTACTGTAGGAGAGGAGATGCTATACAATCCTCGCCTGACAAAAGATGTGGTATAGTCAAACAAACAGCTTAATTTTTTTCCTCTGTTTTTCTTCTTTTTTTTTTTTTCCTTTTTCAAACAAAAATAGTAATAGAGTTATCCAAAGGTCATAGTTAGCCGTAGCTCCTTGATAAACAAGGTAGTAGTTGTACTATTCTCCTGCATATCTTGCACAGCAATCAAATGGAGTTTAAAGTTAATGGTGCGATATCTCCAGCTTTTGGCTTTATGTGTAATCAGCTGTGAAATTCTCACACTTCCGATTTATATCACCATCAAAACATTCAAGGGTGAATTAGGAAGATTGATGCTGAAAAGAGAATTTGCTTCTGCCTTGAAGCAATATGTGTCTAGAAATGATATTTTGTTTGGAGCTTATTCAATCGGACTAACTCTAAAGAAACCTTTTTTTTTTTTTTTTTGGCAGGAAACTTTTAAGAGCATTATGACAAGTAAGTTTTATAAGTCAAAAATTTTCTCTTTTGTGCCACTGTGAACACCATTAGATGAGACCATTTACCAGAGGTTGCTAAAATTTTCACTCTTCCTGTTACAGATTTGAACTTATCGTATCCAAAGATGATGGATGTAGCAGTCCCAGCTAATATGGTTTGTGGACTGCAAAACAGAGAACCTGATGCCTCGTAAACTACTGCTCAATTGATCATCATCTCAAGTTAACCAAGGTTATTGTAAGACAAGGAACAGGCTTGACATACAAACAGGATAAAGCTGATCACTAGAATAAATGGCAGGGTTTTCAATATGTAAACTATATGAACATTTTGTGATGCTATGAACTTTATGATGTCTGATTAAAAGAAGAAAAGAAGGAAAAGAGAAGAGAGAACCATTACACAGTGTTCTATTTTTCTTTTTCATTTTCTCTGTGCTTTTTTGGGGTCATTAAATATTACTTTCATTGACATGAGATAAAGATACTACACTATCACATACCTGTTGTGCTGAAATCTGTTGATACAGATATCCATCAAAGTTGGAAGTGTCCATAAAACAGTCCAAGGGTCTCTTTGTATTAACTGTGAAATTTTAGTTAGAATCGTAGAGTTTTTAATAATAAAGCACTGCTTAGAAGTACTATTAGATGGAAGTCATTGATTGTCTAGTCTTACTTTTTAGTTATCGAGTTGCCTTTAGTTGTTTAGTATTGAATCCCTAGGCAGCCTCTATATGACTGCAACTGTAACAGTTTGCTCATATCACCCTAGGGGTGTTTACTGGTGATTATCCGGTCCAAAATAGAGTATTACTGTTTTCCCAAAATAATTTTGGAGAAAAAAATTTTCACCAATTTTTTGCACAATTCCCCAATGGGGAATACAATTTGGATAATGAGGAAATTGGACAAAACTACTTGGGGAATGGAGATCTCTAATTTAAAAAAGCACATTAAAGGTAAACACACACTAAAACTACACACACTTGCAAAAAATAAATTGTTTATATTTTCTCTAGAAAAATTTTTTCATGGTTCGGTTTCGACACCAAAAATTCGAGTTCCAGTGCCCCGGAACCTAGCCTAGGTTGCTGGGTCTCAGACTTGGAGCCCTAGGACCCTGCTTCTGGCCCTTGGCACCCCGCCTCGTGCCCAAGCCTCTAGCACCCTGGGACACCGAGGGCGGTGTGTAGGCTCTCAGGACCAAGGATGCAACCTGGGCCCTCGGGTCCGGGCCTCGGCTCTTGGCCCTCGACTCCTTGCACCCTGAGGCCCGGTATGCAAGGAGCCAAGGACCCGCGGCCGAGGTCGAGGGGTGGGGGTGGGCGCGCCGAGGACCCGGGGGCTGTAGTGTGTGTAATGTGTGTAGCGTGTTAAAAATGTGTAGTGCATGTAGTGTGGGAAATGTGTGTAATGTGTGTAGTGTTTGTAATGGGTGCCCCGCCTCCAGCCCCCAGGTGTGTTTAGTGTGTGTAATGTGTGTAGCGTGTTAAATGTGTGTAGTGCGTGTAATGTGTGAAATGTGTGTAGTGCATGTAGTGTGTGAAATGTGTGTATTATTTGTAATGGATGAAGTCTGTATAGTATGTATATTTGGCCTTTTAAAAAGTTGGTCTGCTTAATTTTGAATAATGTCCAAAATTTAGAATTTTATCCAATCTTTAACTTTTTTTTCTCAAGAAATTCTCCATATCCAATATTTTTTCTCCAATTGACACTTCTCCATATCCAATTTCTCCCAATTCCAAAAGTTTGAAGAAAATATTGGAGATCTCCAACGAATGAACACCCCTAGATCACCCACTCTCAATCAATTGAGCAACCAAAGCTTCAATCCACCCTAACTATTTCCTTTGCTAAAGGGGTCATTCTTTTAAATGTCAAGGAAAGAGAAACAGAAAGTACTTTTTATTTCATGTGGGAGATCAGAATGGACCATTTACGTATGTACCCTTCCAAGCGTATGTACAAATTGTCTATTGTGACCTTCAGGCATTTTTGACACGCTAGCTGCATTACACACCTGCCTCCCCAATCCCGGATTAACGTTCTTCCTCTATTTTAAGACTCCTTTTCCAGCCTCTTTTTACCACAGACGTGCTTGAGTTGCAGCACTCAATTCACCTCTCCAACCCCTCCATTTTGTGGTGGGGAGAATTAAATTTTGTGATGCAAATTGAAACCAGAAACCAACAGCAATAATGACATTTGAAAATGACACATACCATTTGATAAGGGCGAAAACATGAGGATGGATCTAATAGGTTTAGTTTTAGGCTGTCTTCTCAATCCTATTGACCTTACGATAAAAAAAAAAATCTTTTCGACCTCAGAAACTTAGCAATCAAGAAATCTTTATTAACGCTATCAATTTTGCCTCTACTATTTAAAAATTAATGGTTTAATGTTTTTAGAAAGTGTCAATTTAATCCATTTATATTAGAAGTAATCAGAGGTGACTCAAAATAAAGAATTAAAGCCATCGTTTTCAGCCCCAAAATTTTTAGGCCCCCAAATTTTAAATAAAAATATTAAGTTATTACAATTTATAAAAGAGCTAAAATTTAGTTTATTTTCTATAACTAGCCAAGGCTTACTAATATATAATAAATCTTATATTTTGTCTTGTTCATGTTAATTAGTTAATTAGAATCACATTGTTATATTTTTCAAAAAATTTATTTTTCTCTCCAATCCTCTCTAAATAAAAATTATCATTTCTAATACTAAATTATCAACTATTGTTTTTATTAATTTTTAACCTACATTAATTTATATTCAACTTTTAAATATTTCTTATATCGGTTTTTAATTTATATTCTTATTGGTGTATTTAGCTCTTCTTAATTTATAAGAACTTAAACATGACAACTAATCAATAAAAACCTTCATATTATATTTTGGTTCTAGGCCTTTTTATCTCTTCAGCCATTCCAGTAAGTGATTTATTTAATTTGATTCAATGTTTGCAATATGTTTTCGTTCTCATTAATGATCATATGTTAGATCATATTTTGAGGATCAAAGTAAGGTAGGAATTAACAATTATATATATACATATATACATCTATACTATAGTATAAAACAAATCCCGTTGAATGTTATGTTGCCACGTGTCGGTACTACTTTGTTGGCACGTGTTTATTGTAGTCTAATCATTATATGGTATTTAAAGCATAGTAACATCATTAATTTCTATTTGTTTTGGAAAAATATAACAAGTTATTGTAAGTCATATAGAAAAGTTGGTTTTAATATTGTTCAACTATTTGTAGTAATAGACTTTTTCTACTATATGATTGTAAATCTTTTTATTAGGTAGGTCTAATTTTTTTCCTAATACAATTTTATATTATTAATCTAATGTGTATTCTTATTATTTAATCTATTAAAATTAGTTCATATAATTTGTTTGAAATATTTACATGGATAAAAAAAATTAAATCTTTTTACCTACATATGGCATATCTTGTGCAATCGCACATGTGACATATTAGTATATGTATATATATAAGCTTTTTGGTAGAAATGTCACATAAGCATTTGCATTTTTTCTTTTTTGAGCCATTTCAAAAGTGTCATATTAATGCTTGCAAAACTACATTAATTACAAAAATAAAAATTAAGAACTTAAAAATAAAAACAAAAAATATTAAAAAATTTAAATTTTAGAAAATTAAATTTTAAAAAGAGTAAAAATTTAAAAATTTAAAATTAAAGTTAAAATCTAGAAAATTAAAAAAACTAAGAAACATAAAACTTTAAAAATTAGAAAATTTAAAAATAAATACCTAAAAATTAAAAAATAAAAAGAAAAAAACTAAAAGAGAGATTAAAAATTTTAAAAATAAAAAATTAAAGAACTAAAGAAATAAGAATTAAAAAAAATTAAGAATTTCAAATATGAAAATTAAAATGTTAAGTTACAAGTTAAAAAAAAAAAAAAACTAAAAAATTTAAATGAATAAATAAATAAATAAAACTTTAATAACAATTTCAACCATAAATCACATACTTTTCTATGCGACAATAATCTTTTATAACTATATCTGCTATCTGTTATTAAAAAAACATAAGAACTGAGCGAAGCACGAATGGAAACGTGCTTGTTTTAATTATAATCACTATAAAATCAAATCAATGTATATACTTTTTTTTCCCCTTAAAGTTTTTTCTTTTTGAATTTCATTTTACGTTGTACGCGCATGATCTCTTTAGTAACTCTGGATCGCTCTCGCCGTCTCTCTTTACAAAACTACTAATTTTTAAAATAATAAGAATCAAATTAAGGGCCTATTTGGATTGACTTTTTTTTAAAAAAAATATATATATATTTTTGAAAAAATTATATTAAATTTATAATAACAATTTAATTTGACTTTTAAAAAAACTAAAACTCTGAAAAAAGCTCAAATACAACTTTTTTTAGAAGTTAGGATTTTTAACTTCTAAAAAAAAAGTTATTTTTCAAAAGTTGTTAAAAAAAAGCACTTTTGAAAAAAGTTAATTCAAACGGGCCCTAATTCTTTTGAAAACTAAGTTGGTCATTTTCAAAATAATAAAGAAGAAATCAAGATTTTTTTTTAAACATTGAAAACTATTTATAAAATTTACCATAGTTTCTCAAAAACAATTAAATTAAGACCGAAGGCAACTATAACAAAAATAAATAAATAAATAAATAGAAATAAAAACTTAACCATAAAAGGATAATGAATTAGTATTAAACCAATGACTGGAGAGGTAGCTCACCTAATCCAAAAAAAGAAAAGGAAAAAAAAAAAAAAAAGAAGAAGACATTTCGCAAATCCAAATCTACGGCTTGGATAAGTCGAACAAGATAACTTCCTGGCGTGTACGAATTTGATCAAGTTATTGATAAAACCAAAGAAAAGAAAAGAGAAAAGAAAAAAAAAAAAAAAGAAAAGAAATTGGTCGACAAGTCAGTAGTAAATCATTGTTATTATTTTTTCCTTCCATGGGTAGAACCTCAACGCTCGTTGGTTTCCAAAATCTATAAAATGAAAGTAAACTTTACAAGGAGAGAATAATAATAATAATAATAATAATAATACCGACAAAAGAAAATATAAAAATGAGAGAAGAGAAAAAGGACAGCCACCACCACCACCACTCCCACTCGCCGGCGGAGCACCACCACCAGCCGCCGCACTATGGGACCTTCCAAGGAGTTCCTCACCACCCCCCACAACCTGCTATCGGCTTCCCTCAACCTGCTCCTCCGCCTGGCGCCACCGCTCATCCATCTCACTACTATGCTCATGGTTATCAGGCCGTACCAGGTACTTGCTTACTTATATATACGAATTTATGTATGTATATATGTATCTATATGTGTATGTATATCTATTGCAGTGCCAAATAGAAGCCAAGTCAAGATGAGTTCTTACAGTCTTTATACTGGATGTCATGTATTTTTGGGTGTGGAGTTGGTGATCCTCAACCCTTTGAACAAAAATGCCTTCAAAAACTTCTAGGAAAAAGTGCTTTTCGGAAAAGTCAATCCAAACGAGGCCCTTAATATACTATTTTTATACTAATAATTGGGTGATTTATGATGTGCTCTTGCAGGGCTGTTCTCTGATTTTGTGTAATTCGCTCGCTATTCGCCCCCACTGTATATTTCCTTTTTTTTTTTTTTTTTAATTTGATGGAACTTTCTTGCTGATTTAATAGCAAGAAAAAGGAAAAAGGTGAGATCTTTGGGCGACCCATTGCGTGACGATCCCTTTACGGGTGGGTGGGGTTGGAGAAGGGTCAAGCCTACACCTAAATCTTACCTTTTCTCAAGAGTCTATTTTCATTGGTCAAATCAGTACATAAGATACAACTCTAAGTTTCGCTAAGAGCCTGTTTGGCTCTGCTCACTTTGCTCCTTATAAGCACCTAGGAAAAAGCACTCGTCACACGCTTTTTACTATTTACAGCTTATAAGCCCCAAATAAGCTTAGCCAAACTGGCTCTTAGAGAAATAAACACAACCAGATGTATGTAAATAACTGAGTATTGATTGAAACTTTTGCTATCTCTGTCCTCTCTCTATGTACTCTGTTGATGGTGGAAATTATATGGTGAAATTTGAGGTTATGCTGTAGCTGAAGGGACCCCTGTGAGACAAAGTCGGCTTCCTTGCTGTGGTTGTGGCACTGGCTGGTGCTTGTAAGTTTTTATTTTTATTTTATTTTACGCACAAGTCTTTGTTTTATACCTTGTTTGCTTTTACTCAGTGGCCTTAAAATTATTAGATATAGTTTCACTGTTTTTTGGTGCACGGGCTACCATAGAATGTAATTATTACAAGCACGTCTGGATCCTTAATCTAGCTTTCTTGTGACCAAGCTAACTGCGTCTGGAGTTAATAATGGAGTGACAGCCCTAAGAACCTGAATGATGGAGGCATGTTAGCTTGTCGGCTAGAGATTCTGCCCAAGTCAAATAAAACCACTTTAGTTCCCTTAAATTGCTTAAACTGACGGGATTTGGTATTTCTGCTCTTAAAGTGAATTGAAAGAAGCGGTCTGCATTGTAGTCTTTGTTTATTACAAGTGAAGGAGGTATTTCATTGTTAATGATGGAGACTGTGCTCCTTGTTTTTGCAGGTTTATCATTGGCTTCTTCCTTGCTGCTATCCCCTGGTATGTTGCTGCACTTATTCTGCTTTGTGGCAAAATTGACCCACGGGAGAAACCAGGGTATATTGCATGCGCAATTGCTGTAAGTGATTTTATTCTCTCTTCTTAGTGTAGTTGGGACAATGCATTTACAAGTGTTCCTCTCCCTTAATACCCTTTCAGGAGACGGTGTCTCAATGTATTTAAGCTTCTTGCTTATGTTCCTAGGTGCTAGGTCAGTTTTAGTCTGCCTTTCTAATAGAATGGCAAGTGGTTCCCAATTCATATATTATAATATTTCAACAGTTCTGTTAATCTACTATTCACAATGTTTCCTTTAAATAAAACCTTGAATACTAAAAGGCTCCTTAGGGCCAAGAAAGGTCTTATGTCAGTTCAATGAGAGCATATGACTTTTACTATAAAAAAGAGAAACTAATCATGATTCTTTACCCATTCACTTATTAAATTTAAGAAATTGCTAATTCAATTGACAATGTTTTTTCGCCTAAAATATTTGATTTCTATTTGTGATGATCTTTCAACTTCACAATTAAAGATTTTGACCAATTATTTTTCTAATTACTCCAAGATGTAGCTTATTTATGAAAGGATAATGTCTAGTCTTTGGTTGGTTGGTTGTATCTCAGGAACCTAGAGGCTTTCCATAGCTTTCAAGAAGTTTTGGATTCCAAACCTGCTTCCAACTATGTTTTTACCAAGTAGTTTTTGGATTCCAAATCTGCTTCTAGAGTATCAAACATTAAGATATGCTGATGTTCAGTCTGGGTGTTAAAGGTGGATTATTTCAAGTGAGGATGTGATACTGTGCATATACTTTGTCATTTATGCAGCTAAGCATATGAATAAACTCTGAAATGGGTTTAGGGTTACATTTACACAGCTAAGCATATGGATAAACTCTGAAATGGGTAATCAGCCTTCTGCCTATGCAGGCATATATTGACCCATAGATAGAGCACATCCCAACTGCTCGAACCTAGAGGGTTGTTTACTTGGACTCAGCATTCCTTATAATTTTAAACCCAGTAAAAGCTAAAGTACAAGCAGTATGGCCTCTACATTCTGAATGGGCTGTGTCGTAACTATGCTATTAGATTGTAATATGAAGCTAAGCAATATAAAACGGCTTGTAACCTTCATTTCTGTTGCATGTGCAGGCCATTCTTGCTACTATTGCAATCATTCTTGGCTTGACTGATATAGACTGGTAATCCTCCTCTGAGTTGTACAGGTTGTGTAACAGATGGATGAATATGTGTATTACCCAATAGCAAACTTAATCTAAAACTGCAGAGATGAGCAGTTTGTATTCAGTGTGTTCTCTCTTGCTGAATTTTCTTCTCTATTTCGGGTGAAAGCACGGAGAGACTCGTGTTTATGATGTTGTAAGTGCAGTTATGAATATACTTCTATCCATTGAGACATTGATGATGTGCCTTAGAAATATGGTCTGATTATTAGCAGACTGGTAATACAGGCAGATACTTAAGTCGCCGAGCACCCTTTTTCCTTTGGTTTTCTCCTTGGTCATTACGAGTAGCTTCGTAGCGTGGTTTATGAATTCAAAAGCATCCCACAGGAGAGCGAAAAGAATCAAATCAAAGTATCTAATGGCAGATACATGCTAAGCAACGGTTTCTGATGCTTGCGCAAGCAGTGCATGCTTATTGATGGTTATTCAGTGGGAACTGAGGAGTATTTTTGATGATATATCTTTGGTGTTGTTTCTGGATGTTGGCCACTCCTATGAAGCCAAGGAAGAGAAGAAGAAGAAAAAGGAGGAAAAATAAAAAGGAAAGGGAAAAGCAAATTGCTGCACAAAACTAATCAATCAAGCAAAAAGCGTCTGTGCTGGTCCCAAGCCTTTTCTTTATTTTTGTGCTTTAAAAAGAACTATACAATCTACAAATATACACTACCTGCAGAATCCAGGAATCAGTATAACGCTTACCTTGAAAAGGAATTCAATAGCAAGGGGAAACAATCACAAAGGGAAGAAGAACAATCATGTATTGTATAACGTAGCATAAATCTAAGAATTAAGTGGAAAAAAATACAGCAAACATATTAACTGTATCGTGTATGTGCTGTGGACTCACTATGTGACAAAGGCCCAAGAACCAACATGTGAGGTATGTATGTTGCAGCTGATGGCAACTTCGCAAGGAATTACTGAATCTGATTGCCTCGGAGTTAGTTGGAGAGTTTAACTCGGAGTCTTCATTTTACTGGACCATGGACCATGGACCATCTTATAAGGAATGCTAAATCGAAGCTTGAAACATTGGGTTCCTAGTACATTTTTACGTGCCTAGAAAGACTAATGGGATGGCAGATTTACCAGTACGAAATGTTAAGATTAGAAAATCTTACGCATGATTGGATGGACAATCCTCTGATTGGGTTGTTTAATGTTCTTAGCTGTGCTTTTCAGACTACTAGTTGTTGTTTGAATTTTCTTGTTTACCAATAAAATTTCTTCTTTCACTAAAAAAAATACAAAATGCTGTGTAAATAAATTGATTTAGTGCCAAAATATAAAAATACATTAACATGCTTATGCTCAAACTGCAATATACGTGAATAAAATACCTTTTGTACATTATTCCTTATAGAGTTATTTTACTTTTGCGGGGCTTCTTTATAGACTTGTTAATAATAACAGACACACATGTTTGGTGAGGAAGAATACATAATCGTATGAATATATTACTCCCATAGACTTGAAGTCCGCCTTAAAACTTCGTAATCTTTATGCCATGAAACTTGAAAACCATAAATTAAAGTCTTATCTATTGATCACTACAATTCCTATTTGTAAAAGAATTTCTAGAGATGCAAATCAATGCCCAAAATTGGCTTGTAAACCACGCCTTGCAATGACCACGTGGCATCCATGCAGTGACAATGGTACCACAACAGTTGCTTGTACTTTTGAGAACAATAAGAGGGAGGAAATGATCCTTGAATGATCGTAATATCACTCAATTGCTTATACTTTTGAGAACCATAAGAAAATAAGTGACCCTTTAAATGATTGTAATATCACTCGACTTAGCCTCCTTCTAAAAGAAACAAAAAAGAACAAAAAGAAAAGATTCCAAGAAAAGTTCTTAATTTTTTCTGACTAAAATGAACTAATTTGGCAATGTGGGACTAAATTGAACTACAGGAAAATTTTAAGAACTCAATTGAACATTTATTTAAACACTGTATGAGTTGATGGTGAGAGAGAGAGAGAGAGAGAGAGAGAGAGAGAGAGAGAAATAAAAGAAATAAATACTGTTGGTTACTTGTGACCTGGGGCATCTTTCAGTATACAACAAATTACAACAAATAAATTGGCCAATTTGCACGAGGCCAGTATTTCAAAACATATAAGAAGCCAAAGCCATGGCTCAAGGAATAATAAGTATAAATGTACTTATAAGCAGCCTTTCTCTTAGAGCAATTGTCAGCATAGAGAAGCAGTTGTAGTGAAGGAGGTCTCAAGCTTGAACGGCCCACCCCGCCGCTCCTTTTGGGTCACAGATCCAATCATCAATATGAGGATCTTATTTTGAAGGGTTGTATTTTGTCCTAGTCTATTCTTTCTAAGTTGAATTGCACCATTGCCTCCAGCGCTTCCCGGAACGGACTTGAAGGCAGACATTGAAGGTTTTGAATTGCTAGCTCGGCTTTCTCGTTTGCTAATTCTTGTGCCCTCTCGATGCCCCCACAGTTTTTGATCAAATTTATGGCCTCTTGAAGCGAACCAGTGTCAGAAAACTCAGATTCAATTATATCCCTCAGCTTTGGTTCTTTCTCGAGAGCAAAAATTACAGGTGCAGTCAGGTTGCCTTTTGCCAGGTCGCTGCCTGCTGGCTTCCCCAGTTGCTCAGCTGATTGGGTGAAATCCAGCACGTCGTCAACCACTTGGAATGACAGACCAAGATTCTTGCCATATTGAAACATCTGCTCGCTTGTATTACTGTCAACCCCACTAAAAATGGCGGCTCCTTTGGTGCTAGCAGCAATCAAAGAAGCTGTTTTGTAGTAACTCTTAATCAAATAATCCTCCAGCTCAGTATCACAGTCGAATAAGTTTGATGCCTGTTTGATTTCCCCACTTGCAAAATCTTTAATAACCTGGAATGACATTTATAAAATGCATTCCCTTGATAAACTTTTCTCCATATAAAATTTTGATGGAAAGGATGCCAAAGAGACATGGATTTTTACTCCCCCAGAAACTGAATGCACGGTGGACACTGATTTTGTGCTACAATAACAAAATAACAAAGTGAACACAGGCTTACCTGACTGATGAGCTTTATCACTTCAATGTTTTCTAGGTTGGCTAGGTACCATGATGATTGAGCAAACATGAAATCTCCAGCCAGCACTGCCACTCTGGTACCATATAATTGATGAACAGTTTCCTTCCCTGCACAATGTAGTACATGTAAGTAACAGAATGGAAGCTACACAAAACTAGAAAAAAGTTTTGGTAAACTAATTTTGGCATCTGATGGGTTCCCCTCACCAGAAACCTGAGTATTTCAAGCATAAAAGGTTATACTATACTACAACTCTCTGACTTGGGTGACAATCAGGGTGACAATCATTGATCAACTTTTGGCTTCTCAAGCTAAGAGCATTAAAAGGTAATAAGTTCTAAGCCACAATAATGGAGATATGAAAGCAAAACAAAAATCCAATCTCCGAGAAAAAATAATAGATACTTATAGTATACAAGAATGTTGACGATACTTTACAAGTTGTGTCAATAACAGTCATACTAATACACCAGTGACCAGATGTGTAGTACATTTTCTTGTATTTGCTCTAAGTTGTGTGTGGACTTCCCGGAAACCAGACATTACTATGTCTCCAGATATCGAGTTAATAGTTGATAAACATTATAGATTTACCACGGCACTAAGAATGTATTCATGTAGCCTGAAGCAGAGCTGCAAAGACCGGGAACCTTTTGACTTGAACTATTGGGGACAATATTCTGCCAAACTCCAAAGTTTACTTCTTGTGGTCATTGACACAGATCTATGACTCCAGCCATTGATATTATTGGAGTTACCACCTCATCTAAAAGCTTAAGCTTGTAGAGAGGATGTTGATTTATTTATTTATTGTGTTTACACGCCCCCTCACGTGCAGCGTAATTTGTTTAGAGCTTGCACGTGGACAGTTTTAATGTTTTTTTAAACGGGTGGCGGTAAGTTTTGAACCTGTGCCGTTTGACTTCCAGGCTCTGATACCATATTGGAGTTACCACCTCATATAAAAGCTTAAGCTTGTAGATAGGATGTTGATTTATTTATTTATTGTGTTAATAGATATCAACTGTAAAAAGTATTTGAAAAGTGCTTCTCCACGAGAATGGGAAACTATTCCCTTTCCTTCAATATGGGGGTTTTTTTTTGGGGGGGGGGGGGAGGGGGGAGAGAGAGAGAGAGAGAGAGAGAGAGAGAGCAGAGTGGAAAGAAGACATAAATATGTTGATACCAAGGTTTGGGGGACTAAAAAGGCCGAAATAAGTAGAGTAGTTCTATCCTCAATTTCTTTCTTTTTCTATATTTATTTGCGTTATCATAATTTATTGTTTCAAGTATTGATGGAACTAGCTCCAAACCTGATAACATATTAAAGTTACTAAGATTTATCTGCTTCTTTTGCAAAGTATTTGCACCAAATCAATGCTTTATGAGGATTAGACAACAGAAGGTTTCCTGTAGGCTTCTGAGTCTGAATGTATCTTCCTTAACACATAATGCCCATGATGTTGATTTCTCCAAGTAATGTCCATGATTTACAAGCGCGACCTAAGTACAATTGCTTGCAAGGTCTTAGCAAAAAGCAATACAAAGGGCTTTGAGCAGAGTAAGCCTGCTGTTTATATTTGTGTAATAGACGATCAACAGACGACCATGGGGATATCAATATACATTTTTGAGGGGTAGCACTGCACGTTTTTCTTTTTATATTTTCATCAACTATAAAGATCTGCCTCAAAGAAGATAGTTTACCCTAGCAAAGATAAAAATTTTCTCAAAGAGGGAAAAAGCAATTGTGAAACAGCAATCGAAACAAACTTCAAATTTATTCTAATTTGATATCCATGACAATTGACGAAAAATATATCCATCCAGTACATGTAACAGAAAGCTCTCAAGACACCTAGCCTGAGAGGCAATTCTGCTGATCAAGAATCTGAAAGGGGGCAGAGCTCTATGATATCTTGATCAAAGAATAGCAGAACAAGCAGCCAGAGATACTTGCAAAAACTATATGCAAGCAAGTGAGAGCATACCTCTGCGCATGTCACTTTCATCTAGTACATCATCGTGAATTAAGCTTGCCGTGTGGATCATTTCAATGATCTCAGCCAACCTTCTATGCTCTGTTGTAAGTTCCCTGAATCATTAAGACACAACTCAGCAATTTGATCCCATGTTATGATTATTCCAACAGATGAATCAGATGGTACTCACTTCAAACCAGAAATTTCTGCAGTGGCTCTTGACACAAGGAAAACCAGAGCAGGTCTCATCCTCTTACCTCCAGCACCAAAAATCTGATCGGCGGCAGACATAAGGACTGGGTTTTCTGCACCAACAATCTACACATGCTTTTTATCAGGGACACAACTTAAAGGGGAAGAAACAAAAGACTGAAAGAAATAAAGTTACAAGCGCGACTGACATATGCACAAAATGAAGCATCCGTAAACCTTTTCAATTAGATTAGCTTTCTGCTGCACTAGACATTTGAAAAAGTGGTTTCCCACAAACTGATGAGATGGATAACTATAAGTGAACTTAAAAAAAAAGAAAAAGAAAAAGCCAAACAACAAAATAATACCTCCTGTATCTTTGAAAACCTGAAATTTCATAAAAGATCTACATTCAAGTTAATCTGACATTTCATAAAATAATGCCACTTGTATCTTTGAAGGAAATCTTAGTCACATCATTTGTTGTAACACATGATATTTGTTATTTAAATGAATCTATATCACAATATCGTATGCCCACTTTAGGCCTTTGTATGTACACAAGCAGAAATATCGTCTTACAGAAAAATCGCAAATGTACGCTTGATGTGGTAGCAATCAATATTGTAGCATCTATGACCGACCACTGCCACCGAGTTATTGCATTTTTGCAGCATAATAAGAACTAAAATATCTCTAACAACTTTGTGGTGAATGTCACGTTACAGCTAACAGCCTAACAGGATTGCAATTTCTTAATCCATCTGTCAGGAACAACCCCAACAATCACCACAACCACTCGAGAAAAATAAGAAAAGAAAGAAAGATCCTCACCCCAGCTTTTAACGCTGAATTCAATTTAGCACACTATACGCACTCAGGCTATCAAAAATAATATGCTACTTAACAAAGTAATAAAGGTATCATGCGAGTTTGAGAATAATTCCAATTAATTAGAAAATTTCTCAGTATACTTACAGATTTTAGATTTTTGTTTAGAGTCTGAAGGTCGTCAGCAACAACTTCAAACAATTTTGCGAGTTGAATCGGGCGCTTCGACACCTTCTTCAAATCCAATACTCCTGGAGAACTTGGTCCAACCCCTGTAATACCACAAAGACTATGAAAACAATAACATTTCAAAATTAAGCTTGAAAATTACTCAAGAAACCATTAAACTAAATAACAAAAATTTTGGAACTGTATGCAACTCCAAGAAAACAAGTATTAGAAAGAAATAACTTAAACTAGTGTGAGCTAATCTAAGAATAAATTACCATTGAATAGAGTATCTGAAGTCTTAGTGGAGAACACGCGACACGGGCCAATCTCGCGGCTGAAGCATTGGATTTTCCGAGCATTATGGCCTCTGTTAACATTCCTAAGCGCACCCTTTGAGTAGTTTCTCCCTTTGAACAACTCAAGCGAGGCATTAGAAGCGCACCCACAAGCCAAAAAATCCGACTTGCTTCTTCCAAAGTCAAGCCTGTGGCATGTCATTGACATCATCCTCAAACACTCTCTCTGTCTCCGTGTAGATATATAAAGAAAGCTAAGCAAAAGCACCACCAAGATATTAGCTTTTTTTTTTTTTTTCCAAGTTCAATCAAGAACCAACCTCAAAAATTTGCACAATCTGCCATATTCGAAATACCCAGGGAGAAACTTTCCTTTTTTAGCAAAAAAAAGTTGGAAACTTCACTGGAAAATTAGGCAAAAAGACTTGTTTAAAAATATTTGAAACAAGTTGGCATATGTTGATATATGCCCTGTCGATGGAGAAGAGATGCTGGAAGTTTTAACTAACAAATAAAAACACACAATATTTATGTGCCGTGAATTGAAACAGAATTTTGAGTGGCTAGGAAAAAAATTCATCAAATTGGTGTGCTTGGCTTGTTAAATGTCTGAAGTTTGTTTTGATTGGGTAATAAAAAAAAAAAGAAGAAAAAAGAAAAAAAAAGACTGACTTTTATTATGACCAAAAAGAAAATTAAAAAAGAAAGTTTCAAAAGAGTAGGCCAAGTATATGAAAAAGTGGAGACCTTATCTACGTAGAGTCAAGTATGTGCGTGTGCGTGTGCGTGTGTGTGTGATTGCCGTTGGCGACCTGGTGGCCGTCTGGGAGCCAAGTAAGTGGTACTTCCTCCTCCAGCCCAAGTGCCCCAATGTGCCAAAATCATCAAACTGATTATTGGGATGTCAAGATTTTATAATCTGCCACGTGTGTGATCCTTGTTCATCCCTTCAACCTCCTCACCGATCATATTGCTTTGCTTCTATTTATTGACAAAAAACCATATATAATCCTTTGCTTCTATTCACTTATCTTGCTGATTATTGTTCATTTCAACAATGGTTACCTTTTTTTTTTTTGGCTCGGTAAGTAATTAGTTTTTATTCCACAAAAAATCTTTACAAAGGATGCCTATCAAAGATCAAGGCCCCGGGTGGTACAAATCCTTCTATTCTCACTAGTATCTTTAAATTCACATCTATCAACAAAAATAAGCTTAATGCCTAACGAATAAGCTCAAAAATCTGCGCCTTTGTGGATACGGTTGTTTCTCTCGTGCCATAGGAGGTAATACACTGTGAGACTAAATACCACTTTCACAATCTCCCCATGTAGGATGTTACCTTGACTGCTTGTGCAAATCTTTATAGTCAAATCATTCCAGTCTAAGTTAAGTCTGCCACAAAATGAATGAGCAACATAATTCTTCCAAATTCTCGCTGCGGCGAAACTATAATTGAAAAATAGGTGATCTCTAGCTTCCACCTGCATTCCACAGAAACAACATCGTGCGTCCGAAATAACTCCCACCTCTAGCAACCAGCTTTTCATAAGAAGTCTGTCAAAACAAACCATCCAAACACAAAAAGCAACTCTGGGACTTACCTTTTTGCTCCATACAAGTTTAGCCTAAATAACTTCATTGCTTTTCTCCATAATGTGCTCCTAGGTTCAACAATGATTACTTATTAATTCACTCGTAGCCTTTTATCTTGTTAGGAATGACGCTTTGATCTTTTATTTTCTAAATAAGCCTTTTAATCCTTTAGTTTTTCTACTAAAGACGTTACTCTCAACTCGTCTTTCAGTTCAAAAGTAGCTAATGAATGTACGTTTTTGGGACGTGCATGTAAATAACAAACAAACGTGAGGTTAGTGTCATCTAAGCTTTATCAAGCGTGTTCAAATCCCTCTGCCAACTACGTCTGTTGCTCTACCCTTTATAAAATAAAATTTTGCCCTAACACTATCCCCGAAAATACACTCTTGCATTAAACCTGATTGTCCCTATTTGGATTGGCTTCCCAAATCCTATAATGCATTTTGATAAGTAATTCTTATTCTAAGAGACATCGGCCACCAAATTCAAATGTTGAATCTATGGTGAAGTGAAATCTACCTTAGATATTCCTATTTCACAAACCAGGTGCCATTTTGTTTTTCGTCCCATATTCTCATTCTTAACCCTCATGATGTGATGTCTTACTTCATTGGTCTGTTGGTTTATATGTGCATCAAAGGCTGCTATATTGCCATTTCAATGTTTAGTCCTACCTTTTATGTATGATTGTCAATATTAAATTTCAATTTTCTATAAAAGACTACCACATTCTTTTTTCTCGATTTGTCTCACGTGTACGTGCACTGCAATCTCATGCTCCCACATAATGCCATTTTAGACTATTGATTTGTATGTCAATGAACGACTGAAGCGTTATTGATGATCAGATTCATTAGTTATCAAATAAGATGATTTGTTGCCTTCATTATTGGATATCTTCATGATGGCATAATGACATCGCTGACATGAACCATGTCCATGGTAGTTGTATTGTCAAGATTTTATGTATACATGAACTTCGATATATATATTTTTGTCCATAATCATGTTTTGTTTTACATTGACATACACGGATATACTTTGTTGGATAGTGCTTTAGCTATCCCACTGAGCAATCATAACGTCGCCTAATTCTGAAGATTCCGAATTGTAATCTTGTTGTGCTTGATGACAAGCTATGCGATGTTGAATTATGTACAACCCTGGTTTTATGACTCTAGGTTTCAAACTCCACGGTTTCCCACATTTCTAAGGGTTCATGAGTGGTTGGTGTTTGAATCTCAATTTCCATTTATGATGCACAACATTAGCTTCATGTATAAATTGGGAAGGTTATGGTTCTTATCTCGCATTACTTACCCCTTTTATTTTATATGTGTTTTTATGATATCTTATAGTCCTCACTTAATCTAGCAAGGCAATTTTCATATTTCATTTATCACATCTATATATGGTATGTATTTTCCCTTATATATGATTTGTTTACAACATGGACATTTACTTTCTACTATGTTTTATGAATACTGTATGTTTAAGTGATTATGTTATTCGTGTCCCATTTGTCAGTATACAGGTGGCAAACTGGTTTATTTATCCAATTTAGAGTCCAGAATGAAGGATTGTCGTATAATAGTTAGAGTTGTTTGTATAGGGGATTTCATGCACCATGATTTCCAAAACCAACTACATAGTGTTGGTTTCTTGGTTCTTGATGAAATGGTAACTTTTACATCAACATATGTATGGAAAAAATTGGTAAGCTCAAATAGGTTTCCTTTTACTTGATTGTACTTACGTACATCGTTACATTGTAATTTCGGTGATAGGATTCAAGCGACAATGCTTCTTCATCTATGGATAGATTCAAACATATACTCTAGGAAGGGGAATGTTACTCTATTCACAAATTTAACATCGTTGATAATGGTTTGACTTTGAGAATAGTATCCATGCTAATCACATTTATTTCATGAATTTGACCTTGGTGAATGAAATTACTACATCCACTTTGCCATTTTACAACTTAAATTCACATCAATTTCTAACATTGTGAACCAGTGATGGACTCATCTATCTGTCTAGGTTTGTTTTTTACATGTAACTAAATATCATGTTTATTAATTGTATAATACGTAATATCAGAGTATATTCATATTTACCCATTTTTGGAATAAGAGAATATATTTGTTCCTTGTTAGATGTATGGGTGAATTGATCTCCGATGGATCGATTGTCAGTATTGCATTTAAAGGTGCTCCACAAAACGTATTGACATATGACTGCAAGATTACATGTTATGCATGTTTTTAATTTGAAAACAAGAGTCAGATGTTTGCACTTTATCTTATCAGAATTTTTCATATTAACAAATCTATTGTGCTTCATTATTCTAGTTTGCCACTAATTTTCTATACCTTATAGGGAATTTATGTAGATCAGGTTCTTAATTTTGTGACAATCGAACCTTTTGGGCCTGTTGTGGTCATCATAGTGTTAGCAAAAATAAAAACCTTTAAAGGTAATCCTACATTACTATAACGCCCTATCCTACATTGGTTCTATATGAGATTTGCGTACACTTTATAATGGCTTAGGTTCACTACTACTGTCATAACGAGTTTAAGCATTTTGAGCCAGTTGATTACACTCAATGTGGTGGCAGGTCAATAGTTGGGTCTGGGTCATTGCAGGTGGTATCAAAGTAGGCTCTGAGTGGATTCCATCCTACATGGGGTTTTAGGCTGTGGTTCTATTCTGTTTCTATTTTATTTGTGTCTGGGTCGTGACGAGGATGTTGTGTATTTAAGGGCGGGATTCTATAATACCCTATCCCATATTAGTTCTGTATGAGATTTATGTGTACTTTAAAATGGCTTAGGTTCATTACTATTGTCATCACGGGCTTAAGTATTTTGGGCCAGTTGATTAGGCTTAATGTGGTGGCAAGCTAGTAGTTAGGCCTGGGTCATTACAGGTCTGTAACACCCCATCCTTGGTTCTGAATGAGATTTGTGTGCACTTTATGATGTATTAAGTTCACTACTACTGACATCAAGAGCTTAGGCATTTTAGACTAGTTGTTTAGGCTTATTGTGGTAGTAGGCCAGTAGTTGGGTCTGGGTCGTTACAAGTAGTATTAGAGTAGGCTCTGTGTGGATTCCACCTTGCTTGAGGTTCTGGGTTGTGGTTCTATTATGTTTCTATTTTATTTCTATCTGGGTCGCAATAAAGCTAATATGTGTTTAAGGAGGGGAGTCTGTAACGCCCCATCCCATATTGGTTTTGTATGAGATTTGTGTACGCTTTATAATGGCTTAGGCTCACTACTACTGTCATCACAGGCTTAAGCATTTTGGGCTAGTTGATTAGGCTCAATGTGGTGGCAGGCTAGTAGTTGGACTTGGGTCGTTACAGGAAAAATACAGTCCTAGTTGGTTAGAATACTTATTATTTTTCCTGTAACGACCCAGGCCCAATTACTAGCCTACAACTGCATTGAGTCAAATCAACTGGCCTAAAATGTTTAAGCCCGTGATGATAGTAGTAGTGAATCTAAGCCACTATAAAGTGCGCACAAATCTCATATAGAACTAATGTAGGATGGGGCATTACAGACTTTCCTCTTTACACGCACGACGTCCCTGTCACAACCCATACACAAACAGAACAGAACCTTAGGCGGGATGGAATCTGCATAGAGTTTGCTCTGATAGCACCTGTAACGACTCACGCCCAACTACTAGCCTGCCACCACATTGAGCTTAATCAACTAGTCTAAAATGCTTAAGCCCTGATGACAGTAGTAGTGAACTTAAGCCATTATAAAGTATACACAAATCTCACACAGAATCGATGGGGGATGAGGTGTTACAATTACAATTTAGTATTCAGTTTTAAATCTCATATAGAACCGATGTAGGATAGGGTGTTACAATTACAATTTAGTATTCAGTTTTAGGTCACACCATAAAATATCATATGTATGTTTATTGTTGTGGGTAGATAAATATATATTTTTCTTTCTAAATATATAATGTTTGCAAGTGCTTGAACATGTATGTTATTGCATTAATGCTTGAGAATGTATTTAATCTATTACAACACATGTAACATTTAGCTTACTAACTTCTTTTATGCCTTTAAACTTTTCTTCAATCCAAGTTTTGACCATGCTGCTATGTTCTAGAAAGGTACAGTTATTGCTTATTATTATTGGTATACATTATTAATGTTAGTTCAAATTTACTTTATTCATTTTCATTAAAGATTGTTCTTAACTTCTCACCATATCATTTAATAATCTCTTCAGCCTTGGGATAGAAGAAATATTCGAGCCACAACATTGTAGCCAGCTCCAAGATGTTCCAATTAATAGTGGATATATTAGTTATATAAGCTATTACACTTGTCATATGTCACAGGCAATTAGGTTAGTATAGCTTAGTTTGTTAGTTAGCTTGATAGTTAGCATTATCTACGTAGCTACAATATATATACCACTAATATACTTTAGATCAGAATGCATAATAGAAAATGACATTTCTAAATTTCTCTCTCTTCTTTCTCTTTATGGTATCATAGAGCTACGATATTTTTTTTGAATCTCCATTGGAGATCTCCTTGCAAAGCTTCATAGCTGTGAATTTTGAGCTTATTTCATATCTTTTCAGCTCACAATTCTCTTCTCTAGGATCGCAAAGGTGTTCTCTCTCACGAACAAGTTTCTCTAACTTCTCTCTGCTCGCGACTAGTTTTTCTTCAATTTTCTAAAGATTTCTTCATCAATGCTTCAACTATCAGCCATGGCAGCTGCAAATTATGAAGAAGGTCTTCCAACTAGACTCAAATTCCTTGTCCAAAACTTCAACTCCATGATTCATATCAAATTGAACAGCTCCAATTATCTAGTCTAGAGAGCTTAACTTCAGAGGATTTTGAGAGCTAATCATTTGCTTGATCATATGGTAGGCAATTCATCTTGTCCTACACAATTCATCACCACTGAAGAAGGTAAGGAAATTCCAAACCATAAGTATGAAGCCTGGGTCACATTAGAGCAACATTTGCAAAACTGCTTGTTTGCTTCACTTTCCTCCTCTGTTTTGCCACAAATTCTTCATCTCCAAACTGCAACTAACATTTGGAAAGCTCTTGAGCAGAGATATAGTTCTCTTAGTAGAGCACATGTGCATCAATTAATGAATATGCTTCTAAATTTGAATAAGGGCACAAAGTCGATGCAAGCCTATTTAGATGAAGTAAAAGTCATTACAGATAGTCTAACTGTAGTATATAATGGAGTTAGAGATGAGGATTTGATTTTGTATATTCTTAGAGGCTTATCAAATGACTATGAAAACTTTAAGGCAAATATGAGGCTTAGGAAGGAGAGTATTACTCTCTCTGAACTAACATCCTATGTCATATATGAAAAGCTCCATCATAATATCAACAAATAAGGTGGGACTACTGAAACATCTACTGTTGATATTCATACCTTGTTATATGCCAATGCTTCTCAAGGAAGAGGCAATAAACCAAATAGAGGTATAGCTAGAATAAGGAACCAGAATTTTAGAGGCAGAGGTCAAAGAAGTGGTCTTAGAAGTGGTTTTACTCGAGCCACTAACCCTGCTTCCACTCAAGGACTTTTTTCTACACGTATTGGTCCTTCAAGCACCCCTTATCTTCCTCCTATAACCAAAGTCTTCTGCCTAATTTGTGATAAACCTAATCACTTTGTTAAAGACTAATGGTATCGGTTGGACTTAACTAACTATGCACGTTCTCAATCAGAAAAGCAACTGCTGCATGTGTATTCTCAAGCCAATGCTGGCCTTAGCTCCTCCAACTCTAGCTGGGTACTTGACACTAGAGCCAATACCCATGTTACCAATGATCTAACTCAGTTGACTACATACACTTCTTATCAGAGAAATAACACTATCTCAATTGGTAATGTCCAAGCTCTACTTATCACTGCCTTAGGATCTGGTAAGCTACGAACTCTTCCTATCATTTTCTACTCTTTAATGTCTTATTTGTCCCTCAAATCTCTTCCAATTTGCTTTCCATATCCAAATTTACACAAGACAATGATTGTGCACTTGTGTTTACTACCAAGAAGGTTCTACTGGTGGATAATTCCACCTATTAGGTGCACTACCAGGGCCCTTGTAAGAATGGACTGTATGTCTTTCCATCATCTACTCTATCCTCATCAATTGTATCTCCTATACTTCTCTCTTGTACATGCTCTATAGACTCAAGTGTAATATTATGGCATCAAAGATTAGGACACCATAGAAAGCAAGTGGTAGCCACGCTCTCTTCTATTCTTTCTATCAAACTAGATTCTCTTTCATCATGTAATGCTTGTGCAGTACCAAAGTCTCATAGATTGCCTTTTCTACTATTACCACAAAACCATTTCAGCTTGTCTACTTAGATGTATGGGGTCCATCCTTTTTACCTTCTTGCCAGCAATTCAAATATTATATTTTGTTCATAGATGATTATACTAACTTTACTTTGTTATATCCCCTGAAACAAAAATTAGAAGCTTACATTGCTTTCATCAGTTTTACTACTGTTGTTAACACTAAGTTTAATGCCAAAAGAAAGACTTTCAGAATAGACAATGGAACTGAGTATGTTAATACTTAGTTCAGTGTCTTTCTACAAAATCTAGGCATAATACACCAAACTACATGCCCTTATACCCCACAACAAAATGGAAAAGTTGAAAGAAAACACAGACATCTTATTGAGACTGCACTTGCTTTAATGCAACAAGCTTCCATTCCTTCTCATCTATGGCTAGAAGTTATTGCTGCAGCAAACTTCCTCATCAATAGACTCCCCACACCCTCACTCTCTCATAAATCACCTTTTCAACTGCTTTATGACTAGGTTCCTAATTATTCTCTTCTTAAAGTCTATGGCTACCTCGTTATCCTAGGTTAAGACTATATAGCAAGGGAACCCAAGTCTACTTCATATGTGTTTATTGGCTATTGTCTTAATACCAAAGGGTATAAATGCTTGGACCCTAGCACTAATAAGGTTTATGTTTCAAGGCATGTACAATTTGTAGAATCAGAGTTTCATTTTAAGGCCAAACCTTATATATGGACTCTACAGCTTTATTTCCTTATACAAATACCACCACACTAGTTTCTGCACAATCTCCTTCATCTATATGTTTCCTTATTTCCTTAAGGGTTTTATCTTTCTATACTGTGCCATTATTCATCCCTGTTTCTAATAGTGATCCACCTGAGCATTCTACTTCCTCAAATTCTTCATTATAGGGCTGTTCCTTCCCTCAATCACCTCATCACAATTCTCCCTCAATTTAGTTTTGTATTGATGTTGCTTCATCTTTTGAGGATTGCTTACACAATTATTATTCCTCCTCTGAATTACAGTGCTCACCATCCAACAGTCACTCTCTAGGCCCTGATAATCAAGAGTCTTCTTCTATGTCATAGTCCTCTCACTCTCCTAGTTCTCAATCTAGTCCTATCTCCAGATCTTCTTCTTCTGTCCTTGCCAAGCTAAATTATTCTTATCCAATACTGACCATATCCAAGATAGGGAGTCTTTAACCTCCTCTCTATAAACTTTACAACTTGATTACCACTCCTCCTACCTCAGAACCTAGTACAAACACACAAGCTTCTAAATCTACCTACTAGATCCAGGCAATGAAGGAAGAGTATGCAACTTTTCTGAAGAAAAATACATGGTCTCTAGTCCCTCTTCCCCTTAATAGGTAGCTTATTGGCTGCAAATCAAAATGCAGATGGGACTACTCCTAGGTACAAAGCGAGGCTAGTGGCAAAGGGTTTTCATCAATAAGAGGGCTTGGACTATAGTACTTCAGACTAGTGGTGAAGGCTTAAACTATGAGGATTGTGCCTAGTATTTTAGTCGCAAAAGGTTGGGAATTGAGACAACTGGATGTCTGAAATGCCTTTCTACATGGAATACTCATTGAGGAGGTTCACATGGTATAGCCACAGGGTTTTAAAGACCCTGACTACCTTAATCATGTATGTAGGTTACATAAATCATTATATGGTCTCAAATAGGTCCCTAGGGCTGATATCAAATGCTATCTAGTTTTTTTTTTTTATAAAGTTTAGGTTTCCATTACAGCCAATCAGACACATCTTTATTTATTCTCAAAACCAATACTGATATCATCATAGGATTGGGTTATGTTGATAATCTAATTATTATTGGATCCTTTTCAGAACTAGTCCATAAGTTGATCAAATCTATAAGCAATCAATTTTCTATAAAGGACCTAGGTACTCTTTCTTCCTTCCTAGGCATAGAGGTGTCTTCTTCCTCTCAAGGCATGCTTCTACATCAATTAGAATATGTACTAGAAATACTTATTAAAGTAGGGATGGCTAAGTCTAATAGTATAGATGTTCCTACCATGGCCAAGTTTACTACCTCTCACACTTCTCCTCAAGTTCCTTACCATCACAATTTAGGAGTTTGCTTAGGGCACTACAATATTTGACCATAACAAGGCTTGATATACATTTTGTAGTGAATAGTATATGTCAACATATGTATGCTCCTATACAACAGGATTATGCTGCACTTGAGAAGCTTTTAAGGTTTATCAAAGGGACATTCTCTCAAGGCTTACTGATTAGACTAGGCAGTTTTCATCTCTCAGCATATTCAGACTCAGACTGGGCAAGTGATTCTCTTGATAGAAGGTCTATTATAGGGTTCTATTTATTTCTTGGGCTTAATCTCATTTCCTAGAGCTCTAAAAAGCAACCAATAGTTGCTAGAAGTTCCACAAAGGTAGAGTATAGGGCTATGGCAATTAATGCTACAGAGATTAAATGGATTTCCTTTCTACTAAGAGAGCTAAGCATTCCACAGTCCACTCCTATTCTATATTGTGATAGTGTTTTAGCACTTGCCCTAGCCAATAATCCTGTCTTTCATGGAAGGACTAAACACATAGAGATTGACTAACATTACGTGAAAGAACAAGTTGTTTCTAAATAGCGACAAGTGGCCTACATCTCTTATAAAGAACAGGTGGCAGATATCCTAACAAAACATCTATCCAGGTTGCTTTTTCAACAGTTGAAGTCCAAGCTTCTTACGGGCAAACCCCTACTCAGCTTGAAAGGGGCTAATAGTAGATAGACTAGTTATATAAGCTGCTACGCTTGTAATATGTCACAAGCAGTTAGGTTAGCATAGCTCAGTTGGTTCGTTAGCTCGACAATTAAGTATTCTTTATGTAACTGCCTTATATATACTACTGAAGTGCTTCAAATTAGAATGAGTAATAGAAAATGACATTTCTAAATTTCTCTCTCTACTCTCTCTTTACCAATCAATCAGTCTATCTAGATTTTTTGACAACCTAATAAATACCACATTATTTCTAATATTAAGAGCATTAAGATGGTACATTTTGTTTATTTTGTTATTTTTATAGTTAGCAATAATATTATAGATGCAAAGTGGATTGTAATTCTTGGTTTTTATTTATTCTTATTTATATAGGAAGGATATTTTGTGGTATATGCTCATGTTGATGAAATTATGGGTAAATGACCATTTTGGTCCCTTGTCTTCACCTTTTGTGACTTTTACGTCCCGCATTTTCAATCAAGACTAATAGTCCTTTTTCTTTCAATTGTGTGACAACATTCGTTGTTTGGTGCTAAATCATTAAAAACCAAACAACAGGAGCACGTACGTGCCGCATGGCTTTCTTAAGCAACCTAAAGTTCAAGCTATGTATGATCTTTAGTAATGCACAAGACCTCAAAGAAGCCATTAAAACACATGTAGCCAAGAAGGCCAAAGATGTTAGGATGGAAAAAAAAGAAAAAAGACATGACAAGAGTGAGGGCAAAGTGCCATGGGACTACTTGTAAGTGGTTTGTGTTTAGAGCATATAACAAAGAGAATGGTACATTTCAAATCAGAAGATTGTTTGATAAACATGATTGTGGACAGTCCATAAATCACAAGAGCTTAAATGCAAGACAACTTAGCAAGTTTTATTTGAATGACATTAGGTTAAACATGTATGGAAATGTTAGTGATTTCCAAACAAGGGTGCACAATGACTTTAATGTCAACATTTCAAGAAGGTAAGTATACAGGGTATATAATTTGGTTAGAGATAAGATTGAGTGTCAATATAAAGACCAATACCAAAAGTTATGGGAATATCGTGAGGAGTTGAGGAGAACAAACCTTGGTTCTACAGTATGTATGGAAACTATGGAGGATGATGAGACTGGTGAAAGTAGATTCTTGAGGTTGTACATTTGTCTAGATGCATGTAAAAGAGGACTTTTAGTAGGATCTAAACTGGTGATTGGTTTAGACAGGTGCCATCTAAAAAGGCCACATCCTAGAATTTTGTTATCTGTTGTTGGTCTGGATGCCAATAATTACACATTTCTTATTACATATGTTGTGGTTGAAACTTAGGATAAAAAGGTATAGAGTTGGTTCCTTAATTTGTCAATATAAGATTTTGAGATCCATGATCATGACAACTAGTATTCATGATAGATTGGCAAAAGGTATGCATCTTTATTGAGACCATATGATATTATTATTATAATATATAAAATTCCATGTCACTAACGTTTGATGCTTTTTTTTATAGGGTCTTTGCCTAGCAATTAGTGAGGTTGTTTCAAATATTGAACACAGACATTGTGTTCGATGTCTATATTGCAATTTCAAGAAGAAGTATGGTGGCCTAAATATGAAAAACTTGATGTGGAGGGCAACCAAGGCTAAACATGTGCGTAAGTTCAAAGTGGCCATGGAAAAAATAAAGACAATTGATTCGAATGCCTATAGATGGTTAGAAAATGATTCTGCAAAGTATTGGAGTAGAACACATACCAAGACAAAAACAAAATGTGATATCTTGTTAAATAATATGTGCAAGATTTCAATTTTGCATTATTGGAGGCTAGGAGTAAGTCGATATTGATTATGTTAAAGAAAATTAGAATGTATTTGCTAATGAGAATGCAATCTAAAAGGGAATGGATTATGAAATTCAATGGTCCTATTTGCCCGAAGATAAATAAGGTAGTTAATAAGAGGAAGGAAGATAGTGCAGCTTAGAATTGTTAGTTTGAAATGCTTTAACATGGTGGTTAAAGCTACAATTGACTCTGGCTCCCGCTTGTCAAACCATTCGGTACTTGGTACCGTTACGATCCTAGTTCCGAGTAGATGGATGTTGTATATTTACTTGTAAAAAATGAATTTAAGGTGAATGAGAAATTAGCAATTAAAGTTGTGTAGTTAACAAGTTTGATTGCTTAGATTGGATATGTGTTGAAATCCCACATAGAAAGTTTGTGAAGTTTTTGCTCAATTTATATATAGAGCCCTTTATGGGTTGGGCCAACAAGGCATATAGAGGGAGCTATACATAGTGGGCATTAGGATAAAAACTCCCACACACGCGCGCGCACGTACGGCACGGCTGGGCCGGGCCCGAGGACGCGGTGTGGGTGCGGGTGCAGCCCGGTTTTCACTCCGGATATATCTTTTTTGGGCAAATTCTTATTCATCAACAAGTAAATTTACAAGTCTCGTAACAGAAATCTGGTTGAATGCCTGACTTTATTATGGCCCAGGTTTTCACTCCGGATATATCTTTTTTGGGCAAATTCTTATTCACCAACAGGTAAATTTACAAGTCTCGTAACGAAAATCCGGTTGAATGCCTGACTTTATTATTGTGCACGTTGGAGAGCATTCTGCAAATGTGGTTTTGACTAGCTGCTGAGTAGAGCTGTTACAAGATGGATTAGTGGGCGTTTTAGAGGAGTCTTTATTTCCCTGGTTTTATAGCAAACCTCTCTAACTAGTATAAATAGGTCCTGTTCTTCATGTAGTCAGACACAGTAAAAAAAAAGAATAGCTTATAGTTTTATTTTACGTATTTAGTTCTTGGCATACAGAGAGTCTTCGGAGATAGTTCATTTGCTATTAGTTCGACAGTTTCTTGCGTTGGAGTGCTACCGTACGCCAAGAAGGTAATAGCCGTTGTATCCTGAGAGGGATACGCCACACCCCTTAGCACCGATAGAGGGGGCGTAAATCCCTTAAAGATATCGTTTACGAGCCTCGGCTTAGTCTATTTTATTTTACACTCTACCACTGAATAGGAATAGTTTCTATTTATCTAAATTTATCCTCCTCATTCGACTTCTACTTTATTTATATTTTCCAACAACTTAAGGGAGTTACCTATCATTCTGAATTTCTACGGGTTTGGCAAGGTGTGGTATCTATTGCTTACAGTTTTCAAATCTGTTTCAAACAGAAACTACAGTTTTATTTTCTGATTAATATACTGGTTTACTAATTTCGGTTGGTTGAGTGCAGAAAATCTTATAACATTTTGTTCAATCATGTCTGGAGTTAACGAAACTCAAACTGGCAATAATGATGAAATCCAATTTGTGGACAATACCCAAACTTGGACAGCTGGAACTAGTGTGACTGGGGTTTCCATTGCTACCCCTAATGTTACTATGACTGTTGGGAACACCCCAGCTGGAGTTACCATGACAGGAAATGTTGGAATTACTCCAACAACTAATATGACTGTGCAGGTTCCTGGGACTGTGCAGGGATTCAGCAATTTTGGAGCCACGACTGGAACAACTTTCATCTCGTTTGTTCAAGCCAATTATGGTGCTGCTTCAAGCGGTGGTTTTGGGGGAGCCACAAATGTTGCGGGTCTAAGCAATGCATTTGGAGGCAGGCCCGTTTTCGAGACAACTAACTATGCACCTCCACCACCACATGCAGAGAAGCCAGAAAAATTTTCTGGGAAAGACTTCAAGACATGGCAGCTTCAAATGGAGTTTTATCTCACGACTTTAGGGCTGTTCATGTACGTGCAGCAAGATCCTCCGTCCTTAGGGGACAACTCGGACGTGCAGACGGTGGTAGTTGTGGATGCTTGGAAGCACAGTGATTTCCTTTGCTGAAATTACATTTTAAATTGTTTAGAAACTTCCTTGTATGAAGTACATGCTAAATGTAAAACAGCTAAGGAAGTATGGATGTCATTAGAGGATAAGTACGAGCTAGAAAGTGCAAGCACGAAGAAATTCGTAGTGACTAGATTTTTAGAATTCTCTATGACAGATTCTAAACCAGTGATGTCACAGGTACAAGAATACTAGTTGATCATCCAAGAGCTCCATGCTTAAGGGATGCCTCAAGTTGAACAATTCCAGGTGGCTGCGTTAATAGATAAATTACCCCCTAGATGGAGTGAGTTCAAAAATCACCTCAAGCATAAGCAACAGGAGATGTCAATGAAGAACTTAATCATGTGCCTTAGGATTGAGGAAGAGAATCGTTCAATTGGTAAATGGGGCGTGCATGGTGGAATGAACTCCGTGGCCCACATGGTGGAACATGGTCCTAATTCCAACAAAAAGAGGAAGTTCACCAGTCAAGCTAATCGTGGGCAGAAGGGGAAGGCAGTTGTTAGGAAACCTAAAGCTGACAAGAAGTAGTTCAATGGGATGTGTTATATTTGTGACAAAACTGGTCACAAGGCAAAGGACTGCAGGTTGCGCAAAAAGAAGGCCCTAGCAAATGTCGTGCAGGACTTAGGGGGCAACGTGTTTGATCTAAATATTTTGGCGTGTGTATCACACGCTCAGTTAAATCGAACGGAAAAGGTGATGGAAGGGGGTAATGTGCTTCACTTTTGAAAAGCAGAGGGGGGTAACTAGCTAATTTTTAAATCACAGGGGGAAAACGTACACTTATGACAAACCATAAGGGGGTTTCGTATAATTTACCCTTTTAACTCACATAACAATCCAATTAAATGGTGTTATACTTTGAACATCGCTAATCATTCTGATATTTTATTCCTATTTTGAATCTTTATCAAAATTATTGTCATTTGGATTTGAAGTTTGACACCCTTTACATGAATAAAGAAAAAGAGCAAATAATAATCCAATCAATAGTGAATAAAAATTGCATTAGTTCCAAATCAACTTATTCTTGTATAAACATCACGTCATCATTGTAAGGTTTAAAATATCTTCTAGATTCAATCAACCTCACTCGAGACCTAATTAACTAAGCCCGAAAACCCTAGGTCATAAGGACCATGCTATAGTCTAGGAGTCAATGCCTAGGGATAGATCCGCACTGAGTTCTAGAGGATAATAAAGTCAGTTAGTGAGGCTTGGAGAGAGAACATAGTTAATTAAGTCCTAAAACTACAATTGGCTTGGAGAATCCTATGCTACTAAGAGTCAACACTTAGGGATAGGAGTCCCCCTGCAATTGGAAGATAATAAGGTTAATTAGCTAAGGACCTCGATAAAGCAACCAAAGCCACAAATAGAGCTAATCCATTATCGTAGCCCGAAGCCCATTTGCAACACAAAATCACCATAGATCCTCTTCAACCTTGTTAGATTTTCCTTCGTCAGCTTGGCACTTATAGTTCCGCCATTAGATTAGACTAGTTTAGGTTTTATTTTCTATTCTTCTGAGCTCTCTTCTATCCTAAAAGCACACACACACACGTGTGTAGTTAGTCTTAGGTATATTTGCACGTAAAGACCGAGCTTAAGAGCCTCTTTGTGGAGACAACACCCGCACTTGTTTCCGCTATACCATAAGCAATCTGTATGCTTACAGGTTAAAACAACATCACCAAGTATTATAAAGTGCGCACAAATCTCACAAAGAATCGATGTGGTAAGGCATTATATCACATGTGGACAAAACACAATGGCTATTGTTTTATCATATTTTTTTCACTTTTCCATAACGATTCAGTGTATCAAGGACTATGTCGAAATAGATTAAATGAACCCTTTTCTTTTACAATTAATAGAACACTTTGACAATTTAAGAACAAAATTTGAAAGTTTATTAAATTCAAAGTGTTTTTATTTTTTTATTTTCATTTTATTTCCACACAAATTATTATCACTATTTTTGTTATTTATATTATAGGTCTTGACAGTTGTCTAGGTAATCAATTAATATATAAAACAACATTAAAAATCATACTATATTTAATCATACTTATCTTATATTTTTATGAAATTGGTAAATCCTTAAAAATTTTAAATAAACATTTTGTGGTTAGTAACTATTTTTGGATGTTAATACTGTTTGGTAAATTATTTGTTCTCATTGATATGGCATATATTTCTATATTATGTAACATTTTTATTATATGACTTCATTTGATCTTGTAGGTTGTCACAATGACCAACAACTGCATCATTATGTATCTTATTCCTGCTAAGGAAGTTGGTTCAGTCAATGATGTATACTTGCTCAATATTATATTTGATGTTTGTGTTATATAGTATCAAATTTCTATCCCCTTATCTAAAAGGATAAACTTTTTTATTTTAATTTTTCTAGGCAACTAATGATTGGGAGCAGGGTCATTTAATTCTACTTGTATCTATTAATAACTTTTACATGGTTTCATTTCTCTCCATTGAGTTGTCTTATACTGCTATTTTTGTAATATTGCATTACAGAATGTCTAAAGCATATTATATGGTTATATATTTCTTTAAAATGAACAAGTCAATAATTTGATAAAATTCGTTGATACATTTTTCTGCATATTTTTAACCTTAGTTTCTTTTTTTTTTTAATGTTATGTATATAAGATGCATTTGGAATGAATAACACTAATAGCAATCTTCCTCCCCCATCAGAATCGATAGATATTGTACGAATAAAAATTGAAAACTCATGAAAATTATATATGTACTTGTTTAGTTATTTATTAAATTCACTATTTATAAAATCGGTTAACATTCTTGAGTCTTATTACATGTAATATCCACGATAAAATGGACAAGACGAAGTTATTAAGGATGACAGCCACTTAGATATGCATAACATGATCAACAATAATCCACCATTCGGCCAATGACGAGGGAAATAATAAACTTTTTCCAATCATGTCCCCAATTTGTGAAGAAGCTAGCCAAGGTTCTAATTAGCAAAATTTTGCTGATTTTTTGGCATTAGTGGTGGATGCTAGCATGGACCAAGATTGCATCACATGTGAATCGTATTTTGCCTACCGGAGCATCTAAAGTAGAATACAATAATTGTATAATATTGCTATGGTTTATATTATTTCTTGGTTCCATATAATATGAATAGTTGCTTTAATACAACATCATTTTGGTATGTGATAGTGATCAACTATCGTTTTGTATATATTCTGTTACCCTTATCCTTTTACTATGAAAATTTAATGTATTCCATAACGAACGTTGTAATTACACTTCAATATATATTGCTTATTCCATTAATATATGAATATCAAACATAAGATTTGCACACCAGCACAACAGTATCTTCTATTGTATTCTTTATATAATAGTACAGAGTCATATGTTTACAGGTAACTAAGTATGATAAGAATACAAGATTCTACAACTAATAGAGATAGATAAGATTACATTCAATTAACCCTTGACTCCCCCCTCAAGCTGATGGGACATGAAGCATTGGACGGTTGTCAAGAAGCTCAATAAACCTCGTGCGATAAAGTGATTTGGTAAAGATATCAGCGGGTTGATCCTTGGAGGAAATGTATGGCAACTTAAATGCTCCATCAGTGACCTTGTTGTGCACAAAGTAAATGTTCATTTCTATATGTTTACTACGTTGATAAACAATAGGGTTTTTCATCATGTACATAGCACTTATGTTATCACAATAAATAATAGCTGTGTTGGGTTGTGAGTGCTGCAAAAACTTCAGAAGATGTAAAAACCATAGCAATTCTGAGCCTAAAGTTACTAATGCCCTGTATTAGGCTTCTGAACTGGAGCGAGAAACAACATTTTGTTTCTTAAACACCCAAGCAACAAGATTATGGCCAAAATAAATTGCACAACCAGTTGTAGACCTTTGAGTATCAAAACATCTGCCCTAGTCGGTGTTGCTAGACCCCAGAAGTAGCGACCCTAGAAGTTCAATTTTGCTGCATGGTCAAAAAGCAACCCATATATCAATGTCTGTTTAATGTACGTAAGGATTATCTTGGCCACCGTCATGCGAGTTGTTCTTGGACTGTGCATGTATTGACAAATACTATGAACAACATGGGTGACATCTGGGCGAGTCATAGATAGATATTGTAATGATCCTACTAGTTGTCTGAATGTGAAAGGGTAAAGTCACACACCCTCAATGCTTTGATTATGTCATTATATAAGCATTGTCATACAAGGATAACTACAATATGTGATCCTAAGCTAATCAAGTAATATCAGATATAGTATAGCACAATAGAACCTATCTATTAAGATAAACATACTGTTGGTGTTGACACTCCCTTGTAAGCTGTAAGGGGTGAAGCACCCGAAGCTTGTTACATTACTGGACAAATCTTGGCCTGTAAAATGACTTCGTAAAAACATCTATAATTTGTTCGGAGGAAGGAACGTATTGCAGTTTGAAGACGCCTTCTTTAATCTTATCACGCACGAAATGGACGTCGATTTCAATGTTTTTGCTGTGGCTGTGAACAATTGGACTTGTGGCCATGTATATTGTGCTTATATTATCACAAAAAACCATTGGATATGTTTGAAGCTTTATTCCGATGAATGTTGTAATATGCAAGAGCCAAACTAATTTAGAAACCAACGAAGCTAGAGCTTTGTACTCAGCTTCGGAGCTTGATCTAGATATAGCATTTTGCTTCTTGGATGCCCATGATATCAAATTATTTCCCATGTAAACTGCATACCCAGTTGTCGACCTTCTCGTATCAGGACAACCTGCCCAATCGGTATCGCAGAACCCATGAATGACCATTGTTTCAGAAGGTGAAAAGACCAATCCATGTTCGAGCGTTCCTTTAATATAGCGTAACACCCTCTTAGCAGCTATCAAATGAGACTGGCGTGGCATGCTTATATACTGACTGATAGAGTTAACAACAAATGCAATGTCCGGTCTTATCATGGTTAGGTACTGTAATGCACCCATAAGTTGCTAGAATTCTGTGGGATCACAAAGTAGTTCTCCATCATCAGCAGTTAATTTTTCCATGGCAAGAGGTGTGGAAATAGGCTTGGCTCCGTCCATGCCATATTACTTCAGTAACTAAATGGCATATTTTGTCTGGGTCACCAGAACTCCATCATCTGCTTTTGTCACCTCCATTCCAAGAAAAAAGAAGTGGCCCAAGATCTTTCATTGCAAACTTTGAGGACAATATGTTAATGAAGTTTGCAATATGAGCCGAAGAATCACCCGTCACAATTATGTCATCAACATAAATTAAGAGAAGAATAATATGGCCATCTATTTGCTGCATGAACATACTCACATCATGGTGGCAATTTACAAACCCATTCTTGATCAAAAATGCACTAAACCGTTGGTACCATGCTCGCAGGGCTTGTTTTAGACCATACAAAGACTTTCTTAATTGACACACATGCATTAGTCGGTGTTCATCAACAAATCCTGGAGGCTGGTGCATATATATTGTCTCTGATAACTCACCATGAAGAAAGGCATTTTTCACGTCTAGTTGACGTAAACTTCAATTATGAGATAAGGATAACACCAAGATCAAATGAATTGTTTGGACAAACTACAGGGCTGAAAGTTTCCCTATAATCTTTGCCAGGTTATTGAGTGTAGCCCTTGGCGACTAATCTTGCCTTATAACATTCCAAAGAGCCGTCTGAATTTTGTTTTATTTTATAAACCCACTTGCATCCAATCACATTCATGTTGGGTGTATGTGGTACATGAGTCCATGTATCAGTTTTTAGAAGAAAGTTAAATTCATCTGCCATAGCCGCACGCCAGTTGGGATCTTTATTTGCATGTGCAAAGTTTTTGGGTTCAGTTGGCAATTGGGTGAGTGAGGTTAAAAGAGCAATGGGAATGGGATGTTTGGTGGCAAAGAGTACTCGTGGTTTACGAGTTCCATCCATTGTGGGAGTAATCATCTTGTGTTGACGTGTAGGAGGATTATTATGAGATATGCAAGGGTCTTTAGTTAGTTGGGTAGATTTGGGTGAATTTGAGAATGTGGATATGAGCTCTATGGAGGACTCTTGGGTAGTGGATTGAGAATAGGTAGTGTTGTCCAGGTGAGTTAAGAAGTGTATTTGAGATGGTGATTTGGTTCAAGGTGTTTGATGACCATTACGAGACATGTGTAAATAAGGAGACATTTGTGGGGAAGTTGCATTAGATGATGTTGTTGAGCTAGACCAAATTTGTTGCAAGGTATGAATTGGTAAAGGGTGTCTTTTAAATGACTTTGAGAATAAAGATGCACCACTGTTCTACGACTGAGACACTGAATAAAAATTCTCTTCATCGAATACCACATGTCTTGAAATAAGAATTTTTCCAGTTTGTGGATTAAAGTACTTGTAACCTTTCTGAGCAGAAGCATAACCCAAAAAGATGCATTGACTGCTCTTGAACTCTAATTTAGACCTACCAAATAGACTTAAACAAGGGTAACAAAGTGCTCTAAATACCCTTAAGAAATTATAATCTGGTGCTTTCCTAAAGAAAATTTCATAAGGTGATTTGAAATCCAATATTAATGAAGGAAGCCGATTAATTGTATAAATCGCAGTTGAAAAGGCATGTGTCCAAAATTCCAAATTTAGTCCACTATGAGCCAGCATAGTTAATCCAGTTTCCACAATGTGATGGTGTTTGCGTTCAGCAACACCATTTTGTTATGGTGTTCCTGGACATGAAAGACGAAGAGTAATCCCAAAATCTTGAAACAAAATTTTGTTCGCATGATTGATAAACTCTCCTCTATTATCAGCTTGGACATATTTAATTCAAGCATTACATAAATTTTGGACCATGTTGATAAACATAGGAAAAATTGTAATGACATCAGATTTACGAGCCATCGGGTAAAACCAGCAAAAGCGACTATGATCATCAATCAACACCAAATAATAACGATAGCCATCAGGAGAAGGGACTGGGGAAGGGCCCCAAACATCACAATATATTGTGTGTAACAAAGAAGTTGCTCTTGAAATTTTATTTGCAAAGGGTAGTCAATGATTCTTGCCCATTTCACAACTACTACATATATTATTTTGATCCCGAGATGAACAAGAAAAACCTAGTAAATTTTGAAGAGAATGTAAAATCTTGTTCGAGGGATGTCCCAAGCATGCATGCCATGTGCGGTAGCCAACCTTATTAGGGAAAAAAACTTTCTTGATTGATGGTTGAAAAGTATAAAGTCCATGATCAATGGTCCCTTGATGGAGGAGCTGTCATGTCTTCACATCCTTTATAGAATAACCAGAATTAGTGAAAACAAAATAACAAATATGTTCTCTGTTAAACTGTGCCATAGAAAGCAATTGTTTGGTAAGCTATGGAACCAATAAAACTTTAGATTGCAAGGTCTCGCCATTAGATAGAGAAAAAGAAGAATAACTAGTATGTGATATGCTCATGCCTGCTCCATTACCAATAAACACATTATCAGAACCTGAATATGGAACCTTACCAGTAAGAGAATTCTCATTAGATGTCATATTATTTGTGGCACTAGTATCAAGATACCAATTTGGATCAGTAGTATTGTCGACGTGAACCGGAGAAAAAGCCTTTGCCATGTTACTAATTACATCATCAGGTGCCTAACACGCATTAGCTTTGTGGTAAGGGTGACCACACCTGTAACAAACTACCGGAGAAGAAGAAGTAGATCGTCCACGTCCCTCGCGACCACCACGGCCTCCATGGCCCCTACAACTACTAGTCGAATTCTGTTAAGAACGCATTTGACCTGTAGGAGGAGCGGATGGGAGAGGTTGACGACCTGAAGCATTGGAACAAGGAGATTGGTTTGAATAATGCCCTTGTGGTTGTGGAAAAGGAACCTACCAGCACCCGTGAGTACTGGGTGTCAAACTTAAAGAAGAAATAGGTGGCTGATTAACTGTGAAAGCAGCATCTTTATCAAAAATGGAAGATGAGGTGGAGAGCCATAACTCATAATCTAGAAGCAGGCCACAAACGTCGATGAAGGAAGGGGCAACTGGGCAAGAGTTGATAGCAGCAATAATGGGATCAAACTCAGACCCTAAACCACGAAGAGTCCATAAAATCAAGTCGTCCTCATTAACAGGCTTGCCTGCACTGGAAAGAGCCAAAGACAAAGATTTGGCTTACTGAATATAAGAGTGAACAGAAAGATTTCCTTTTTGGATTGTTTATAGAGCCATTTTGAGCTGTTGAATTTGAGCTCGTGATTGGGCACCATAAAGTGTTTTTAAAGTTTGCCATACATCACGTGACGTGGTCTTGTCGACCACCTAAGAGAGAACTGCATCGGAGAGAGAAACAAGTAGCCAGCCAAGAAGAAGTTGATCAATTTTAACCCACTGAGCATATATGAAAGATGATTGAGATGGACAAGGAATACTGCCATCAACAAATCCAAGGATGCCATGACCACGAAGTACAGGAACAATCTGTGTTTTCCATAAAAGAAAATTGTCACTTGTAAGTTTAAGAGAAACCTCCTGATGAATATGATCAAAAGCAGGAAGAGGAACAGCATTGATGGTGGAAATAATAGTTGGGGTAGTACTTGAGGAAGATGTGGAGTGCGCCATAGTCAGATTGATATAGAAAGCGTAAAAAGGGATGGAAAAAAAAAACTTATGGCTGAGATACCATGAAAGGGTAAAGTTGCACACCCTCAATGCTTTGATTATGTCATTATATAAGCATTACCATACAAGGATAAGTTACAAGGATAACTACAATATGTGATCCTAAGCTAATCAAGTAATATCAGATATAGTACAACACAACAGAACTTATCTATTAAGATAAACATACTATTGGTCTTGATAGAATGGTGTTGGACCAGCCAAGAGTTCCCCCTTAGTCCCAGTCAATGGTTTGCTCACTAAAGGAGTGGTAATGGGCTTTGCTCCGTCAAGATCGTGTTGCAGTAGAAGCTGTAACGAGTATTTATTTTGTGATAAGAAAATCCCATCCTTCATTCGGCAAACCTCCATACCAAAAAAATAGTGTAAAGACCTGAGGTCTTCCACAGCAAAGTGGTTTTATAAGCTGATAATGAATTCTAAAAGATGATGAGGAGTTTTTCCTGTGAGAACTATGTCATCAATGTAGATCAAAAGAATGAGAATATTGTCACCAACTTTCTTGTAGAACAAGGATGCATGATGATAAGAGTTAGAAAAACCACTGGATAGAAGAAAACTGCTAAACTTGTGAAACCAGGCCCTCGGCACCTGCTTTAAACCATATAAGGACTTCTTTAAATGGCATACATAATCTGGATATGTCTCATCTAAAAAACCCTGTGACTAAGTCATATAAATGGTTTCCTGAAGATCTTCGTGTAAAAAGGCGTTCTTCACATCTAATTGACGCAATTCCCAGCCATACATGACTGGAAGAGTTAGAATCAATCTAATTGTGCCTTGACGAACAACAGGACTAAAAGTGAGATCATATTGCATCTTGCTTGCTGATTATAACCCTTGGCCACAAGGCAAACTTTGTAGCACTCTCAAGTGTGCCATTAGCCTTTTACTTGACATGAGAAACCCATTTTGAGCCAATAATGTTCATATCTTTTGTTATTGGAACCAGATCCCAAGTCTTGTTCTCCAGAAGAGAATTGAACTATTCTGCATTGCTGCTCTCAAATTCCAGTCTTTGCTTGCCTGAGCAATAGAAGTTGGTTTTGCAGGTAAAGCATGAGTAGCGGTAAGGAAACATGAAGGAATAGGATATCTCGTTAATGGGAATGCTTTTGGTTTCCTAGTACCATCCATTATGCGAGTAATCATAGGATGAGTCCTATGTTGCGGAACTGGTGCAGCATTATCGTGCGGTACATTGGGTGGTGTAGAGACGACAGACAATTTAGCAGAGAAAGATGTTGAAGGTGACATTTGTATAGCATTTAGAGATAATTTAGAGATATTATTAGGACTACAAATAGCATCAGATTGCACGGCATGTTGCATTGAAGTAGCAGAGAACATGCGTTCAGTAATGGGAGCGGAATGAGGCATACAACCAGATGATTGATTCCCAAGAATAAATGAATCAGAAATGGGCAACAAAGAGGATGCAACGCGAGCAGCTAGTTGCACTTTGAAGCTTGACTCTTTTGATGAGTTAATGTGAAGTTGGTCATAAGAATTGATTTGGTCAGTCACGAGAGTTTGAGTAGCATGAGTTTGAGAGACCTGTTGAGCATGAGAAAGAACTCCAAAGGGAAATTTAAATGGTCGAGGAAAGCAAACTGTGGGTGATACCCTACTTAATAGAAGCATTAGAAAGGCCAGGAAAAGCATACTTATTAAAGACAACATGTTGTGAGACCAGAAATATGTTGTGTTATAGGATTATAACACATACACCCCTTATGATTAGAGCTACAACCAATAAAGATACACCTCTGGCTTTTAAACTCTAACTTAGTTCGATCGAAGGTGCTCATACAAGGATAGCAAAGAGCTCCAAAAGTTCTAAAACTTGAATAGTCTGGTACTTTGTGAAACAGCAACTCATAAGGTGATTTATAAGAGAGCGGTTTAGTTGGCATGCGATTATCAAAAGACAGTAGTTGCAAAGGCATAATTCCAAAACTGAGGTGGAAGATTGCTATGTGCCGGCATAGTAAGACTAGTTTCAACCAAATGACGGTGCTTTTGTTCTACCATACCATTCTGTTGTGGTGTGCTGGACAAGAGAGCCTCTAAACAATTCCACGAGATTGAAAAAAGAGTAAATGGCATATTACCTTTCTGTAGTCTAGCATAAGTGCACAATACTCCCTTGAAGTCTCAAAACTATCTGATTACCCCCTTAAACTTTTTAAACATGTGCTCACTACCCCCTCGCCGCCTGTTTTTGGTTAGTTTTGACAGAAATTGAATTCTAAACACATGTGTAGTGTTTTTAATTGCATAATATATATAAAAACTAAATATTTTGGACCATTTAAACCCTTACACTTTTTATAAAAACGCTTAACTCATTCACTCCCTAAAAACTTAAGGGGATAATTTTGAGACCTCAGGGGGGTATTGCACACTTATGCCAGACTACAGGGGGTAATATGCCATTTACTCTATATATTATGCAATGAAAAACGCAACACATGTGCAACACACACGCGTAGACTCCAACTTCCGTCAAAACTAACCAAAAATAGACGGCGGAGGCTAATTTGCACACGTTTAAGAAGTTCGAGAGGGTAATCAAATAATCTGAGACTTCAGGGGGTATTGCGCATATATGCCAGACTACAGGGAGGTAATTTGCTATTTACTCTTGAAAAAATTGTTTAAGATGGTGATATAAAAATTCTCTACCAACATCACTCTGAACCAGCTTTACTTGTGAATTGAAAATATTCTAAATTGTAATAATAAAGTGTGGAAAAATAGCTGCAACATCAAATTTTTTCTTAAGAGGAAAATACCAAGAGAAGCAAGAAAAATCATCAACCACAATCAAATAATATAAAATTATCCATAGGCGTCGTCGGTGTAGGGCCCCTACATCACAATGCAAAATATGAAGTGCAACATTTGATCTGGGAACTGGACTAGTAAAAGCTAATTTATGACTCTTTCCTAATTGGCAACTATCACAAGGAGACCGTGATTTGTAACCTCTGATTTCTTGAATCAACTTGGATAAATGATGAAAGACTTTATCGGATGGATGTCCTAATTGTCTGTGCCATACATCTGAAGACACTTTATTAGCAAAAAGACTAGAAGTCGATGGCGCAGTAAGAGAGTAAAGACCATTGTTAAGTTTGCCCTGATGAATCACCTTCTGTGTTTTCTAATCCTTGATAAAAAAGCCAGAAGAAGTACATGTAAAGAGCAGTCATGATCTTTTGTAAATTGAGCAATAGATAAAAGATTTCGCGCAAGAGAAGGCACAACCAGAACATCTGAATTTTTAGTGAGACCATTAGATAGTTTATTAGAAACAGCTCCTTAATGTGAAATAGATAACATATGGCCATCACCCAAAAAAGCAGAATCAGTACCAAAACAAAGATTCATAGTGTGAGAAGCACTCGTGTCTATATGTACCAGGAAGAATCCTGACGATTAGTGACCTGTATTGGAGAAAAAGCTTTCGTTGTGGCAACAATTGCTTCGTCAGGTGCCCAATAACTGTTGGCTTTATGGTAGAGATGACCGCACCTATAAGAAATAACTTGAGCCGGTGAGTTAGCAAAGTTGATGGAAGAAGAATTTTGGCGTCCTCTTTCACGCCCTCTACCTCGTGTACCACGTCCACCACGGCACGTTGGAGAAGCTCGAGTAGGAGAAGTTTGCTGAGAATTAGGTGACTGAGGTTGGCCACGAGTAGACACAAATGCCGCTTACTTATCAGAAGTTTGACAGGACTGAAGCCTAATCTCAAAGTCAAAAAGCAAACCACAAACTTCTGCAAGTGAAGGGCATTTGGGTCGAGAATTGATTGCAGCAACAATGGGATCAAACTCTGATCCTAAACCACGAAGAGTTCAGAGAATAAGGTCCTCGTCATCAACAGGACAACCAGCACTAGCCAAGGCAAGAGAGAGAAATTTGGAATGCTGCACATAGGAATGAACAGATTGAGACCCTTTGGTTGAAGTTTGAAATGTAGTTTTGATTTGTTGAATTCTGGCACCTGATTGAGAACCATAAAGCAATTCAAGAGTGCACCAAACGTCATGAGCAGTGGTCTTATCTACCACCTGTGGCAACATATGGTCAAAGAGTGAAACTAAAATCCATCCATGAACATCCGGTCCAGCAGCATCCACTACAAAACATCGTTTGCAGGAGCTGTTTGTCGAGGAATAGTGCCATCAATGAAACCTAGGAGTCCATTGCCTCGCAAAACTGGTAGAACCTGAGTTTTCCCCGAAACGTAATTCTCAATGGTAAGCTTAAGAGAAAGTTCCTGAATGATTTGAGTGAGGAAGGCTAAGTTAGCAAGTGTAGACGACCCAGAGGCATCAGTAGTTTTTGTGGAATTTGATTTTGAGGCAGCCATGAGAAGAAGGTGAGTAGCGAAGTGTGTTTAGTGAGTCCTAGTCTCGTGAGACCATATAAGATTTGCACACCAGCACAACAATATTTTCTATTGTATTCTATATATAATATTACAGAGTCATATGTTTACAGGTAACTAAGTATGATAACAGTACAAGATTCTACAACTAATAGATATAGATAAGATTGCATTCAAATAACCTCTTCACATCAAATACATTACATTGGCAGTTTTACGCCTTTTTTTAGTAAACAGTATAATGTTCACCCTCCTTAGCAGGGAGCAGGCTTACAACTAATAGGCCTTCTATTGCTTGCATTTGTGTGAGGCTTAATGTTCTTTAGTTTGTTTAAAGGAAAATGTAGATCCAGTCATGATATTGGGCTTTTGGAAAATATTCAAAGGGCTCTTGGCAGAAAGTGAAAATGGAGAATATGCCCAAGTGTTATACTCATTGCTACCAAGTAGGACATTATAAGAGTTATTGTATTGTGCTAGGCACTGCCAAACCATTTGAAAACATTTTGCCTAAAATGAATGAAAACCAAAATTTGCTAAAAGTTCTAGGGGTGAACAACAACATGCTACAATAAAAATGCACATAGAATTGGACAAACTAATGAGAAAAACAAAACACCACCAGAAGATAATTTTACTCTGTATAGGAGGTCGACGCACAAAATTGAAATGATGGCTAAAGGCAATCATCCCTATAATAGAAAAAGTCAAAGTGAGTAATTCTTTTTAATTGTTGGGTGATGAGAGTTTTGAAGTTGTTGAAATAGAAGATGAGAGAAGGTTTTCAGTGGAGAATCTAAATTATGGAGGTCATTCGATGCTTCCAAATGCTCAAAATTCACCATGCAAGATAATTCCTGATAACTTGTTGGATGATATGCCTGAACTAGTGGCTGCAAGTGTTTCGAAGCAGCATATATTGGAAAATAATTCTCAATCAAGTGATGACTTACTTATCTAATGCTAAGGCCGAGAATTTTGCAAAGAACAATTCGCATTTTGGTACTTTAGATTATAACACTTTGAACAATGACATTGTGGCTTTCTTATTCGGATTATTTGTTTTGTTTTTGATGATATATTGATGAACCTTAATAGGCATCTGCGAAATCTCCATAATTGACCATCAACAAAACACTTTGTAAAAGGCATGCGCAAGACACACTAGTTTAACGGAAGAAAATGGTCGGAAATACAAGTTTGGACTAATGACGTTAGTGGAAAAAAGTTAGAGGATTGAAAGGTTCCCTTAAAAAGTTAAAGAATTAAAGTTTCATTTAGAAAGATAAAGGATCACTGGAGTAGTTTACTCCTTATCAAACTATTAATTAACTGAAGGTTTTTGCTTTACAATGCTTGACAGGTTCTTTCTCATTTTTTTTTCTTTTAAGGAAAAAAAAAATATTCTCAGCTTTAGCCTCTATGACTTTTAAGAGTATCATTGAGGCTTATTTTTTTTTTTTATGATGGATCATAATATCTTTATTTTATAAAAAAAATGTACTTTCGGGTGTTTCAAGAATATATTTAAGGACTACCATTGTACTTTCTTCTATTATACATCATGATATTTGTATGTTACTAAAACAATATGGTATTTCGAGTCTATCAGGAGGGTACTTTTGAAGTTTGTTTTATGGTATGGCTATTAGTTTAGGTGGTTTTTTACATAGAGGTCAAAGTCACTTTGACCAAAATAGGGCTGGGTCCTACTTATCAAATGGATGGGATCTTAGTATTGCTGCAATCCTCATTTTGAGTAGATGAGCATAATATATTTACATGTCAAATGTGGACTAATGGTGAATAAGAAATTATCAATTAAAGTTACCTAGTTTTAGTTGTTAATGGTTCCCTATTACCTTGTTACCACATTGGAAAACTAGAAGAATTCTCTTCACTTCATATATAGAAATCTTGTTGGGTAATGCTAACATGTGGCCAAGGGGAAAAAAGACTCCATACTATGAGCGTAGCCTGAGAAAACCACTGCATGCGCATATGCCTAGCTGGTTGACCAGGTTCAGGGATGCGGTGTAGGTGTCGTTATGGCCTAGGTTTCTTCTCTAGTTTAATAATTTTGGTCAAAATACTCACTCTAATGGGTAGAAACAAACTATTTGATAACTGAAGCATATTGGGTCATTTATGCATTAAAGGCTTCACTATGTTGAGAAGTTTTTAGCAATTAAGTAGCAAGAACTTTGGGCTATTGCACGTTGATATGCTATTTGGTATAGTCTAAATAGCTCGCAAGCCCACGGATTGCATGTAGTGTAGTGTATAAGTGCAGGGTCAAATCTTCTAGGAGGCTAAACATGTGTGGTGTCATAAACTAAGTGTATCCTAAAGAGCTACATGCTGGGACCTAAACTACAATATTTTGGGTTTTTAGGATAGAATGGAGTGTGGGAAAAGTAAATCTAATCTAAGGGCAAGAAAATAAAAGATAGTGTGTGTGTCACGGAGGAATCAAGCGATCTAAGGGTAATCTAACACATGAAAATGGGGGATTAGGGTGATTACAACTTGTTTATGGGTGATTACTACATTCTTGCTAGGGTTGCTTGGCGGATTAAACTCGATTGCTTTTGTTTAAACCTCTAATTAACCTCCTAATGGTACCCTAAAATTCAATGCAGGTTTGTCCCTAGTCATGTCTACCCAGAGCTACAACGTGGTCCTTATGACCTAGGCAATAGGGCTAGTTAGTTAGGGTTCTAGGTGACTTAGATTGATCTAATCCTAGTGTCTAAATCATTGGCTGGGTTTGAAGCCAAGGCCTAGTCCGTGTAAGGTTGACTAACCTGCCCTGAAACCTATTGGCTGGGTTTAAAGCCAAAGAGACTCAATCTAAGCTAGCCATTAATTAATCTCCATCTATCGTCCATCACAATAGCGGGAATTATCATTAAGGAGCAAAGACATACATATCTAGGGCTTGGGATTCGAGAATATATCGACATATCCTACTATTAAACACATAGACATGCATGAACACATTGCCCAATTCATATAATCACCATACAAACACATAGACATACTAGCACAATGATTAGAAAAGGTTAATAACAAAATAGACTTCAATATATATATATATATATATATATGGAAGTTCATTGAGCAAATGCATAGACATGTATGTAAAATTGCCATTAAAACCCTAAGCACAGAGCATATATACATAAATCCATCAAGTATCCATAACAACAATGTCATAATCAATCCATAATACAAGAGTAAATCACCCTACATAACTGTAATTATACATAAATAAACTTAGGATAAAAGAGAGATAACCTTTTATCCATAGCTATGTTTTACAGTCTAAGAGCTATGTCAATTCCTTGTGTTTGATTCTCTTAGATGCTTGATTCCAAGGTGTTTTTGTGTGTGGGAGGTGGGTGAGGGTTTGGATTAGGGTTTGAGAGATAAGTGAGAGAGTTGGTCAAAATTCTCTTCAAGAAATGGCTAAAAACGAGCTTAAAAAGTTGTCACATGGGTGCTACCAAAAGCCATAACCAATTGACCAGTTCTGGAGAAGGGGGTGACTGGGTCTCCAATAAGCTCTTTGCCTATGCCAGTCACCCTAGTAGGTCGATAGAAAGAGGATTGGGGGGGGGGGGCAACCGATTGCTCCTGATTGGTAGCTCCGAGTTGCCGATTTTGCTTCGGTGGTTCCCGATTGCTCTAAGCTTTATCCGCTTGCTTCCAAACATGTTTTCCTTGCTCTTTTTAGCCTCAAAACCCTTTTCCAAGCTTGGCCATTCCATCAAAATCTTTAATCATGCTCCAAGTGTTGTTCAAAACTCACCTAAAACACAAGTTAAGTGCATGTTAGTGTAGCATTTATGTTTTAAGCTCAACTATGAACATGTAAAACTTAATATGCGCATGGAATAAATGCTACATTAATACACTTATTAAAGTGCAAAACACCTCTAAATAAGTATAAACATGCAATGAACAATCACACACAAAACAAACACATCACACGTTGTAGACTCTACTACTGAATGCAGCAATTAAGCAAGCCAACACTTTATCTGTACTTAAACAAGTTTCCCAGTGGTGCATCAAGTAGAATTTCCAAAGCTTTCTCACACATTTGCATAGCATTGCATAGCAAACCTATAGTTCTATTAATTCATTCCTGAGAGTGTTCTTCACAACCAATTCGCATACTCTTACTTAGGAGTGCTACCAACATTGTAAGAGGTATAACTATTGTATCTTAGAAGGGATATGCTTGAGCCCTTTAACACCTGTGTAGGGGGCGTAAATCCCTTAAGAATATCATGCAAATGAGCCTTGGTTAAATAGCTTTTCTACTGTATTTTGCATTCTATTGTACTTCATATTATTGTAACTTAATTCAAGTTGAATAATAATTCTACTCGTATTCTAAGTGATAATTTCTGAAATTCCAATTCCACTTTGTTTACACCCAAATTCTGTAATCTAGTGGTCTAAAGGCCAAAAAAGGAGATTGGTAGTTGAAATGGGTTAGCTAGCTAAACTAAAACAATCACAAAAGAGTGTCCTAAAAAGCATACAATGGCCGCATCACGGCCTAAAAATAAAATAACATGTGTGACGTGTGTGATTTTTTCAAAATAAGATACCAAGTCAAAATGAACACTTGCGGCATCGACTACTGTCTACTGAGCAAGAATAAAATTTGGTAAAATCAAGTCAAGCCTTATGACTTGAAGCAGTTCTGGAGTTAAGGTGTGTAGTTGAGAAATTTTAGGAACAAATGAAGGACAAAAGTAGAATAGAACGAGGTTCCAGAACCACAATATCTTATATTATTTTACACATCTAGTCCTTCATAACATAGTTTTAGCTTAGTCATGGCTAACTTAATCATGGCTTAATCGTAGCCTAATTATAGCTTAGCTAATACCTAGTTACTATAATTTGCTTTATGTCTTACATAGTTTATGTTGTAATTCAGTTTATGGCCATTTTGTTATGACTAATGTTATGGTTGAAGCAATTTCTTTATAATTGGCTTTACGGCATTATTGAAAGATAACGGGCTCTTAGAGAATTTGTTGCATTGTAATAGAATTCAGCATTTTGCAATTGTTTTATTCGCCATTTTAAATCTAGTTTAGGTTATGATTTTTTTACAATTAGAAGGCTTGTAATCCATATCGCGTCAAGTTCTTGGACTAAGTTCGAGGCAACGAAAGAACCCATAATTATAAAATTGTTCAATGGAACCAAGTGGCCACATAGGCATTGCAGATGGGTTCGGCCGCCGGCAAGAAGAGGACCTGGCTGAGACTATGGCCAAGGACTTGCGGCCTAGTGAAGGTTTTTTTTCAAGCAAATAATTTTTGGCATCGCTAATGGGAGCCACTGTATGTATGGTACAGAATACTCGTTGCAAAAGTCCAGTCACATAAACAGAAGAGGATGATGATCTAGTGGCAGCCTTTTCCACTGTAAACAAAGAAGCGTCAACATTAACTCCTGTAGATGGTAATGTGGAAAACATCATTTCACACCTTTCCACCTGCTCGACAATCAGCAACGCAATAGATTAATGAAGAATCACCAAGGCCAAAGTTACTAAAGCATGCGATGACACGATTTCAAGTGAGGTTCTTGACTTATGTGTAGGATGCTATTGTCGGTATCGTGGCAGAATTGAGTGACAAGACGTCTATTAGGGTAATTTCAGAATCTAATCAGACACTTATGAATGCCCTGGCACCCTTAATAAATGCCACAAAGGGAATCGCTTGAGCAATTCAAACCATGGTGGCTGACCAGAGGCATTGCTCAAACAACTAGCCTTGAATAACCAATGTTCTCAATAGCAAAATGATAGAGCACGTGAGACAGTTGAGCAAGCAAATCACATCACCACACAAATGAAAAACCTTAGCCAGGCAGCGTTGCTCAACAATGAAGCCCATTTTCATGAGATTGGTCATGCCATCGGTCAGCAAGTGATGGAAGTGATACGGTTGTTAATAAACCAATTAAGACAAGAGATTGAATAGAGGTTGTTAGATGGTAGTCGAATGAGTGGAGGACCAGGTGAAGGTGCACACCCTCATATGGATCTTAATCAGGCCACTCCATGCTGACCACATCATTGTATGACCAAATAAAATCAATTGAAATAGTCAATGACAAAATGTAAAAATTTTCCTCTTTATCACGCTAACGCGACTAGAGGATCGAACCAAGGGGAATCGGAATTGCTGTCAGGAATTGAAAAGAGGAAAAAAAACTAAAAAACCAAAAACTAAAACAAAGAATTTAAAATAACTAATCTAAGCACTACGAGAGATTAATATGCCCTACAGCTCACTTGTATATAATATTTTGGATGTTAAACAATGTACAATCATTTTGTTAAATGGCATTATGAGTTTCTTACGTATTATCTTTGGTATGTTTTATTGATGTATGTATAAAGGTCCCTTGACTTGAACTAATGACTTAGGTGCGCAGTGAGGCTGGACGCACAGTAGGTCCAAGTCTAGATTTAGTCATGTCATAAATTAAGTCCGTAACTGAATGGTAGTGTTGGGCACTCTACTAGGATAAGGTTATATTGTGCAAGTCTCCTCGTTGAGGGTGATCTACCTAGGTCATTTGAGAACTTTCCGAATTTATCTCAATAGTACGTGTGTAACGTATTTGACAAGACCATTGTGAGTATGTTTTCTAGAGACGTACTATCAAAGAAAGAAAATAAGATACTCACTGCTACTAAATGATCATTGCTCTTAATCTTGAGCATATGTGGATGAGCTAATGAAGTTAGGGTTCGGTACTTTGATTCACTTTGGGTGAGATCTTACTTTAGTAGGATCAAAAGCCTCGTGTGTTGAGTGCCAAGTTCTAATTAATTAAGACATGCATATGCAATATGGAATCTATGTGTCTTCTTTAGGATTGTCCAAATTTATCATCTAAATCTAGATTTAGTGATACTACAATTATGGGTGTACCGGCCATATGGCTTGAGGGTCGCTCCCGAGATCAAGAGATTCCATGACCAAGGATGGTTGGCAATAGGACAATAAACCCAGAAGAAAAGATGCAACTAAGAAGATGATAGTGCAAAGGCCAAAGGACCGGCCTTAGTAGTGGGCATATATAGAGAGGCATTATGATCGGTTATTTAGTAGGTCAAAGACAAAGTTCACATTCTTTTGTGATAAGCTTTTGGGTGATAGCAATTATTCTTAGAGTGCAACTTTGATCTTATGGTAGAATAGATCAGAGTTAAAAATAATTATTATGTCACCTAGATTGGGTAAGGACATTTTTTTATTATTTTTGGAAGCCAAGGTTAATTGTGCCTTCTTGGTCCCTTCCCTAGTTGGATGACTTTGAGAGAGTAATCTTGAAAGAGCAAATTCCATATTGTGGTACTAGCCTTACTGGGCCAAAGCTTGGAATTGGGTTTGGGCTTTCTTTAGAGTCCAAGATAACCCAATTAAGCTTGGATGGTTTCTTACTGGGCTTGGATGGTTTCTTATTGGGTTTGGGCCTCCACATGGATTATGGACTTTGTGTTTGGCTTAGATTGTAGGCTTGGCCCAATCTTTCAAGACATGTGCTAGATAGTTACTATAAGAAGAATTCAAATTGTACAAGTAACTTCCATGACATGTGGCAAACATTTACTACTAGGAAAAAGTTTCCTACATCGAAAGTTTACAAGGTTTAGGTACCAAACTTTTTTTATAAATAGGCAAGACCTTAAACCATTTCTAGCATCCAAAAATTTTGTAGTTGATCTCTTCCATTTTGGTAAGAGAATACTACAACACATAGTACACACCTATTGTGTGGTTTTTTGCTCTAAATTTTTAAGAGCATATTATTTTGCTTCTTCCCATACAAGAGGCTATTCTCTTAAGATAAGTCTCTTTAACCATAGGGAAGAAGACTAGAGAGTTGCATATTGCAACACTCTTATAGTAAAATTTTTTTGGCGGCCTTGTTTGTGAGCAGGAACAAAGCTTGTGATGGTTTTAACTTCAGCAAAGACCCCACACTTCAAGAGGTTAGTTTTACATATTTTGCAAATACTAGTTAGGTCTTGTATGTTCTTAAGCATGTTTTTGTGTATGTTATATGGTTATTTTATTTTCCTAGCATGTTTTCTTGGTAGTATTTTTGGAAATATGGACTAGGATAGATGACATGTAATATTATCGATCCTACAATTGGTATCAGAGCCAGGTTCACACACAACATGCTTAGACTATGCAAGAATATTGTATTTGCATAAATATGTTAGTCATCTTCTGAGTGGCAAGATTAGGAAATCTTGTGTTGCATATACTTGTGGTTTTATGCTTGTATGTGCAATTGATATAAAATCCCTTTGATGGTTCGTATGTGTGCCCGATAGAGTTTTGTGTATGGTCAACAAAGCTTGGCCATATGCGATTTCATGTATAGATCTTTATAGTTATTGCTTGTAGCTTCATTTAAAAGAAGTATAGGATGTTTTGATATCCTTATAATGTTTCTCCTATGATTGTAAGCTTGTATTAGCAATAGCAAAATACATTATTGTTGTAATCTTTAAGAGACCAAGGAGAGAATCAAGGAAAAATAGCATGCGGGAGCAAATATGTCTCACTCAGTCGATCGGCTCCTCCTTTGCAGTCGACCGGCTCTAGCAAAAATTGCAACAAAGATTGCTATTTTATGCTTTTTGAATTGAAAATTGCAGGGAGCTGTCAAAGAGGGATTCTAACATTTTTTGGTGGATGTTTATAATGCATTGATATATGTTTTAACATATTTTCATAAGCATAAACATGATTACCACCTAAAAATATGCCCACTCATTAGGTTTTTAAAATTGGACAATCCTATGTGTTAATTTTCTCAGAGATAGTTAAGTTCATTTAAATGAGATTGGCTTAGACAAGATAATTGTAAGCAATCATGTTTAAAGATGTCATGCAATCTCATGACAAAAATGAAAAACTTAACTTGAGATTTACAATATGACAACCTAAGGGTCTATACACCTATATTTAGGTAAATAATCTATTATGGTATTGCAATGTTTTAGTAATACAAAGGGGATTCACAAAAACCAAAGTGTTTCGCAAATTGAAAGTGTGTTTAGATCTAAAACAAAAGGCAAGAATACCAAAAATAGAGAAAACCCTTATGTTAAAATATTGAGTGGGAGAGGGGACTGGAAATACCCCACGACTTTCCATATCTGATTCACGTTAATGGTAAATGTCATTAACTTCCCCATTAGAGGGTGACACTTTATCAAGATTTAGCAAGGTAAATTTAAAATGTTTATTCAAAAGGGTGTTGTGAGTTTAGCCATCCTATCGGTGGAATTCTTCACTAAAGATTGCCTCACCTAACATTGATTAAAGTCACTACCCCATCGGAGGCTTAAATCAAGAATGTTATGGCGAATGAACATAAGGAATGGGTATAAACTCAACTTAAATGGTAGGTTCGACTATCTCATCGATAGAGTTCGCTATCAGATATAAGAAGCTAAACGAAACAGTGATTGAATTGTTCAATTGGATCGTATCCAGATAATTGCGGTGGCACTTAACTTAATGTTCATAAATTTGGCCATCCCATCGATGGAGCTCTTGTGAAGATGTTAAGATACTGTTACATCGAGTAGTTTAAGGGTTAATCTACTCAAAAGCAAATGATGTAAAAGTACTTGTATGCTTTATTCCAAAGATAGCATACATATTATACATGCATCAATTCTATACTCATAAAATAATTATGATTATATTGTTGTATATCCAGAAAAATGTCTTCATTTAGTCAGCTAGCTACAATTCTCAAAGAGCACAAGCTCACTGGACCGAATTTTGTGGACTGGGAACAAGACTTGGACATAGTACTCATCACAGAAGAGTACAAGTATGTCCTAACAACTCCTTGTCCTGTTGTGAGGGCAAACTCTTCTGAAGCCCAAAAAGATGCTAAGGCAAAATGGCAGAAGGCCAATAGTATGGCCAAGTACTATATGATAGCTTCTATGTCAGATATTTTGCAGAGTAAGCATCATCATATGGAAACTGGAAAAGAAATCATGACCTTACTATCTCGTATGTTTGCTGATAAGAGTAGGCCTACAAGGCAAGGTGCTCTTAGAGAAATTATGAATCAAAGAATGGCAGAAGGAGCATTTATCAGGGAGCATATGCTTAAAATGATGGATTACTTCAATACTACCGAGATCCTAAGGGCAAACATAGATGAACAGTCAAAGGTAGACATGATTTTGGAGACTTTACCACCATCTTACACCTAGTTCAAGCTTAATTATAATATGGGCAAGATGAACATAGATATGACAAAATTAACGAAGGAGCTCCTAGCTGCAGAAGCCATAATAAAAAAAAAGGGCCACGTAAACATAGTTCAAGCATCCACATCCAAACTTAACCCGAAAGGGAAAAAGTTCAAAGGAAAGAGAAAGCAAAAATGTGGTCAAGGAAAAAAGAAGAAAAATAGCTAATAGCCCAAACAATTAACATGTGAAAAACCCAAGGGAAAATGCTTTAAGTGTGGCCAGAAAGGGCATTGGAAAAGGGATTGCCTGAAGTACTTGGCACGAGGCCAGATAGGTACACCTCTTTTGTTCTACATTGAAACCTGTTTAATGATTGATTCTACTAATTCTTGGATTGTAGACTCTGGAGCCACTAACTATATTTGCAATTCTTTGTATTGGTTTTAGGAAATGAAGGAACTAGCTAAAGGGGAATTTGCTCTGAGGATGGGTAACAGAGCAAAAGTATAGGCTGCTGTAATGGGAGGAATGTGCTTAAATTTTCCATATAATAGGAAGTTATTTTTGAACAATTTTTATTATGTTCTAGATGTACGTAAAAACCTTATCTCTATTTCACAATTAATATTAGACGATTTTTGCATTAATTTCCATTTTGGAGTTGATATCAATAGAGATGGAAATATTATCTGTTCTGATAGCTTGCATGATAACTTGTTCTATATGAAACCTATTACAAATTCACTACATAATATAGAATGAACTAATTCCCAAAAAAGAAAGGTTTCTTCGACCAATGATACTTATTTTTGGCACCTATATTTAGGACATATTAATCTAAAGCGAATTCGGAGATTAGTCGAGGATGGGCATCTTAGCTCATTAAATCTCGAAGATCTACCTCTGTGTGAATCTTGCCTCAAAGGAAAGATGACCAAACAGTCATTTTCTTCTAGAGGAGAAAGGGCCAAAGAAGTATTGGAATTGGTTCATACCGATGTGTGTGGTCTTATGAGCAAACCAGCACGAGGAGGTTATGAGTATTTCATTACCTTTACTGATAATTACTCTAGGTATGGATATGTATATCTGATGTGACGCAAATCTGAATCCTTTGAGAAATTCAGAGAGTTCAAGGAGAGAAAATTAGATAAACGTATCAAAGCCCTTTGGTCTGATCAAGGTGATGAATACCTCTTGGGTGAGTTCAGAGACTATCTTACACAAGAAGGGATTGTGTCTCAATTAATTGCACCAGGGACTCCCCAGCAAAATAGTGTAGTAGAGAGAAGAAATCGCACCCTATTAGATATGGTTAGATCAATGATGAGTCATGCATCACTACCTTTATCTTTTTGGGGGTATGCCCTTGAGACAGCATCATACATCTTGAACTTGGTACTATCTAAATCAGTACCTCGGACACCACAAGAAATGTGGACCAGGCGTAAGCCTAGTTTAAATCATCTCTATATTTGGGGTTGTCCAGCTTATGTACTTAATAGTAATGCTTCAAAGTTGGAACCAAGATCTGAGTTGTGCTATTTTATTAGGTATCCTAGGGGAACCAGAGGTGGGATCTTTTATAATCCTAAGAAGCAAAAGGTGTTTATAAGCACCCATGCTAGATACTTAGAGTATGGTGAAATGATCCAGAAAACACCAGATTCTGAAGTTGTTCTAGAAGAGATTTCACAAGAATCTCTATTAATACCTGTGGTAACTGTAAATGCAAAGGAACATCATATTACACCTAATATATCAGAGTCTCGTCATAGTGGGAGGATATCCTGGACTCCTGATAGATACTATGGAGAGTCCTTTCAGACTTCTTCAGAGGATCAGGTGGTAGATCCCACAAGTTATGGTGGAGTAGTTTTTGACATAGATGTTAATCAATGGCATAAGGCAATGGATTCAGAGTTAGAATCTATGTATTCTAACAAAGTCTGGGATTTTGTAATTGCAACTGAAGGGGTAAAACCTATCAGGTGCAAATGGGTCTACAAGAGGAAAAGAGGAGTTGATGGAAAAGTTGAAACCTTTAAAGCAAGGTTGGTGGTGAAATGTTATACTAAATAAAAAGGGATCGATTATGAGGAAACTTTCTCAGCAGTAGCCATGCTTAAATCTATTAGGATACTTCTTGCCATTGCATGTCATTATGACTACGAGATATGACAAATGGACGTCAAGACAACTTTTCTTAATGAAGAGCTTGACGAGACCATTTACATGACACAACCAGATGGATATGTTGCCAAAGACCAGGAACATATGGTTTGTAATTTAAAAAAGTCCATTTATGGATTAAAGCAAGCATCTAGAGCATGGAACATCAAATTTGATTGTGCAATTAAATCTTATGGTTTTGATCAAAATATTGATGAACCTTGCATGTATAAGAGGCGTAATGGAAATGCTGTAGCTTTTTTGTTTTTGTATGTGGATGATATCCTACTTATTGGAAATGATATAGGGATATTATCATCCATCAAGGTTTGGCTTTCTACTCAATTTCAAATGAAGGATTTAGGAGAAGCTAGTTATGCTCTAGGCATCAAGCTTATGTGAGATCGTAACAACAAAAGGCTGGCACTACCTCAAGCTTTATTTGTTGAGAAGATATTGGTCAGGTTTAACATGCAAAACTCTAAGAAGGCCTCATTACCTTCTAGATATGGAGTTTATCTATCTTGAGATCAATGTCCTAAAACACCTGAGGAGATAAAGAGCATGAAATGAGTTCCTTATGCTTCGGCGGTTGGAAGCCTCATGTATGCCATGTTATGTACTAGACCAGATATGTGCGTTGCTGTTGGCATGGTTAGTAGATATCAGTCATACCCTAGACTGGCACATTGGGTCGCGGTTAAGCATATATTCAAGTTCCTGCAAGGGACTAAGGATTATGTGTTGGAATACCGTATAAATGATCTAACGCCATTAGCCTATACAGACTCGGATTTCCAATCCGACAGACATTCCAGAAATTCTATTTCAGGAGAAGCTATTTCATGGAGAAGTGTGAAGCAAAATTGTATTGCTGACTCTACCATGGCGGTTGAGTATGTACTAGTATCTGAGGCTGCGAAAGAGGCAGTATGGCTAAGAAAGTTCCTTTTAGACCTAGAGGTTGTGCCGGCAGTTCACATATCCATAACGTTGTATTGCGACAATAACCGTGTTATTTCACAGTGTAAGGAGCCCCAGAATCACAAAAAAGGTAAACACCTTGAACGGAAATATCATTTGATCTGTGAGTTTATCCAGAGAGGAGATGTTGTAGTTGAAAAGATAGCTTCAGCAGAAAACCTAGCGAACCCATTTACAAAGACTCTTCTAGAAAAAATGTTTACCACACATTTGGAGTCTATGGGTATTAGGTTGTGCAGAAGTGATCTTTAGTGCAAGTGGGAGATTGTTAGGGTTAGTATACCCTAAAGCTCACTTTTATATAACATTTTGGATGTTAAACAATGTATAATTATTTTGTTAAATGGCATTATGAGTTTCTTATGTTTTATCTTTGGTATGTTTTATTAATGTATGAATAAAGGTCCCTTGACTTGAACTAATGACTTGGGTGCGCAGTGAGGCTGGACCCACAGTAGGTCCAAGTCTAAATTTAGTCATGTCATAAATTGAGTTCATAACCGAATGGTAGTGTTGGGCACTCTATTGGGATAAGGTTATATTGTGCAAGTCTCCTCGTTGAGGGCGATCTACCTAGGTCATTGGAGGACTTTCCAGATTTGTCTTAATAGCACGTGTGTCACGTATTTGGCAGGACCAATGTGAGTATGTTTTCTAGAGACGTATTATCAAAGAAAGAAAACAAGATACTCACTGTTACTAAATGATCATTGCTTTTAATCTTGAGTATATGTGGATGAGCTAATGAAGTTAGGGTTTGGTACTTTGATTCACTTTGGGTGAGATCTTACTTTATTAGGATCAACAGCCTCGTGTGTTGAGTGCCAAGTTCTAATTAATTAGGACATGCATATGCAATATGGAATCTATGTGCCCCCTTTGGGATTGCCCAAATTTATCATCCGAATCTAGATCTGGTGATACAACCTTTATGGTGTACCGGTCATATGGCTTGAGGGTAGCTCCCGAGATCAAGAGATTCCATGACCAAGGATGGTTGGCAATCAAAAGAAAAGATGCAGTTAAGGAGGTGGTAGTACAAAAGCCAAAAGACTTGCCTTAGTTGTAGGTATACATAGAGGGGCATTATGATCAGTTATTTAGTAGGTCAAAGACAAAGTTCACATTCTTTTGTGATAAGCTTTTGGGTAATAGCAATTATTCTTGGAGTGCAACTTTGATCTTATGGTGGAATAGATCGGAGTTAAAAATAATTATTATGTCACCTAGATCGGACAAGGACATTTTTCATTATTTTTGGAAGCCAAGGTTAATTGTGTCTTCTTGGTCCCTTCCCTAGTTGAAATGACTTTGAGAGAGTAATCTTGAAAGAACAAATTCCATATTGTGGTACTAGCTTTACTGGGCCAAAGTTTCGAATTGGGTTTAGGCTTTCTTTAGAGTCCAAGATAACCTAATGGCGCTTGGATGGTTTCTTATTGGGCTTGGGCCTCCACATGGATTATAGACTATGTGTTCGGCTAAGATTGTGGGCTTGGCCCAATCTTTCAAGACGTGCTAGAAAGTTACTACAAGAAGAATTCAAATTGTACAAGTTACTTCCATGACATGTGGCAAACATTTACTACTTGGAAAAAGTTTCCCACATGGAAAGTTTACAAGGTTTAGGTCCCAAACTTTTTCTGTAAATAGGTAAGACCTTAAACCATTTCTAGCATCCAAAAATTTTGAAGTTGATCTTTTCCATTTTGGCAAGAGAATACTATAACACATAGTACACACTTATTGTATGGTTTTTTACTCTTGATTTTCAAGAGCATATTATTTTGCTTCTTCCCATACAAGAGGCTATTGTCTTAAGATAAGTCTCTTTAACCATAGGGAAGAAGACTAGGGAGTTGCATATTGTGACACTCTTATAGTAAAATTTTTTTGTGGCCTTGTTTGTGAGTGGGAACAATGCTCGTGACGGTTTTAGCTTCATCAAAGGCCCCACGCTTCAAGAGGTTAGCTTTACATATTTTGTAAATACTAGTTATGTTCTGTATGTTCTTAAGCATGTCCTTGTGTGTGTTATGTGGTTATTTTATTTTCTTAGCATGTTTTCTTAGTAGTATTTTTGAAAATATGGACGAGGATAGACCACATGTAATATTATCGATCCTACAACTCGAATGAGTGGAGGACTAGGTGAAGGTGCACGCCCTCATATGAATCTTAATCAAGCTTCTCCATACTGACCACTTTGTTGTATGGCCAAATAAAATCAATTGAAAAGAGGAAAAAAAAACTAAAAAACCAAAAACTAAAAACAAAGAATTTAAAATAACTAAACTAAGCACTATGAGAGAGACAATTTTTAAATTAAACTAAATCAAAGAGAAAATTAATAGAATAAAATCATTAAAAGAAAATAACGGAGCTCAACTACAAAAATTGCGAGAATTAGATATATGGAACTCGTCAGGGTGATAGCCAGAAAATTGTCCTATTCATGTTCGTTCACTTTAAGATTTCTAATTAAGCACAAAGGATTAGGCTACAAGCTCTAATTCACCGAGATTAATTAACTAAAGCTATTGAGGCATAATCTATCTCAATGACATAAATTATATCTCACTTTTCTTTAATTAATTAATCTCACAGATCCTAGAAAATAAATTGAGATTGCAAAGGCATAGGCTATCTCAGTGGCATAACCTTTCTCAATCTTGAAACAATTAATTAAAACTAGTTTTGTTGATTGATCTATATACGTACCCAGAATAACCTACAAGATTCCTATATGGCAAAAGGTATAAATTCTTGACTAACAAAGATTAGCTACAAGCATAATAATGATTACCCAAGAATTTAATACACAATAAGCACAAATACGAATAATCAAATAAATACCAAAGAATCTAAACGTGAATAAAAATAACCATTAACTATGACCCCGAATCATGGGGTTTAGTTCATAATTAAGTTCAAAGCAAAAATTGAAAAGAAATTGAGAACGAAAAAACTCATTGTATTATTTCTAGACAAATAAGTTGATGAAGTTCTTTATCTCCAATTTTCTTCAAGAGCTGCTCCCCAACTTTTTCTTCAATTTAATATTCTGCAAATTCTAAGGTTGGAGTACTCTTTTTTTGTTGTGTATTGTGGGTATTTTCAAATCCCACTTGGATTAGGAAATCACTATCAGTTTTTATACTCTTCTTTGACCAACGTTTTTGACCATCTTAAAGGAAAATCTGGGCTGAGCTCAAAATAGGAAAGTTGTATCTATATGAATTAGCTTCCCATAACCATAAGAATAACCTTATTTGGACCTCTGTAGCCCAAGTTATGCCCAAAATATCGAAATGTGTCCAGTAGGTGATGGGAATTTTTTGAACGTGTTGTGACTGATTTTTCACCTTAATCCCCCTCGAATTTGGAAAGATGGTCTTCATAAGAATTGTATCCCTGCCTCTTAGGAGTCCAATGGACAAGAATCACATGATTTTGACCTCTAGAGTTGGAAATAAGAGCAAAATACGAAAACTGGTCTAACAGGAAAAATTTTCCAAAAATTAACACCAAGGTCACTTGTCATATTTATTCACCAACGACTTTATTTGAAAGAAAGGCCAAAGTTCCATGTTTTCTATGAGAAATTGATCCTTAATCCATATATTTGAGCCTAATACTTCTCTATTAAATTAACCCAACTCAAATTATGACCCATCTTCATCTTCAATTGCTTAGAATCTTCTGTAAATTGCTCTTGTAGGCTTCCAAAAAATCTTTTCTTCTCTTGAACGAGACTGGATCAAATAATTTATAAAATGAATCACTTAATCACTTTGGTCTATGTAATCACATGCATTATAGTGGAATTTGTTACAAAATATGACGATACACCACACCCCCAAACCCACTTTTTGCTGGTCCTCAAGCAAAGGAACAAATAAACTCGAGAAGATATTTAGTTAAGTGCAATGAGAAGAACCACACAGATAACAATGAACCAATAGTGAGATGAAATCACACAGTCAAGCATGCACATGGCACAACACTTATTAGGCATGTACACTTCAATTACTCAACTTCGATCATGTCACTCCTTTCAACCAATTTAAGCATATCAGGTAATTAACAAGAATAGGAAATTGGCTCCACAAAACTTTACTAGACCTAGAGTCTTCATTTCATAGCAAGAGCAAAGTTTTATCCCCATAAATTTTTTTCACTAAATTTTTTCATTTTTTTCAATTTTTTTTCACTTTTTTTCTACTTTTCGCTCTTTTCACTTTTCAGAATATAACAGAATAATAATTGAGTACACATGAATAACAATTGTGTCATTTTGACACTCATTCACACTTTTTCTTTTGACTTTTTCACTTTTCACGCTTTTGCCTTTTGGTTTTGTTTTTTCTCTTTCTTTTTTTCCTCTTTTTTTTTCTTTTTCTGAATAAGGAAACACATCAAAGAAAATCATATTATCATAGTTCAACACATCAGAGTAGCACTTCAACAAACTTCCAACGAAGTCTGACGCAAGCTTATGAAATCACCTTCTTCTCCCTATTAATCACCCTTATGATGCTTATAGAAAATGACACAACCAAAGTAAGCAAAGAGGGATTTATAGCAAAGACAGAACATTCCAACCAGGTCTAACGCAAGCTTATGAAATCACCTTCTTCTCCCTATTAATCACCCTTATGATGCTTATAGAAAATGACACAACCAAAGTAAGCAAAGAGGGATTTATAGCAAAGACAGAACAACTGCACCAACAAATTCACTCATCAATCATGCAAGTCTCACTATCAAGTCAAAGTCACCTATGCAATTCAAGCTCATATATGCCAAAAATTTTCAAATTTACTCCATTTTTTTCAACTTATTGATACGTAATCATAAAAACACATCGTTCTTTATTCTCATCGTCATCCCCAAACCCAAATCTTGCAATGTCCTTATTGCAAGAAACATTAAACATTAAAAGAATAGGGTTAGAATGAAACAACCTGATGGATGATGCCAATAAAACGATGCGCTCAACCTCAGATGACAGCTTTTTCGCATTCACTTCACAATCCTACAAAACACATATCTTCTCCACAAATGAGAGCATATTCAGTTAAACACAAAAGATAAAGATAGGAATAATCGATGAGTTTTCTTAAAACAAAACAAAACTAATTTTTTTTCAGCCAACCCTATTTACATCCCTATACAAAGGCTCTGAACTTTGGGAGGCGCTCAAGCTGACTCACAAAAACAATAAGAAAAACAAAAATATCACAACAAAACAAAGTTTAAGAAAAACACAAACAAAAAATAAATAAGAAAATCTACTCAAATATCCTAGGTCGCTTCCTAAAAAGTGCTAATTTTAACGTCTTCAGCCAGGCGGTACATAGCCAAATCTTGTTAACCAGGATTCCTAGAGACTTCTAAACAACCATCCCCATAAGCGTTATGTCCTCCTACATGTGAACCACTATGTGAACCAACTTTTATAGGGATACAATTATCCTTAAGACTTTCATCATCCTCATAAGTCTTTACTCTCTCCAAACTGTTCCCCAAACTATTAACCCAAATTTTAGCCTTTTTGTTGCCAAAAGACACCTTCATTAGGCCATTTCTACAGTCTGTCTGCACATTGGCTATGGCCAAGAATGGTCGACCTAAGATCACAGGTGTATAACTCTGTTTATGATTTGAATGCTCAATATGCAAAACAATAACTTCCATAGGAAATAAGAATTTATCAACCTCAATAAGCACATTTTCCACTATTCCTCTAGATACCCTAGTGGATCTATCTACCAATTGAAGTGTAATAGGGGTTGGCTTCATCCCTTTCAAACCTAGTTGCTTATAAATTGCAAAAGGTAAAATATTAACGCTAGCACCTAAGTCAAGGAGTGCTCTATCAATGCGATGCTCTCCTAGAGAGAATGGAATAGTGAACGCCCTTGGATCTTTACGTTTAGGTGGAGTTGGAGAAGTGAGAATGCTACTAACCACCTCAGTTAGCCTTACCTTCTTAGGAACATGTTCTTGAATCCTACGCTTTTGAGTGCATAAATCCTTCAAGAACTTAGCGTATGTAGGAATCTGTTTAATCACTTCCAAAAGAGGCAAATTAATATTCACATGCTTAAAAGTCTACAAAATTGTATTTCTTAGATTCTTTTTCTTTGTCCCTACCTAAGGCTTGAGGAATTGTATTTTTGATGAAGGAATAGCAGTGTCATTTAATTCTCTAGAGTCATTCACATACGAATCATTCATTTTCTTTTTGTCCTTTATGCGCACTTGCATATGTGGTGCATCTAGATTCACCCCATTATCCACTTCCTTTCCATCCTTAAGCACTATGATTGCATTCGCCTGTTTATGTCTCTTAGGATTCTCTATGATTTGTACTGGTAATCTATCCTCAAGTCTAGCTAATACACTCACAATTTGACCCATTTATGGCTCCAACTTTGTTACAGACTGTGCAATATTAGCAAATTGACTCATTTGTTGCTTTAGTTTAGCTATGGATTGTGAGTCCAAGTGCAACAATTGAGTATGAGCATCCAATTTTTGCAAAGCCTTTAAAACTTTGTGCTAAAAACGAGAACTAAATTGACTAGTAGGCATAGAAAAAGGAGGTGGAAGAGGAGCATACCTTGGCCCAAGTTGAAAACTAGGATGTCGAGACATACGAGAAAAGTTAGGATGGTTAGGTCTGCCAGGATTGTAAGTATTCACATAAGAAATACTCTGTGCTTGACCTTGAGTAGCATTAACGTGCTCTTGTACAAATTCAGGAAATTGACTATCCATAGGATAATTAATCAATGCATGAGTAGGACTATCACATAAAGCACATTGTTTTCCCAAATTTATACCTATAGCATGCACTGGTTCCTTTTGTGTTGCTAATAGCTGATCATGTTTCCAAGTTATAGCATCAACTCTCAGTGCAAGATCATGATCAGGTGCAATCTCATAGATCCCTTTCTTAACCCCTCTATGCTTACTACTATGTGCAAAAGATGCATGTTGTTGTGAGTTCTCACTTAAACGCTCAAATACCTCCCGAGCCTCATTCTCATTCTTATATAAGAACATCCCTCCACATGAAACATCAAGAATTTGTTGATTTCTCTTAGATAAACCATGGTAGAAAGCCTCAACTAATTACCATTTAGGTACTTGATGATGCAAGCAACTACGCAATAAGTCATTAAATCTCTCCCAACTTTAATGTAATGCTTCATTATCTTGTTGGCTAAAATTTGTGATGGCTTTCCTAATTGAGGTAGTCTTAGCCATAGGAAAATACCTTTCTAAGAATTTACTTTTCAATTGAGCCCATGTGGTAATTTCTCCCACTTGGAGTGAATGAAGCCAATATTTTGCTTTCTCTTTCAAAGAAAAAGAGAACATCCTAAGTTTAAGTGCATCATGATCAATTCCCCTAACTCTAAAGTTGAACATGCCTCAATAAATTCATTCAGATGATGGTAGGGATTTTCATTATTAAGGCCGTAAAAGATGGGAAGCATCTGCAAAAGTGGGATTAATTTCAATAGTAGCATCTCTAACATCTGATGGTGCAATGTCAGGTGGTACATCATAATCCCTAGGAATAAAGAAGTCCCTAATACGTTGGGGTTGGTTATTAGCCATGTGCAAACAATACAAGTAAGCTAATTAAAGTCCATAACTAACGAATTAAACCAAAATAAAAACTAAAAAAAATGACAAGAATAAAAACAATAATAATAATACAAAAAAACTACCTAGCAACTAAATTACACCAAAAATAAAATAAAATAAATTGATTTCTAAAAATAAACTAAAAATACTAACAATTTTTTGAATTTTTTTAAATAAAATAAGAAAAGCTCAAAAATGCAAAAACTGAAAATAAAAAAATTCATAACAACTGGACACCAACTCCCTAGAAACGACGCCAAAAATTTGACCACGTCGTTGTATGGCCAAATAAAATCAATTGAAATAGTCAATGTTGCGTCTTTCGAGTACAAGCTCTAAAAGACCCGCAAGCGTACGGATTGTGCAATATAGTGTGTACAAGTGCGGGTGTCGAACCACAGGGAGGCGTGAATAATGTGTGTGAATTCTATGCTTGGTGCTCTAGAAAGTGCCAAAAAGAAAGATCTAAACTAGACATATTTTTGGGGTTTTGGATTATCGAGAGCTCTAGGTAAAGGAAATAAAACTAAACTATGATTATGAAAAATGGGAACACAAGTTGGTCAAGAGGGAACTAACACTTGAGAAGGGGTTAGGGTGAGTTCGACTTATGAATGGGTAATTCTATACTCAAATGCTATGGGATTAAGGAATGATGGCTAACTATCATGAGTGTTCTTAACTAGGTTGCTAGTTAGTGTCCTAATTTCCCCTTAGGACTCGGTGCGGGTCCGTTCCTAGGCGGCGCCTCCTAGAGCTACGGCGTGGTCCTTATGACCTAAGGCCTCAAGAGTGAACTAACTTCCTAAGTGGCTTAGAATGAACCTACCTTAGTACCTAAACCTTTGGCTGGATTTAAAGCCAAGACCTAGTGTTGCTAAGGTCAAGTAAACCTATTCAGAAACCTATTGGTTGGATTTAAAGCCAAAGGAGACTCAGCCTAGACTAGCCCTAAATTATACTTCGTCATTCTAAGGTCAATACAGCAAGATTTGACTTGCTAGTGCGTTTATGCATGTTCAAGGCCAAGGTGCGCGTGAATAATGGAACCTATTCAACTACCAAACATCGTCATGTTCAGTTCACACCATTAGAAATAATTAACAGCCAACACGTATGCGTTATTGAAGTTATGCTCGTTACTAGGTATGCAAATATACATATAGACATGAATAAAAGCATTACCCACTTCATAGCATCCACATATAAATACATAGACATGATTATAACATGGATTAGATGTGTTTAGTAACAAACAAACTTCAATTTATACACATGTTACTCATCTAGGCATTTTATCAAACACTTAGACATGAATGAGAAAATACCCATTTGAACAAGAAAATTCGAAACATGTATATATATACAGCCATCATATCCCATATCATAAGAGTATATAGTTAACCCATTACATAAGTTAAATCACCCTACACAAGTCTACTCAATCATAATAGGAAATAGAATGAAAGAGAGATAATGAAGCTTCCTTTTCATCCTAGCTAATCTTGTACAAAGCTTTTGAGCAAACTTGATTCCAAAATATTTGAACCCTCCAAATCAAGCTTGGTTCTTAGTGAGAAATATGTGAAAAGTGTGTGTGAAGTGGGTGGGATCTAGGGTTAAGTGTGTGAGAATTTTAGGTGTGAAGTGTGTGTTATTCTTCCAAAAAGTCCTCCCCCTTTTCTGCAGAATCGGGCCATATTTATATGTTCTCAGCATATTGCTGGTTGACTGTCTAGGTCGACCGGCCTCTGGACCTAGCTCGACCGGCTTTTCAATGATGCTCTCTGGACTGACCGGTCGACCTAGTCGGTCGACCGGCTTTGGAGGGGTGGTCGTCCGGCTATTTTTGGCACTTCTCTGGAGTGGCCGGTCGACCGGCTCTTTTTCCTTGGTCGTCCGGCTGACTTTCTTCCTCCATTCTTTGTCTTTTCGGCCTTTGGTCTTCTCTTTTAGACCCATGCATTTCCCATCTTCATCACCTTTCATCGTCCAATCTTGATCTTAACCCAAAGTTCACCTAAATCATTGAAAACAAGCAATTAGTGTAGCAATTTGTCTCTTAAACTAGATATGCACATTTGTTTACGCTTAAGCCTATTCTTATCAAAAGCACTACACTAATGCATTATTATGAGCACTCAACACTTCTAAAATATAGGTAAATGACAATACAAACACACAAAAACACAACACATCAACACCCCCAAACCTTCTCCTTGCATGTCCTCAAGCAAGCCCAATCTTAAATTTTATCTCTAAAGTCGATACGATTGATTGCCTAAAGGATTGACTCTCTATCAAAGTTAGTCTAAGAAGCATAAATGGGGCATTTCTATTGTGGAGAGATCCCCAAATCTCTTTGGATCCTCCCTCTACTCATAAGGGGTCTCGTTCCTCGTAGGAATTTCTCGAGTAGCCAATCCACCACCAGCCTAGGATTCTAACTCACGCACTCAGGATGTTGATATTTCGTGCTCCCTCAACTAACATGGCCTCCCCAACATGCACCAAGCCTCAAAGACAAGAAGAGAGAATATACAAACACAATGGCTTATAAAAGCCTTGTTCATGTATTTACAAAGATGATAACTTGTGCTAAGTTGACATTGTGTCACTTATGCACTTATTCACTAACTTTTTGGTGCCTTTAGCTTTTCCTCTTTTTCACTTCATTTTTTTTATATATATATTTTTGCACCTTTTTGCCTTTTTCATTTTTTTTGACCTTTTAAGGCTTTGTATTGTATTCACAAAAAGAAAGAAAAAGAAAGGCTTAGTCACATCAACAAGAACCAATCAAGGAAGGGGCACTCACATTAACAACCCTTTTCCAACACTCTTTCCTACCAAGCTATGGGGTGGCTACAAGGGTTATTCTTTCAAGGTTCTCATTCCCCACAACTTTGAAGGGCATCCCCTCCAAGACTTAGTTTTCAAACCACTCTATTCATTTCCCCACAATACCTCTTATCTTCATAAATCAATATAGTCAATCACAAAAGCCAACACAATGATCAACAAAGAAATAAATGACTCTATATGCATCAAAATTGAAAAATTTTCACCATTTTTAAACACAGAATGCAATCTGCCCTAAGCAAGATATATAATAAGAAAACCAAACTCCCACACCCCCAAACCTAAACTTTGCTTGTCCTCAAGCAAAAAGATCAAAACACAAAAACAGGCAAGTCATCATTACAAAACAAGTAAGGGTGGTGGGGATAGGGTGTAAACATGGGGAACAGGTGGAGAAAGGATAGATACAACCTTGCATTTTCTTCAAAGCTTTCCATGCCAATGATAAATCACCATACTACTAATCCTGTGACTCACAATTCATAAACACTCACAAAGAAAACAAAATTAGTAGCATTGCCTATGCATACTTGTATTGGCATATGCAATAATGAACAGTGGTGTATCTTATAGGACAAAGGATTGGGATTCAACACTTTGGTTTGGGTGCAAGAAAGATAAAAGAAAGAAAATAAAAAGAGAAGAAAGTGAAACAAATGCAAAACTCCAAAATTGAACCTAGGTTGCCTCCTAGTAGCGCTAACCACCAAGCCGTCAGCCGGGCAAACACTAACTCATCTTCAACTTCCATAGATGGGATCCTGAAGCATTAAAACCTCCACACGAGCCATGCTCGGATCATTTGCGTGCTTCAAGCGTTGCCCATTCACCGTCAACTCTTGGCCATCCTTCAAGTCTTTAATCTTGACTGCTCCGGAAGGATAGGTAACCATCACCTCATATGGACCATCCCATCTTGTCTTAAGCTTACCTGGAAAGAGTTTCAATCGTGAGTTAAACAACCAAACTTTATCAAAAGGAGAGAATGATTTCTTAATAATGTGTTTATCATGAATTCTCTTCCTCCTCTCTTTATAAAGTTTAGCGTTCTCATACGCCTCGAATCTAAGCTCTTCCAATTTCGCTAGGTCTAGCTTCCTTTTCTTACCCGCTCTTGCCAAGTCAAAATTTAGGGCTTTGATTGCCCAATAAGCTCTATGCTCTAGTTCTACCGGCAAGTGACAAGCTTTACCATAAACCAATCTATATGGAGACATACCAATGGGAGTCTTAAAGGCGATACGGTAGGCCCACAAAGCATCATTTAGCCTAATAGACCAATCTCTTCTATCGGGCCTAACCGTTTTCTCTAAAATGTGCTTGATCTCTCTATTGGACACCTCTACTTGTCCACTAGTTTGCGGGTGATATGGAGTGGCTACCTTATGGGTGACTGAATATCTTCTCAACAAGGCCTCTAAAGTCCTATGGCGAAAATGCAAACCCCCGTCACTAATTAAAACCTGAAGGACTCCAAATCTAGAGAAAATGTTTTCTTTAATAAACTTAACCACTACCCTATGGTCATTAGTGCGTGTAGGAATAGCCTCAACCCATTTGGACACATAATCAACGGCCACTAAAATGTATTGGTACCCAAAAGAAGGTGAAAATGGACCCATGAAATCTATACCCCAAACATTAAACAGCTCACAAGGAAGAATAGGGGATAAAGGCGTCATGTTTCTCCTAGAGATGGACCCGGATTGTTGACATCTAAAACACTGCTTGCAATATTCTTGGGCATCCTTAAAGAGAGATGGCCAAAATAGTCCACTTTGCAAGACCTTCGTGGCGGTCTTCTTCCCACTAAAATGACCCCCACACCTCTCATCATGACACATGCTCAAAACGCTCTCAAACTCATCCTTAGGCACACACCGGCGAATCATTTGATCGGCACACACTTTGAAAAGATAGGGATCCTCCCAAAAGAAATGTCTAACTTGTGCTAGGAACCTATCTTTTTCTCTTTTCTCCCAGTAGGAAGGAAAACGCCCTGTGGCAAGATAATTGACAATATAAGCAAACCAAGGTGTGTGATGAGAGACGGCAAATAATTGTTCATCGGGGAATGAATCATGAAAAGGAGATGGATCACTAGAAGACTTGCTAACAAGACGGGAAAGATGATCCGCAACTAAATTTTCTCTACCCTTCTTATCCCGCATTTCTATGTCAAACTCTTGCAGGAGGAGCAACCACCTAATCAAGCGAGGCTTAGATTCTTTCTTAGACAACAAATACTTCAATGCCGCACGATCGGTGTAGACAATAACTTTGGAACCTAGGATGTATGACCTAAACTTGTCAAGGGAGAAAACTATTGCTAGAAGCTCTTTTTCCGTAGTGGTATAATTCTTTTATGCTTCATCAAGAGTCTTGCTAGCATAGTACACAACATGGGGCAACTTATCCTTTCTTTGACCTAAAACAGCTCCTATTGCATAATCGGATGCATCACACATAACTTCAAATGGGAGACTGTAGTTAGGTGGCTGGATAATTGGGGATGTAGACAATAAGGATTTAAGCCTATTGAAAGCTCTAACACATTCATCATCAAAGTCAAAGGGGACATCTTGTGCTAGGAGCCTAGACAAAGGGCGTGCAATGTGACTAAAATCCTTAATGAATCTACGGTAAAATCCTGCATGCCCTAGAAAAGATCTAACATCCTTGACACACTTAGGGATAGGCAACTTTTCAATTAATTCTACCTTAGTTGGGTTAACTTGAATTCCACTAGATGATACAACATGACCAAACACTATCCCTCGTTGCATCATGAAGTGGGATTTCTCCCAACTTAACACTAGATTCTTCTCCACACATCGGTCTATGACTAAAGAGAGATGACTCAAGCACTCATCAAAGCTATCTCCAAAGACTGAGAAATCATCCATGAAAATCTCTAAATGTCTCTCAATCATGTCACTAAAAATGGCCATCATACATCTCTAAAAAGTCGCTGGGGCATTACAAAGACCGAAGGGCATTCTCCTATAAGCAAAAGTGCCATAGGGACAAGTAAAGGTGGTCTTCTCCTGGTCCTCGGGAAACACAGGGATCTGGTTATAACCTGAATAGCCATCTAGAAAACAATAGTAGCTATGCCCAGCTACTCTATCTAAGATCTGGTCTAGAAAAGGCAATGGGAAATGATCTTTCCTAGTTTTGGAGTTGAGCTTCCTCTAGTCAATACAAACTCTCCATCCCGTGGGAGTACGTGTAGGGATAAGCTCTCCTCTCTCATTCTTAACAACCGTGATCCCGGACCTCTTAGGGACAACTTGGACCGGGCTAACCCACTCATAATCGGAGATTGGATAAATAATGCCTTCATCTAAAAGCTTAATGATCTCTTTCTTAACTACTTCGCTCATGTGTGGGTTTAGCCTCCTTTGCATTTCCCTAGAAGGAATGGCTCCATCCTCAAGGTGAATACGATGTATGCAAACTGAAGGGTCTATACCTCTCAAATCATTAATTTTCCACCCTATAGCTTTCCTATGTTTCTGAAGGACCTCTAAGAGATGCTCCTCATGCTCACTAGAAAGATCGGAAGCTATGATGACCGGAAGGGTCTCACTAGAGCCGAGGAATGCATATTTCAAATGATCGGGAAGGGGTTTGAGCTCTAAAGAAGGGCTAGGCTCAACCAAGGGGGCCTTAACCTCAACATCATCAATGGGGACATCACTAGAAATGAGACTAGAAGGATTAACCTTAAGTGACTTATTAGTCAAATGGCTCTCAATCAAGGAAGTAGAAGCTACACCTTTCCTCTCTAAGGTCTCCAAATCAAAACTAGACATCAATTCCTCAAATTTCTTCAATTCTTCTCCATTGGTCATAGTCCTCTCTATAAGATCCTCAACGCAAGAATCAATCACATCTACCCTAAAGCACTCTTCTCCATCCTCTCCTCCTATACTAGCCCTATTCACCGCCTCTGCAACCTTCATAGTGGATCTCAAATTCCCAAATTTCATCTCCAATACCCCCGACCTACAATGGATAATGGAATCTGCAGTGGCAAGGAAGGGGCGACCTAGAAGAATGGGTGTAAAATGTCTAGAGTCATGTCCCGAATCCATATATACCACTATGAAGTCAACAGGGTACACAAACTCACCTACCTGGACCATAACGTCCTCTATCACACCCCTAGGTCTACGCTCAGACCTATCAGCTAGCGGAAGAGTAACATGTGTAGGAGACAACTCACCTAGACCTAGCTGCCGATAGACGGAGTAGGGAATGAGATTCACACTAGATCCTAAATCTAATAAGGCATGATCAATCTGGGTCTCACGGATCCTACAAGGAATGGCAAAGGCTCTGGGGTCACTCATCTTGGGCGAAAGGCCCGAAGTACAAATACTACTCACCTTCTCCGTAAGCCTCACCTTCTTAGAAATGTTCGATGACCTACGTTTCCTTGTACAAAGATCCTTAAAGAACTTAGAATAAGAGGGGATGGAAATGATCGCATCTATCAAAGGAAGATTGACCTTAAGGTCCTTAAGATGTTCTAAAACCTTGAAGAACCTAGAATCCTCACTAGGTGTAAGTCTCTCTAAAGCGGATGGAAAGGGAACTCTAGGCTCTATACCTCTAGATACATAGGAGTCATCAACAGGCTTTTTTTCCTCCTGATGTGGGCGGGAAGTACTACTCTCTCCATGATCTCTAATGGGCTCATCTCTCTCAATAGGACCTTCTCTAGAATTTCCCTCAACAAGGATACCATGTGGTGTTCTGGACTTAGAAGGACCATTAGGTGCAGGTACTGCAAAGTCAACTCCTACCCTATTATCCATTACCCGATCGCTTCTAAGAGTGGTGACGGCCTTAGCCTGGGCCTGAGGGGGATAAGTGGTATCAGTGGAGGAACAAGACTGGACTCTAGGGTTCACCACCGGCTGAGAAGGCAATTTCCCGGGGTCTTTAGCGCTCAATTGACTAGAAATCTGTCCTAACTGTGTCTCCAACCTAGCCATCAGTTGCCTATAGCTAGCCATCTCTTGCCTATTGTCAGCTAACTCCTGCTGCTGACTAGCTAATGCCTGCTGATGATTCTGAATAAACTGCATTAACTTCATCACATCATTACTAGGAGTCTGGCTACTAGAGGGAGCAGGTAAAGCCTGAGGTTGAGGAGCACTAGTGAGACGGGGCTGATTAAGATGATAGAAACCTGAGGGATATTGAGGACGGGGTCGCTGTTGAGGTGGAACTTGAGGATGTGAACTAGACTCATGCTGTCCTTGTCTCCAAGAAAATTTTAGGTTGTCCCTCCAACCCGAATTGTATGTGTTCGAGTATGGATTATAATCACGAGAATAACCTTGTGTGGCACACACTTGCTCTTTCATGAATTCAGGAAATTGGGATGCTAAAGGGCAAGCTATGGTCTCATCAGATGACTTAGAGCACAATGCACAAACTTCAACAACTAAAGGGGCGGAGGAAGAACCTAAAGAACTAGCCTTATGACCTTGCGATGAAATGGACAAAGAAATGAATTGATCTAGTTTATTTGTCAAAGCCTCAACCTTAGTGGGTAAGTCTAAAGAAACTTCAACCTTACTAACACTTCTCTTGTTGCCTCCCCGACTAGACCTTTCCATTACAAAATTTTGAAAAAAATTTTTAGCCATCATTTCTATTTTCTCCCATGCCTCGGTTGGTCTCAAAAGATAGAAGCCACCACCGGAGGCGACATTGACCATCATCCTATTTTGTTCATTTAAGCCTCAAAAGAAGTATTGCATTAGGTCATGATTGCCGTACCCGTGGTGTGGACATTGTCTAAGAAGATCCTTGAACCTCTCCCAAGCCTCATGAAAAGATTCTAGGTCATGTTAGGAGAAAGTCATAATGGCGGTCCTAAGGTCGGCCGTCTTGGCCATGGGATAAAATTTTTGGAAGAACTTAGATTGAAGCTCAGCCTATGTAGTAATGCAACCATTGGGTAAGGAATGCAACCAAGTCCTAGCCTTGTCCTTAAGAGAGAAAGGAAACAATCTTAGACGTATGACCTCTTGAGAGACATTGGGGACATGGAGAGTGGAACTCATCTCAACAAAATCAGTGATATGATCTAGAGGACTCTTATTGCTTCTCTCGTAGAAGGAGGGAAGCATAGCCAACATATTAGGCTTAATCTCGAAGTTCGTCTCCCCCAAACCCGGAATTTGAATAGCCAAATTGGGCTCAAAGGCTTTGGGGAGAAAGAATTGCCTAAGAGTGGGTTCCTCATCTATGGGTGGATCCGGTCTATAGGGCTCTTGTCTAAAATGAGCTTGGGCTTGATGCCCAATGTGATCATGAGGTGGAATGGGATTTATTGGGGGATTGGGAGGATTAGGAGGATGATTGCGATCGGTCATCTCCTTAAGAAGATATCCTAAATTCCTGAAATGTCTAGCAATTCTATCGGGTTTGGGATTAAGAGGAACTAGGGGATTTCTAAGGGATTTCCTACCAAGCATGCGCAAACTATCCTAACTCCGCCCACTTCAACCCCCGAAAACTTCAGTATTCCTAAAACTACAGCAAATAAACCACAATCCTAAAGAGTTTATTAAAAACAACGACAAAAGCTAAAATAGATAAACAAAAACTAAAGCAAGATAATATGAACAATAAACAAGATAAGCAAAAATAAATAAATAAATAAAATAAACAAACTATAAAGAAAAAGCAAGAAAAACAAATAAAGCAACTACCAAAACACACAAGCAAAGAATACAAATCACCGTGCCTCCCTAGCAACGGCGCCAAGAACTTGTTGCATCTTTCGAGTGCAAGCTCTAAAAGACCCGCAAGCGTACGGATCGTGCAATATAGTGTGTACAAGTGCGGGTGTCGAACCACAGGGAGGCGTGAATAATGTGTGTGAATTCTATGCTTGGTGCTCTAGAAAGTGCCAAAAAGAAAGATCTAAACTAGACATATTTTTGGGGTTTTGGATTATCGGGAGCTCTAGGTAAAGGAAATAAAACTAAACTATGATTATGAAAAATGGGAACACAAGTTGGTCAAGAGGGAACTAACACTTGAGAAGGGGTTAGGGTGAGTTTGACTTATGAATGGGTAATTCTATACTCAAATGCTATGGGATTAAGGGATGATGGCCAACTATCATGACTTCTCTTAACTAGGTTGCTAGTTAGTGTCCTAATTTCCCCTAGGACACGGTGCGGGTCTGTCCCTAGGCGGCGCCTCCTAGAGCTACGGCGTGGTCCTTATGACCTAGGGCCTCAAGAGTGACTAACTAACTTCCTAAGTGGCTTAGAATGAACCTACCTTAGTACCTAAACCTTTGGCTGGATTTAAAGCCAAGACCTAGTGTTGCTAAGGTCGACTAAACCTATCCGAAAACCTATTGGCTGGATTTAAAGCCAAAGAAGACTCAGCCTAGACTAGCCCTAAATTATACTTCGTCATTCTAAGGTCACTACAGCAGGATTTGACCTGCTAGTGCGTTCATACATGTTCAAGGCCAAGGTGCGCGTGAATAATGGAACCTATTCAACTACCAAATATCGTCATGTTCCGTTCACACCATTAGAAATAATTAACAGCCAACACGTATGCGTTATTAAAGTTATGCTCGTTACTAGGCATGCAAATATACATATAGACATGAATAAAAGCATTACCCACTTCATAGCATCCACATGTAAACACATAGACATGATTATAACATGGATTAGATGTGTTTAGTAACAAACAAACTTCAATTTATGCACATGTTACTCATTTAGGCATTTTATCAAACACTTAGACATGAATGAGAAAATACCCATTTGAACAAGAAAATTCGAAACATGTATATATATACAGCCATCATATCCCATATCATAAGAGTATATAGTTAACCCATTACATAAGTTAAATCACCCTACACAAGTCTATTCAATCATAATAGGAAATAGAATGAAAAAGAGATAATGAAGCTTCCCTTTCATCCTAGCTAATCTTGTACAAAGCTTTTGAGCAAACTTGATTCCAAAATGTTTGAACCCTCCAAATCAAGCTTGGTTCTTAGTGAGAAATATGTGAAAAGTGTGTGTGAAGTGGGTGGAATCTAGGGTTAAGTGTGTGAGAATTTTAGGTGTGAAGTGTGTGTTATTCTTCCAAAAAGTCCTCCCCCTTTTCTGCAGAATCGGGCCATATTTATATGTTCTTAGCATATTGCTGGTTGACTGTCTAGGTCGACTGGCCTCTGGACCTAGCTCGACCGGCTTTTCAATGATGCTCTCTGGACTGACCGGTAGACCTAGTCAGTCGACCGGCTCTGGAGGGGTGGTCGTCCGGCTATTTTTGGCACCTCTCTGGAGTGGCCGGTCGACCGGCTCTTTTTCCTTGGTCGTCCGGCTGACTTTCTTCCTCCATTCTTTGTCTTTTCGGCCTCTGGTCTTCTCTTTTAGACCCGTGCATTTCCCATCTTCATCACCTTTCATCGTCCAATCTTGATCTTAACCCAAAGTTCACCTAAATCATTGAAAACAAGCAATTAGTGTAGCAATTTGTCTCTTAAACTCGATATGCACATTTGTTTACGCTTAAGCCTATTCTTATCAAAAGCACTACACTAATGCATCATTATGAGCACTCAACACTTCTAAAATATAGGTAAATGACAATACAAACACACACAAAAACACAACACATCAGTCAACAGCAAAATATAAAAATTTTCCTCTTTATCACGCTAACGTGTCTAGAGGGTCGAACCACGGGGAATCAAGATTGCTGTTAGAAACTGAAAAGAGGAAAAAAACTAAAAAACCAGAAACTAAGAACAAAGAATTTAAAATAACTAACTAATCACTACGAGAGAGACAATTTTTAAATTAAACTAAATCAAAGAGAAAATTAATAGGATAAAATCATTGAAGGAAAATAACATAGCTCAACCACAAAAATTGCGGGAATTAGATCTATGGAACTTGTCAGGGTGATAGCTAGAAAATTGTCCTATTCATGTTCGTCAACTTCAAGATTTCTAATTAAGCACAAAGGATCAAACTACAAGCTCTAATTCACCTAGATTAATTAACAAAAGCTATTGAGGCATAAGCTATCTCAATGGCATAAATTAATTTCACTTTTCTTTAATTAATTAATCTCACAGATCCTCGAAAATTAATTGAGACTACAAAGGCATAGGCTATCTCAGTGGCATAACCTTTCTCAATCTTGAAACAATTAATTAAAACTAGTTCTTTTGATTGGTCTATATTCGTACCTAGAAGAACCTACAAGATTCCTATATGGCAAAAGGTATAAATTCTTGACTAACAAAAATTAGCTACATGCATTATAATAATTACCCAAGAATTTAATATGCAATAAGCACAAAAATATGAATAATCAAATAAATCCCAAAGAATCCGAACATGAATAAAAATAACCATTAACTATCACCTTGAATCATGGGGGTTTAATTCATAACTAAGTTCAAAGCAAAAATCGAAAAGAAATTGAGAACGGAAAAACTCATCGTATTATTCCTAAACAAATAAGTTGATGAAGTTCTTTGTCTCCAATTCTCTTCAAGAGCAGCTCCCTAACTTTTTCTTCAATTTAATCTTCTGCAAATTCTAAGGTTGGAGTCCTCTTTTTCTATTGTGTATTGTGGGTATTTATAATGGTATCAAATTCCTTTTCAAATTCCACTTGGATTAGGAAATCATTACCAGTTTTTATGAGCTCCTTTGACGAACATTTTTGACCATCTTAAAGGAAAATCTGGGCTGAGCTCAAAATAGAAAAGTTGTAGCTGTATGAATTAACTTTCCATAACCATAAGAATCACCTTATTTGGACCTCTGTATCCTGATTTATGCCCAAAATACCAAAATGTGTCTAGCAGGTGATGGGAATTTTCCAAACGTGTTGTGACCGATTTTTCACCTCAATCCCCCTTGAATTTGGAAAGATGGTCTCCATAAGAATTGTAGCCCTGCCTCTTACGAGTCCAATGGCCAAAGGATCATGTGATTTTGACCTCTAGAGTTGGATTTATGAGCAAAATACCAAAACTGGTCTAATAGAAAATGTTTTTCAAAAATTAACACCAAGGTCACTTGTCATATTCATTCACCAATGACTTTATTTTTAAAAAAAGACCAAAGTTCCTTGTTTTATATGAGAAATTGATCCTTTATCCATATATTTGAGTGCAATACTTCTCCACTAAATTAGTCGAACTCAAATTATGACCCATCTTCAACTTCAATTGCTTATAATCTTCTGTAAATTGCTCTTGTAGGCCTCCAAAAAAATCTTTTCTTCTCTTGAACGAGATTGGATCAAATAATTTATAAAATAAATCACTTAATCACTTTGGTCTATGTAATCACATGCAAAATAGTGGAATTTATTACAAAAAATGACGATACATCACATACCTTAAGAGCTGGCATGGCTAAGAGGAGGGGACAATGTGCCTTAAGCAAGACGACCCATGGAGTATGGGTAGGTTTGCATCTTGCAATGGTTACCGCCTTGGAGGGTGGATTGCAACCTAAAAATAACCCAAGCCTACTGGCTGGTTATCCCCCGTTGGTTAGCGTTTTAATCATTATTCGCAATCTATTAACCATGATTCATCAAAACATGTAGTACATACATACACCAAAATAAGCATTACATGCCTAGGACTTTAGTAAGAGAATATAAATCCCTACCGCACTTAGTATTAATCTGGACAATTCCTATCACACTTAGTATTAATTTGGACATCTTAGAAAAGGATAAGCACTTTTCATTTCTGATTCCTAATACAAGTAAGACTCTCCAACCTCCTAACCACCTATAAAATGAAATGATCAAACAATGGAAGCACACTCATTTAGAAACTGACTAGAGAAGAGGCCAAAAGACATGAGTACCTTTAACTTCCAAAATGACCAAAAATGCCCTTGCCAACTCTCGGTGACATAATAACCATTTTAATCTTGGTATATTCTATCAAAAGATTGAAGTTGCACTCCAAGGCAATGTTTGACCTTAGAAGCTTATCACAAATTAATGTGACCTTTGTCTTTGACTTATGAAGTTATATGACCATATAGCTTCTCTACGTAGACCCAAAACTAAGGTCAATCCTTTGACTTGTACTGTCACCCCCTAACTGTATCTTACTTTTGTAACATCTTATGCTAAAGGAAAACCACCCACTGGTTAAGAAACTCTTGATCTAGGGAGTAGCCAATGAGCCAAATGATTGATTCACTCCTAAAGGGTTTTACCACTAAGCTTGGATTTAGATGATCAATTGGACAATCCCAAGGGTGACATAGATTAAATATTTCATATGTACTTCCTAACTAATTAGCACTCAACACTTAAAACCTGGCACATAAAGCTATAAACCCAAGCAGAACAAGGCCTCACCTGTGATATGTATGTATTTGCTTGTTGATGTAAACCCGTTGGTATGTGAAAATAAAGCACAAATACAACCAAGTCTTAACCTTCAAGCATACAGATTGTTTGGGGTATAGCGTATGTGTAAGCGGGATCATCTCCATAGGGAGGCTATCTTAACTCAATCTCTATGTGCTCATGTTTTAAGAATATGCCTATATTAGTGTTGTAACCTAATTGGCTAGAATTTGGGAAATTAAAACTATACTTACCCTAATCTAAGGATCAAAGAGAGCTCAAAAATCCTAAATCTAACCTAATTTAACCTAACTTTAACTCAAGATCATGCGATGGAGGATTCAAAGATCGGGGATGACTTAGGGTGATTGTGTATGCAAAATAGACTTTGGGCTATGATAACAATTTGTGACTATCTATGGAGTCAATTGTGCTTAGGAGTTCTCAGCTAATTAACCTTATATCTTCTAATTGCAGATGGACTCCTATCCTTAAGTGTCGCACTTAGTAGCATAGGATTCTCCAAGCCAATTGTAGTTTTCCGGCTTAATTAACTAAGTTCTCTCACTGGGTCTCACTAATTAACCTTATTATCCTCTAAGACTCGGTGCATGTGTATTGCTAGGTGGATTCCTAGAGTATAGTGTGGTCCTTATGACCTAGAGTTTTCAGGCCTAGCTAGTTCGGTCTAGGGTGAAGCTGATTGCATCTTAACCTAGTGTTCAACTCATTAGTTGGATTTAAAGCTAAGAACTAAGCCATCTAGTTTCGATTAGACTATGCCAAACACCTATTAACTAGATTTAAAGCTAAAGGAATGCAATTATAGCCTAAAATATGGATTATGGACCAACAATCAAACATCACAACAAGCAACTATGGCTTTAAAGGGTCAATTTCATGCATTCTCAAAAGAGAATTCTCAAAATAACTGATAGACAAGTTGATTTGAATTCATAAAAATGTTTCATAATTCATATGTATAAAGATTATAGCATGCTTTCATCCAATGAGGCAACAACATAAGCACATAAACATGATTATAGCTAAAGCCCTCTTTCATGAAGAATCCTAGTTCTAGCACATAGACACACTTAGAATAGGATAAACAATAAAGATCAAACATGCCAAGATAGAATACATCCAATCTCATTTAGGTAATTCATCAAACACATAGACATGTTCGATTATCAAATACATAGACATATTAGAATCATTCCATAAAACAATATAATCAAGCATGTATTATAAACCATAGATAGGTTACAAGTTTGTTATTGAAAGCCCTAAACCTATTTTACAACATACAAACAATCCTAATTAGGGCTTAATTCAACGTGTTCAAAATGCAACCAAAACTAGAATTAAAAGTTAAAAACATAAATAATATGCTTTAAAGTTCAAATAACAAGTCTAGATTGCTCCGCTTAAGTTTAAGCTCAAAATCCCTCTTTCTTTCCAAGTTTCTATTCCAAAATATGCTCCAAGAAGCTCTAAAAAAATTGCTAAAAATACATATTCTGAGATACAGGGAAGAAATTCATGGGGAGGGTTTAGTGAATAGAGGGAGATTGGAGAATAGAGGGGGATCTTTGGGTAAAAAGAAAGGCAAGTCAAGGTCAAAATCAAAAGCAAGAAAGCTACGCTATTTCGAGTGTCGTGAAAAAGGTCACATTAAGAAAAAATGTCCAAAACTGAAAAAGGGAAAGAAAAAGGTGGAGAATTCAACCAATGTGGTGGAGAGTGCTGACAGTGATGGAGAGAACTCGAGTAATACCGGGTATGTTTTGGCTGTGAGTACATCACAGTGGCATAATCAATGGATTCTTGATACTGATGCAACGTTCCATATGTGTCTTAGGTGTGACTAGTTCTCATCTTATTCCAAAAGAGAAGAGAAAGTCTTTCTAGGCAATGATCTTTCATTGAAGGTGGAGGGAATGGGCATTGTAAATATCAAGATGTTTGATGGTATTACAAGATCTCTCGAGTGTTGGCATGTACCGGAGTTGAAGAGAAACTTGATTTCTCTTGGGCGTTTAGATTCTCATGGGTACAAATTTTGAAGTGAGAATGGTGTCTTAAAGGTGACCAAAGGTGCAATTGTGCTCTTGAAAGGGAACTTGACTGGTGGCCTATATGTTCTTCAAGGTAGTATGGTTATAGGTGTTATAGCTGTTGCATCCGAGAAAAGTGATAATAACACCACGCAGTTATGGCACAAAAGTTTGGGCCATATGAGGGAGAGAGGATTGGCCGAGCTGAGCAAGAGTGATTTGCTTTGTGGACAAAGAACTGGAAAGCTTGAATTCTGCAACCATTGTATCGTTGGAAAGCAAACTAGGGTAAAGTTCAGCAAAGGGCAGGAGAATACCAAAGGTGCACTTGATTACATTGATTCTGATCTTTAGGGTCTTAATAAATTTCCTTCCAAGAAAGGTGCCAGGTCTTACATCACTTTCATTAATGCATACTCTCGAATGGTATGGGTATACTTCTTGAAAACTAAAGATGAGGCATTTCCAACATTTGTCAAGTGGAAGACATTGATTGAGAAGCAGACTAGTAAACAGATCAAGCATCTTAGGACTGATAATGGGTTGGAATACTGCAATAAAAAGTTTGATGAGTTTTATAGAAAACATGGCATTGTGAGACACTACATATATGTAAGGACACTACAACAGAATGGAGTTGCAGAACGCATGAATAGAACTCTGGCAGAGAGAGCTCATTATTTACTCTCCCATTCTGGCGTGAGTTAAGACTTTTAGGCTGAAGCCGTTAATACGGTGTGCTACTTGATGAATAGGTCTCCATCCAAAGCTATTGAATTGAAAACTCCTTTTGAGTTATGGTTCGGTAAGCCTGCTGACTAATTTCGATTGAGGGTATTCGATTACCTTGCATACGCTCACGTGAAGAATGGCAAGTTGGAGCCGAGGGCAAAGAAATGCATATTCCTAGGCTATGCATCCAAGAGGAAAGTTTATAGGTTGTGATGAACAAATCCAAAGTCTCCAGGTTCCCTCGTCAGTAGGGATGACACATTCAATGAGTCTGCTTCATTAGATTGAGAAAGGAGAAAGCAATAACTGGTTTAGATCACGGTGTTAAAGAGCAGGTTGCTGATGTTTTAGATGTTCCATCTAGTAGTAGTAGTAGTCCAATTCAGCCGACTCAACCAACTAAGGTGCATGGTCAAAATGTGCCTAAACAACAGAAGTACAGCATTGCTACTAGTCGGGAAAGAAGACAAATTAGAGAGCCTCAAAGGTATGGATACACTGATCTTGTTGCTTATACTTTTACTGTTGCTGAAACCATTGAAGGACATGAGCCAAATTCGTACAAGGAGGCCATATCTGGGAAAGATTATGCTCAGTGGGTAGGTTCCATGAGTGAGGAGATTGAGTCTCTTCAGAAGAATCAAACATGGGAGCTTGTTCAATTGCCTAAGGGACAGTGAGTTGTCAGTTGCAAATGAGTTTACAAGAAAAAAGAAGGTACTCTAGTAGTTGAAGGTCCTCGATACAAGGCACGATTGGTGGAAATAGGCTATACACAAAGGGAGGGTGTTAACTTCAATGAAGTGTTCTCTCTGGTTGTGAAGTATAGTTCCATTAGGGTTTTACTTGCCTTGGTTACACTTCATGACTTAGAGCTTGAGCAGCTAGATGTGAAAATAGTGCTTTTGCACGGTGATCTTGAAGAGCAAATTTACATGTGTCAACTGGAGGGGTACGTAGCTCTTGGTAAGGAGAACCATGTTTGCAAACTAAAGAAGTCCTTGTTTAGGTTGAAGCAACCACCTCAGCAATGGTATAAGAAATTTGACACATTCATAGTAGACGTTGGATACACAAGGAGTGTCTATGACAGTTGTATGTATCTCAAGAAGCTTTCAGATGGTTCATTTGTGTACTTGTTATTGTATGTCGATGATATGCTTATTGCTACTAAAAGCATGTTTGCCATCAACGAATTAAAGAAGCAGCTGGGTTATGAGTTTGAGATGAAAGACCTTGGAGCAGCAAAGAAGATTCCTGGCATTGAGATTTACGGGGATAGAAACGCTAAGAAGCTATTCTTGTCTTAACAAAGTTATATTGAGAAGGTGTTGGAGCGTTTCGGGACACTAAAAGCAAAGCCTGTGAGTGTGCCGCTTGCTGCTCATTTCAAGTTGTTTGCAAATTTGTCACCTAAAACTGAGGAAGAGGTGGAGCATATGTCTCATATTTCTTGAGTGCTGTTGGTAGCTTGATGTATGCTATGGCGTGCACTCGTCCTGACATTGCACATTTAGTTAATGTTGTGATCAAGTATATGGCATCGCCTAGGAAAGCACACTGGGAAGTGGTGAAGTGGATAATCAGATATTTGCATGGCACTACAAATGTAGGATTGCTGTTTAGGAAGATGATTGGAGATTGCGCAAGGTTGGTGGATTATTGTGATTCAGACTTTGCGGGTGGTCTTGATAAGAGAAGATCTCTGATGGGCTACGTGTTTATGCTCTCTGGATGTGCTATCAGTTGGAAAGCGACATTACAGTCTGCTGTGGCATTGTTGACCATTGAGGCGAAGTACATGACAATTGCAGAAGTTGTGAAAGAGGCCATATGGTTACAAGGCCTGTTTCGTGATCTTGGACTGCAGCAAGATACAAGTACAATCTTTTGTGATAGTCAGAGTACAAGTCATCTGACAAAGAATTAGATGTATCATGAAAGCACTAAACACTTTGATAACATATATCACTTTATCAGAGATGTTATATCATAAGGGATCATATCAGTGCAGAAGATATCTACCCATGAAAATCCAGCATATATGATGACCAAGGTGGATCCAGCCAGCAAGTTCAAGCATTGCTTGGACTTGGTTCCTATTTGAGGTGCGGAACATTGAGTCCTTAAGGGCAGTTAACAGTAGGGACGATAGTGTGTTGATTGGAGCGAATACGTGCCAAGATAGAGATTTGTTGAATGTGGCCCGTATTTTTGGGCAAGAAGAATAGTAAACTATCTTATGTGTATATTGCCTTATTTGCTTGTTACCATTATAGTACATAATTAATATGTGTCCTTGTCCTTGTAGTATACAATTTTCTTTTCCTTGTAGAATACTGATTAGGATACTTGTGTACTATAAATAAGGGTTAGGACATTGTATTATGTGGTAAGAGGAACCAGAGTGTGAGCCTTGTAATATTCACTAATCAATAATAAATTATTCTCTGTTGCCCGTGGATGTAGGCTTTATGGCCCAACCACGTAATTCTCTTGTGTCCATTTCCTTCTCGTGTTCTTCGTATTTACTTGTTTTTCCCCAACACTTTCTATAGTAACACTTAATCATATTTCACTTATTATTAATAGATAAGAATTATTTTCTATGGTAATATAATTTATGCATATGTTAGCATCCAAACATAAAAGAGTACATAGATGTAAAGCGAGAAAATGAGAGTCACATTACCTGTTCAAGATGTAGAAAGATATTGACAAATGTGAAATAAACAAGTCGTGTCACCAACTTAGCGATATTGAACTTTAAATGCCCAATGATAGAAGCCAAGAACTACAACACAAATGTGAAAACATTGTGTTGGACCATTAATGCTAAATCATAGAATTGGGAGATTATATATTAAAGGAATATGAGATCACATATTTGCTTAGGAAGCACAACAGAAGCTATTACTTTAATATCTAAAAAGCCTATTTATTTGCATCTACAGGCCAAATGTTTTCAAGGGCTTCATTGTGATTATTTCTTATTCCCTTTTTTAATAGAATGGCTACTATTTTTTGATGTGTTTATTACAGATATTTCAACGAGCACGTGGAAAAAAGTTATTTTAGTAATATTTAATTATCATTTTTTATTTAAGCTTTGAACTTTTAAATATAATATTTTCATTGATATAGCATAGCCTAGAACAAGATTTTTCCATGCACAATAAAAAGCATTAACATTTTACACAATTCACAAGCCAACAAATATCTGATATTTCATATCGAATTTTCCAGCTAGATTATAAAACTTGATAACATGGAATTGCCTAAAGCTTCCAGAACACTTGGGTGCTCCTCCATGTCATGGAGTCAAATTATCATGGTTGACACTCTTCTAAATCAAATGGAAGATATTTGTCACTTTAAGGACTCGATGATTTTGGAATTACTTTTGGTTTCAATTAGATAAATAATATTTGCTTTCTACTCCATAGGGGTTTTGCCAAATACAAAATTATGATATTAAGAATAATATTGAATAATTAAAAATTACTAAATACAATTTATGACATAAATTGGCACTTATATTTACCATATTTAACATTTAAAACCCCTATCTTTCTGAACAAACATTTTGACCCCAAGGTTTTATTCTTGTGGCACGATTAGTTGTAACACCCATTTCCATTAACAATTTAATGTTTGTGTCACATGAAACATGATGTGTTGGTTTCGTGTGTGATTTTGCATTGTATTTCTATATCTATTTTGAGGTGTTTTGTGCTCTATAAGGTGTATTAGTATAGTATTTATATTATACTTGAGCATATTAAGCTTTTGGTGTCTATAGTTGAGCTTAAAGCATAAATGCTACACTAAAGTATACTTATCTTGTGTTCTAGGTGAGTTTCAGGAATGCCTTGAGCTGAACAAAGATGGAGATGGCTTGGGCAAGTATTAAAGAAGATTTTGAAGATGAAACGTGGAAAAAAATCATGTTAGAAAGCTCTTGGACAAAGACCAAAGCAACCGAAAGTAAAATGGAGCTAAAACGAAGCCAAAAGAGAGCGAAGAGGCACTACTAGAGCACTGGCTTCAAAGTACCAGTACAGCGGCTCACTATTCCGCCAAAAATAGAAAGCAAGTTTCTACTACTGGAATAGAGGCTCATTAGTACTGGTCCTCTGGTTAAGTGTTCAGGTAGTCCCAGAAATTGGCTATATAAGCTCGCTTTTGGTCATTTTATAGAACAACAAGTCATATTCTTTCATACCCATCTCCCAAAACCCTAATCCTCTCATCTCCCACCTCTCACACACTTTTCCATACACAAAAGCACTTTGGAATCAAGCCTCTAAGAGGATCAAACACAAGGATTTGTGCAGAGCTCTTGGATTGTAAAGATATGGCTTTGGATAAAAGGGTATCTTCTTTGTCTCTCTTTTATCCTAAGTTAATGTATGTTTGACTAGAGCTATGTAGGGTGATTTACTCTTGTATTATGGATGATTATTACATTATTGTTATGGGTATTTGATGGATTTATATATATATGCTTTATGCTTAGGGCTTCAAAGATTATTTTACATACATGTCTATATGTTTGTTAAAATGCCTCAAAGAAGTTGCATATATATATTGAAGCCTATTGTGCTATTAACCATTTCTAAATCAATAGGCTAGCATGTCTATATGTTTGTGTGGTGATTACATGAAGTGGGTATTACTATATACATGTCTCTGTGTGTTAGCATACTTAATAGCATAAATAGCTTCTATTGTATACATGTTAGGTGCATTGCTTAAATTGGTGTAATCTAAGTTTGTCTCTGTGCTTAGTATTAGAATACCCCAAAATATTCTCTAACGCCATGCCTTAGATGTGTTTGCTTTGCACTTAAATGTTAATATCTACTATTGTGATGATGATCGATGGTGTATAAGTAATGGCTAGCCTAGGTCAAGTCTCCCTTAGCTTTGAATCCAACTAATGGGTTTCAGGGTAGGTTAGTCAACCTTAGACGAACTAGGTCTTGGCTTTAAATCCAGCCAACGGTCTAGATGCTAGGGTTAGATCGTTCTAAGTCACCTAGAATCCTAAATAGCTATCCCTATGGCCCTAAGTCATAAAGACCATACGCCTTGGCTCTAGGGGTCGACACCTAGGGACGGATTCGCACTGAGTCTTAGGGTGTAATTAGGAGGTTAATTAGGAGTCTAGATGAGAGCAACTGAGTTTAATCCATCAAGCAACCCTAACAAGAAGTAGTAATCACCCATTTGCAAGCCATAATCACCCTATTCCCCATCTCCACATGTTAGCATCCTTTTAGATCGCTTGGTTCCCCATCACACACACACACACCACCTTTTTATTTTCTTGTTCTTAGATTAGGTTTACTTTTCTCAAGCTCTCTTTAAATCAAAAACCCTAAAAACATTATAGTTAGGATAGCAACACGTAGCTTTTAGGACGTACTTAGCTTAAGACCCCATACACGTTAGGCCTTCCCGTGGATTCAACCCTACACTCGCACACACTGTACTACGCACGTCCCGTGCACTTTCAAGCTATTTAGGCTTGTGCTCATGAATAGCGACCAAGTCCTTGACGCCATTGCCGGGGAGGCAACGGTTGTTTGGTTTTTAATTTTTATGTGTCTTAGCTCGTTACGTGTTGTTTTATGTTTTCTTTTCATGCTTTCTTTATTTTGATTAATTAAAAAAATTAAAAAAAAATTGTTGAGCATTGTGAAGATGTTTACTAGTGTCAATTAATCATGAATGATCTTAAGGCATCATGGTGGTCACTTGGATCCTTTTTCCCACCACCCAAATGTGTTCCTATTGCTTGTTGTGTGTGTGAAAGTTATGAGCATCAAACTTTCTTTTGCCCCCATGATAATCCCCAATCAGTTTGTATATGCAATCATTGCGGAAGCCATGATCATTTTTCTAGTGTTTGTTTTACCCTCTGCCGACGTTCCCGATTACATACAACATCCAATGCCTCTAGCAATCATATGCCTATGCATGCATCCATATCTAGTTATCGCAATTCGAAGGAGCAACAACATTCATATTCATATTGGGGTCAAGATGACTCTTCATATTTTCCACCTCACTGCTTTGAAAGTCCATCCCCTGCATCGTCATTTCCTACCCAAACTTCATCCAAGTTTTATAATGGTTGTGCTTATAGTGGCCCCAATCAAGATATTTACCATTTTCACTCGGTTGAGCCTTTTTTCGTAATGTCTTCATTCTCGCAGCAATTAGATCAAATGCTTGAGCAATCCCAATCTCTCCTTCAATCTAATCAAGAGGAACTATAGAGTTTAAAGCGAGACACCAAATCTCTAGGTGAGCACTTGAAAAGAATGGTTGAGTGTGTGCAACTCATGAGCAAGAATGTTGAAATACCTTTAAAACGAGTTGACGGGATAGAGATGAGACCTAACAATGAGATGACTAAGGCTGGAAATGATGATGTATTGGAGAGACAACTAGAAAGAGAGGTTGATGGAGAGATAACATCTTGTAGCAGGGACGAGGATGAGCTTAATGATAATTTGGTTCTTGATGACACTTCTGAATATGTTTTAGAGGAAGTAGTACCTTATCCTCTTAAGCTTTCAACATCTTCCATTGAGTCACGTGAGCCTTTTCTTTCTCTTCATCCCACATATTCCACACATTTGGAGGTTGAGTCTCATGATCATAGCACTCATTTGCATTTTGAGTCGATATTTAGGGAGTCTAGGGTGCACACCTCTCTTGAGCATTCACGTATCCATGACCCGAAATCCTTTGAGTCCTCATTGTCCCCTCTATGTGTGTCTACCCTGTATGAAAAGCATGATGGTGAGATGACACCCACTAGTGATGAATATATTGTTGAATTTAAAGAAACTATAGCTAGTGAAGGTTTAAAGTCATCCATTGGGGAAAACAAGACATTAATTTCAGAGGTTTTAGATGATAAATCTCTTGGAGTTAAGAATTATTGTATTAAGGAGAATAGCAACTCTAAGAAGACTCCTAAGAAAGAAATTGGTGTGCTTGGAAGATTGATCTATGGGTCTCTTTGGATGTTTGATGAATCACTAATTGAAATAGAGCCCATTAAGATTAAATCCACCCTTTCTGAGGAGTTAGAGCAACCTAGGCTTGATGATAAGGTATCTTAAGGAGAAGAAGAGTGTAGTACATCCATTTCTTTTGTCGTTGCTCCTCCTTCTCCAAGTGTCGTTCCTACTCCCTTTTTCTACTCCATTGAGTCTCCATCTTTGGAGCTCATGTTCGTGCCTTCATGCATAGAACATTTTCATCTAGGGTTAGAAAACACATTTCCTATGTTGCATACATTAGACCTATCTTTGACCCGTGGGGAAGGTGTGTTCCTAACTCTTGACTATGAAAAGAAGGCCATGGGGTGGTTAGTTAGAGAGCAAGCAGGGCATGATCTTTCACGTTTATGCATGACACCTTTTATACTTGTTCACACATTCTTATTTGATGTTTTGGGGTGGGATCTTGAAAAAGGGTGTGTTGTGCATTCATTACCCTATCATATAGTGCATGACCCTTTTCCTTCTATTGCTTGTGCTTGGTTGAATATCTGGCAATTTATACCTCGCAATTTCAAACATGTATTGCTCTAACACTAGTGCCCAACTGGAGGCGTTAAATCCAGCGCTACTAGGAGGCACCCTAGACATGTGTATACTTTTCTTGTTTTCCTTGTCTTTTACTTATTTTCATTTTACTTGTTTCTACTCATTATACTTGCTTTCTTGTTTACTTTCCTTGATTTCCATTTTTCTTTTTGTTTGCTTTCTTTTTCACCCTCCCAAGTGTTGATCCTTACTTCTATTATTTCCCATTTTTCATACACCTTGTTTATCATTTGATGATGCCAATGCAAGCTTGCATGGCATATGCTACTAATCGTGTGCTTTGAGTGTTTGTCATTTGTTGAGAAACAAGGTTAGTAGACAAATTATTGATCATTGGCATCAAAGAGCTTCAAAAGAAACATAAGGTTGTATCTATCCTTTCTCCACTTGTTCCCTCTTATCTACCCCGTCCCCACCACCCTTACTTGCTTTGTGTTGCCTATTTGCTTGTTGAGTAGTATTATTCTATTCGATTGAGGACAAGCAAAGTTTAGGTTTGGAGGTGTGGGAGTTTGGTTTTTTGGTTATATGCTTTGTATAGGGTAGATGTGCATTATGGGCTTTAAAATGGTGAAAATTTTTCAATTTTGATGCATATAGAGTTGTTTATTTCTTGGTTGATCATTGTGTTGGCTTTTGTGATTGATTCCATTGATTGGTGAATATGAGTTGCATTATGGGGAATGAATGGAGTCGATTGAAAATTGAGTTTTAGAGGGGATGCCCTTGAAAGTTGTGGGGAGTAAGGACCTTTAAGAATGCCCTTTGTAGCCACCTCATAGCTTGGTAGAAAAAAAGTGTTGAAAAAAGTTGTTGATATGAGTGCCTATTTCTTGATTGGTTTTTTTTTATGTGCCAAAACCTTTGTTTTTCTTTTTCTTTTCTTTTCTTTTTGTGTGAATACAATGCAAAGCATGAAAAATTCAAAAAAAAAATCAAAAAGTCAAAAAGGTGCAAAAATCCAACAAAAAATGAAAAAGAGAAAAAGCTAATGGCACCAAAAAGTTTTGTGAATAAGTGCATAAGTGACACAGTATCAACTTAGCACAAGTTATCTTATACGTAGATATGTGAATAAGGCTTTTTCTAAGCCATTGTATATGTATATTCTCTCTCTTCTTGTCTTTGAGGCTTTGTGTATGTTGGGGTGGCCATGTTCAACATCCCGAGTGCGTGCGTTAGAATCCTAGGCTTGTAGTAGTTTGGCTACTCGGGAACTTCCCACGAGGTTCGAGGCCCCTTATGAGTAGAGGGAGGATCTGAAGAGACTTAAGGATCTCTCCACAACAAGAATGCCCTTTTTATGCTTCTTAAGCTAACCGTGATAGCGAGTCAATTCCTTAGGCATCCCTTTGTATCAACGTTAGAGATAAACTTAGATTTGGGCTTGCTTGGGGACAAGCAAGGAGAAGGTTTGGGGGTGTTGATGTGTTGGTTTCGTGTCTGACTTTGCATTGTATTTCTATATCTATTTTGAGATGTTTTGTGCTCTATAAGGTGTATTAGTATAGCATTTATATTATACTTGAGCATATTAAGCTTTTGGTGTCTATAGTTGAGCTTAAAGCATAAATGCTACACTAAAGTACACTTATCTTGTGTTCTAAGTGAGTTTCAGGAATGCCTTGAGCTGAACAAAGATAGAGATGGCTTGGGCAAGTATTGAAGAAGATTTTGAAGATGAAACGTGGAAGAAAATCATGTTAGGAAGCTCCTGGACCAAGACCAAAGCAACTGGAAGTAAAACGGAGCAAAAACGAGGCCAAAAGAGAGCAAAGAGGCACTACCAAAGCACTGGCTTCAAAGTACCAGTACATCGGCTCATTATTCTGCCAAAAATAGAAAGAAAGTTTCTACTACCGAAAAAGAGGCACATTAGTACCGGTGCTCCGGTTAAGTGTTCAGGTAGTCCCAAAAATTGGCTATATAAGCACGCTTTTGGCCATTTTATAGAACAACAAGTCATATTCTTTCATACCCATCTCCCAAAACCCTAATCCTCTCATCTCCCACCTCTCACACACTTTTCCATACACAAAAGCACTTTGGAATCAAGCCTCTAAGAGGATCAAACACAAGGATTTGGGCAGAGCTCTTGGATTGTAAAGATATGGCTTTGGATAAAAGGGTAGCTTCTTTGTCTCTCTTTTATCCTAAGTTAATGTATGTTTGACTAGAGCTATGTAGGGTGATTTACTCTTGTATTATGGATGATTATTACATTATTGTTATGGGTATTTGATGGATTTATATATATATGCTTTATGCTTAGGGCTTCAAAGGTTATTTTACATGCATGTCTATATGTTTGTTAAAATGCCTCAAAGAAGTTGCATATATATATTGAAGCCTATTGTGCTATTAACCATTTCTAAATCAATAGGCTAGCATGTCTATGTGTTTGTGTGGTGATTACATGAAGTGGGTATGACTATATACATGTCTATGTGTGTGTTAGCATACTTAATAGCATAAATAGCTTCTATTACATACATGTCGGGTGCCATTTCTTAAATTGGTGTAATCTAAGTATGTCTATATGCTTAGTATTAGAATATCCCAGAATATTCTCGAATGCCATGCCCTAGATGTGTTTGCTTTGCACTTAAATGTTAATAGCTGCTATTGTGATGATGATCGATGGTGCATAAGTAATGGCTAGCCTAGGTCGAGTCTCCCTTAGCTTTAAATCAAGCTAATGGGTTTCAGGGTAGGTTAGTCGACCTTAGACGAACTAGGTCTTGGCTTTAAATCTAGCCAATGATTTAAACACTAGGGTTAGATCGATCTAAGTCATCTAGAATCCTAAATTGCTAGCCCTATGGCCCTAAGTCATAAAGACCATACGCTGTGGCTCTAGGGGTCGACACCTAGGGACGGATTCGCACCAAGTCTTACGGTATAATTAAGAGATTAATTAGGAGACTAAAAGAGGGCAACCGAGTTTAATCCATTAAGCAACCCTAACAAGAAGTAGTAATCACCAATTTGCATGCCGTAACCACCCTATTCCCCATTTCCTCATGTTAGCATTCCCTTAGATCGCTTGATTCCCCATCACACACATACACACACATACCACCCTTTTATTTCCTTGCTCTTGGATTAGGTTTACTTTTTCCAAGCTCTCTTTATATCAAAAACCCCAAAAACATTGTAGTTAGGACCTCAACACCACACTTAGCTTAGGACACCATACACATTAGGCCTCCCTGTGGATTCGACCCCACACTCGTACACACTGTACTACACACGTTCCGTGCCCTTACAGGGTATTTAGGCTTGTGCTCACGAATAGCGATCAAACCACATGTGGCTTAGTTTTGGTTAGTGATAAACGCATTAAATTTTTAATTGAAATATTAGAACTAATAGAATGAAAGATAAGGGTTTAAATAATGACTTTGAAAAATAAGAGATTTAAGCGTCAAATGCAATGGACAATGGAGACCATTTATTCAGTAACCCTAAATTATATAAACCATATAAATACTTTACAATTATTGAATCCCTAGGCCATTTAATTTCACCTCACGTCCACGCCACTAAAATAAAATAGATAAAGAGGAAAACAAAAAATTCTAAGACCTTTAGGATTGAAGCTCTATCACTCTCCATTACATCATTTTCTATCTTCCACCAATATCCTCTGTATATATTATGTGCAAGCTTGATACATTTGAATCCTAATTTCACCCTTATTCAATTTTGCATACATTTTGTAGCTTAATTCCCATCATTTGATTTCTGGGTTTTGAATTTCTTACTGTAATTTTTTGTTTATCAACAAACTTATCTGAATTTTGTTGGTTTTTGTAATTGTTCTTATTGCTACAAATTATTGTGTGTACAAATATAATCAGCTTTTTTATTCCAAATACTATAAACAATTCTTTCTATTGAAAAAGTATTAATATGAATTGATTTTATTATTCAATTCAGTTGAAAATACAGACGTTTTTAACATTTAAGGTAATCTTTAAGCTTCCTATATAGATTTATTTGTGTTAGAGGCTAAAGCTTTCAGCTTTGTGCATAATAAATTTGAAAAGCTTATATGTTTAAAAAATGACAATCAAAAGCCTTTTTATTCTTTTGGTAATTTTGGATAGTAGTTAGTTGAATCTTGTGCAGTTAGATTTGATTGTTGATTTGAGTTATTTTCATAGGTTCAGTTGCTTTGTTTCGGAGTCTTGCACATTGAATCTGCATGGGTTTAAGATTGGCTTACTGTATGCTTTAGTCTACAAAAATTGGAAGCTTTTTGCATTTTGAGGTTATGGTCTTTCTTTTCTGCAATACTATCACAAAAAAATCTTAGGGAAACAATAGCAAAAATTTCCAATAAGTTACCAGTAAAATTAGGTTTAAGAACTACCTCACACATGTAATGCAAGATAAAGGAAGAGGCAGAACATCGTGGAGGTCAATGTAAGAAAATATATAACAGAGAATGTAAGGGAGTAAAGCAGTAGAGATGACGATAACACCATGATGTGGTAAAAGAAAAACAGGAGGCGGCATGATATGATAAGAGCATGAAGATAAAAGCATGATGTGGTAAAAGCAAGATGTGATAAAAGAAGGAGGTGTCGAGCTCTGGAAGAAAAATAGGATGTGATAAAATAAGAGGTGTCCAGTAGGAGGTGGCAAAACCATGCAAGAAAATTAGTTAAAGTAGCGACAAAATCATGCAACGTTGGTTTTTCATTTCAATTAAGCACGATTTTGTTTACCACCAAACTGACGATGACCTGCCTGCTTATCCATGCTTTTATAGTATTGTAACTAGTGTGCAAGGACCCAGCAATGCTCAGTCTATCTGTGCCCTTAATTTTGTTTCCTGATTTCATATTAGCATAATACTATAGAAAAACAATTATACATTGCAAAACAGATTGTCCAAATAAATTAATTTTTCTCAACTGAAAAAATATATATTGCAAATACCTTTTAGCACTGGAAATTTGTATTCTAATTTAAAATTAGTATATTAATATAAAAATAATTTTACATTGTAAAATAATTTTACATCTCTTGTTTGCATAAGATGGAATTATTTTCTAGGACAAACTGTCTTGATATCCACACACCATCAAGTCATCCATCAGCTTCAGTCTCTTTACAACTTCAATGTTGTTGAAGAAGAATTATTGTATTTGGTCATCATTCATCTAAGTATGGAAATGCAATGCCAATTTGATATCACTTTCCTGAGATAGAAAGAAGCAAAGAAAGTATAAATAGTAAGCATTAAAAGACTATCGAAGAAAAACACCAGTAAACGTGAGGGTTGTGTAAATACCTTAAATGTGACATCATATGTAAATAAAACCTCGTTATCTGTGCCTACTTCCTCGGAGACGATGCTTCTTTAGATCAAAGTTTTTGTCTTCTTGTCTCATAAGAGTAACTAGAAGGTCATCTAGGATCTTGCATTCCATATTTCAAATATTGATATTACATAAAGTAAAGTAGTAAATTGTAAACTGTTGTGTATAAAGTACATGAAGGAAAAGCTACTTCAATTAAAAAGCCCATCAAAGATAAATTTATGAATTTTGCTCGAGTGTTCTAAGATAATGCGTAGTAGGTCATGAGCACTTACATGTTCACCCTGTGTTCATCAGTAATCGTCTCCTTAAAATTCTTCATAGCATTTGCATTGAGCTTTAGTTGGAGAAACACATTCAAATTTATGTAAATCAATATAGTGATTTTCAATAACAATTGTTGTCACCAATTTCCTGTAAGACTAATTCTTTACATGAAGATTTACATTTTATTGCATGAAAAGTGGTATATCCAATATCTTGAATAGACAAATGGTGTATTAGCCAGTGCAATCATGGTTCGGCTTGAACATAAGAAAATGCGTTTCATTTTGATTAGAAGTAAAAGGAAGCAACTTGTTGGTGACTGCTTGCACTTTGATGTGGTGTTGGTTAGGCATTAATTATGATATGAAAAATATTAATCTTTATTTTGTTTCCTTCTTTGAAGGAGTTTCTAAAAACAATGACATCTTTGTTCAACTTCTTCCTTCAGTGCCTAGCTTTGTTATTCTTTTCAAGATTCATGGTCATAGAATTGTGCCTAAATTACTTGGTAATATTCTAGGTCAGGTTTGGTGGAACTATAAAAGCTACGATTGCAAGTTATAAGATCTCCTTGTGAGATTGTTTGGAACCTAAATAGGAGTTGACTGATCCCAAATGAAACTAATATTATGCTTACGTAGATCCTCTTTTGGTACCTTCTACATTTGATGTCATCTTTATTTCTTTTGCTAGGTCTACACAAAGATAAAGATGCAAGTGAAAGTAACCCACTTATGGATGTCTCATATTAACCATGTTTATTTAACACAAGAAAGACAGACCTGAACCATGATACGTGTAACCAATAATTAGCAATGTACCCTAAAAACATCATAAAGGCATTCTAATCAATAATATCAACTGTAGTTGTAGCCGATACTTTATTTGAGTGATTTTATAAGGTCATATTCACAAAGAGGCAACAAGATCCCACCAGATTTTATAACATTCCGAACATTCTCCGATTTTGCAGAAACCACGTTAACTAAAGAAGAACAATGTGTGAACGTATTTGGTCAAGATTATTAAGGGTTCACATTTATCTATGTTAGAAAGCATGTTAAGCCACATGCAAAAGAATGATATAAAATTCAAATTGAAGGGACATGGAAATTCAGCATTGTTATTTTCCTGCAAATATATTAAGTTCACCAAAATCAACACTAGAGAAAACATGGGCATACTTTGTTCACATTATCTAACATAAGGAATGCAATCATCACTAAGACAGTGGGAACTAATACATCTGAAGTATTGTCCTCCAAATGGAACTCAAATATGTTTCATCTTCAATCTTTGTGAAATGGTAACACCATATAATCTAATGTAAGGAATGAAATCATCACAATCAAACATGTAAATAGAAAAGCCTAATAGTATACAAAGTATAAAATAAGAGACCGGACTCATATTAGCACCTTCTTGAAAAAATTGCAGTGATTTGATAACAAGCTCCCAATGTTGCATAATCAACCAAATTGATAAACATTTTAAATAAACTTATCAACAAAGTGTCAGCAAAACCATAATTTCTTCTACTATCATCCAAATTCAAGTCAATTGCAAGTTGGCCAAGCTCCTTATATACGACATTAAATTCACATAGACATCATAATCGAACACCAAGATGAAAGTTAAGAACACAAAAGATCATTACAAGAATTCAATCAGCAAAATTACATAAAACATAATTAGGTGGGGAAAAATAAATTCAATTCAAAATAAGAAGGTATCATCGTAGAATTCTAAATCGAGCAATGGAAAGACAGCCATCAACATCTATCACTTGGTTACTTCCCACATGCATGCAATATCCATTTTTTCCCATAAATTTTATGGATTAGAAAGTTGTAATCTATCTTAATCATATTACATTTACAATAATCTGCCAAAGTCCATTTTTCAAGATCTCAATGTAACACAATAATCATCAGCATAAGCATGTTGTGGAAATTCTTTCAAGCAACAAGATGGCACAAGCAAGACCAAAACTATACACAACTATGGTTGGTCTCTGCTAGATCATCTATAAAAATATCAAAGTCAACATGATTAGCAACTATTAAACAAAAGAATCATAAAGAAATATGGGTGGATAATATCTACATGTTCAATAAAAATCATCAACATTTCTAGAAAGTGAAATATGCATGTAGCTAGAAACTCAGAGGTCAAAATACGATAATGATAGCTTAACAATGCAACTCCAAAATCATCACGTACAAGCCTTTCAACCTCAAGCATCTACAAACAGAATGGTAGTAGCTTAGCTTGAAAAATTATGGAAACTCATGTCTTTCTGTAAGAAAAACTATAAATCAGCTTCTTTAGAGTTCTAAAAGTATGAACATAACAACAAAATTAATAGTACCCAAGTAAAAATTGGATTATCAGAGGCTACAATTCACAATTCACATTGAATTCAGGCAAGGAGTAATTGGCTTCTTTAGAGTTCTCAAAGTATGAATTTAAGAACAAAATTAATGCTACCCAGTTAAATTGGATTATCGTAGGTTGCAATTCACATTGAATTCAAGAAAATATATAAAAAAAACAAATACAACTATTTTTAACATAATCATAATCATGAAAAGGGAAATAACCACCACCATTGTCACCACTAAAAGACAACCTAAGAACTAATCATCACCACCATAAAAGAGGGTTTTATTTTTCATTGGTTTTTCTAATGCAAAAAAATGCCCTTCACAATTAAACCACCATATTCCTTTCTTCATTCTCACGTCCTAGCTTTCTGTACCACTGTCCATCATCACCAATAAAACCAATGGGCATGAAATCGATTAAAATCTTAAAAAAAAAACCTCGCTAGTAACAAAACAAAGTTTTAGAAATCAAAAGTAAAAAATCTAATATTACTATCTAATATATGCAAATAATCAAACAAATAAAAAAATTTTCAAATTCGAACCTTCTGAGTTGTTTTCTCTGAATCTTTTCTTGTTTTCTTCATTTCTCGTTGAGTCTCCACCTCCAATCTGCAATACCGCATAAACCCACAGGCATTGAGATAGCTGAACACGTCAAGCACATGTGACAAAGAGAGCGGTTGAAAGGGATAGCAGAACAGTATGTGGTAGGAGCAACGCTTTTCCATTCAGATTCAGATATGTAGATGAAAAATGACGACATTTGGCTTGCTTCCCATCCCAATAACATCGTTTGTACCATGACGAAAAAGCAAGATTGGTCTTTTTATAATATATAGTAATAGTAATAATAGTGTGTGTGCACTGAAATTGGCACAAGTGTGTGTCCATAATTTCTCTCCTGGGTTAGATAAATTGAGTCCTCGCTCTGTTAAGTGCATCTTTTTTGGGTATCGTCGTACTCAAAAGGGCTACTATTGTTACTCTCTTGAATTGCATAAGTTGTTCTTTAGTGCAGATGTCACATTCTTTGAGTCTCAATCTTACTTTGGTCCATCTTCCAATGCACTTAGCATAATGGTTGATGATTTACCACTCCTAGTTCATTTATTTAGTCTTTCTCTTGTTCCTACTACCTGTTATTGAAGCTCCCCCCCTATCCCCTGACTTGTTTCGTTTGAATCGATCAAATTTGTAGACATATCAATGACGACATCGTCAATCGCATTGGCAATGCAAGCTTGCAATGGCATGTGAAAATAAAATAAACAAAGTATACCCTATGGGAAATGGGATTGGGGATCAACACTTGTGAGGGTGGAAAAGAAAATAAATGAAAAGAAAATGAAACAAGAAATGAAAATAACAACATTTAACCTAGGTTGCCTCCTACTAGTGCTAACCACGGTGCCATCAGCCAGGCAATAGCTAACCAACATCTAAACATCTAAGGTGCCTCTTAGCAGCGCTTGATGCTTGTAGTCCTTAAGCAAGCATCGACATATGAGCCTGTCAAAGCAGAACTTGGAAGAACAAGGATCATAGAGTAAAGAATCGATCAAATCATGTATATCATAATCCTTTTCGATCAAACATGAAAAAGGGACAAATGAAAAACTTGACATATCAAATATACAAGAATGCTCTAAGGTGTCATGGGTCACGGGAAAGTCTAAAGCTCTAGGTCTCTTATGCTTCTCCAATCCTAACCTAGGAAGCTCAATCTCTATGATTAACCATCCTATAGCTTTTTTGTGATGATCAAGGGCTACCCACACCCTATGTCCATAAGTCAATGAAGAACCGAAAGCATAAAGAATGGGGGAAATGTGAACAACCCCTACAGGGACGTACTCAAAATGGGATGGTGTAAAGATGTTCTCACTAAGAGAAAACTCAATCAGAGGAATGAGAGGGAGATCATTTAATGGAGTAAGGTCGAACGGGATGGAATCAATGGGAGTGCATGAAGGAATGGACCCAAATGAGGAGGAATTGGAAGTAAGGGTCATGGGCTCACCTTTTCTAAGGGACAGCTCATGTTCATCTAAGAAATGGCTTACCTCATTGATCAATTCCCTAATAAAGAGTTTTGAAGAGGGTTCTAGCAATGATTCATCAAAGATACCTAAAGACCGATATATCATGACTTCAAGTTCCTCAATCTCTTCCTTAAAAGTCTTGTTTGATTGATCATTTACCTTAACACTAGAATCTACAACTCCAAGGATTCATTGGGCCTAGAATCAAAGACAGGCTTTATGCTCTCCTCAGTGGGTGTATTTAAACCCACATTAGCTACAAGCTAATCATATGCCTCAATAAATTCAGCACTAGTGGATACCGTCTCATAATCACATTCTCTAATACAAGATTCCATTACATTTACCTTTAACCATCTATTTTCATCTCCATCCCATGACAAACTTTATGTGTGCAATCATAATGATCCATGCTTCACATCAATATTGGAAGAATTAACCTTAAATGACTCGTCAAGCCTAAAATCATCATCCCAAGAAATAAAGGCCACATATCCTTGCACAAAGGTCTCTTGATCAAAGCTAGGTAAGATGTCCTTAAGCTTTCTCAATTCATCATTCAAGATCATGGTCTCCTCAACATGGCCCTCAACATATAGATCTATCACCTTAACCATAAAGCAATCTTCCTCATCCTTATCACCACATACATTAGCTCTATTCACTGCCTCTATAACTTTCACAGTGGACGTCAAATTCCCAAACTTGATCTTTAACAACCTCGACTTGCAATGGATAACTGCATTAGCTACAGCAAGGAAAGGGCAACCTAGAAGAATGGGTGTAGAGTGCCTAGAGTCGTGACTATAATCCATATCTAAAACTATGAAGTCTACTGGGTACATGAACTCGTCAACTTGAACCATAACATCTTCCACTATAACTCTAGGTCTACACTTGGATCAGTTAGCTAACTGGAGTGTAACATGAGTGAATGACATCTCTTCTAAACCTAGCTACTCATAGATAGTATAAGGAATGAGGTTCATAGTAGACCTTAAATCTAATAAGGCATGATCAATTTGGGTCTCTCTAATATGACATGGAATGGTGAAAGCTCCTGGATCTCTAAGCTTGGACGAAAGGCTCAATATGAAAATACTACTCACCTTCTCCATGAGTTTCACCTTCTCTGTAAGTTTCACCTTGTTGCGCATGCTCAATATGCTATGCTTCCTTGTGCAAAGGTCCTTAAAGAATTTGGAGTAGGATGGGATAGAAAGAACTGCATCTATCAATGAAAGATTGACCTTAAGATCTTTGAGATGCTCTAAAACCTTAAAGAATCGAGTATCCTTACTAGGTGACAGCTTCTCCAAGGTAGATGGGAATGGAATTCTAAAATCAATATCTCTAGACTCATGGGATTCTACATTGGGTTACCTTCCCTTCCTATGTGGGCGGGAACTACTCTCATCATGGTCTCTAGTGGGCTCTACCCTCTTAGTAGGAGACTCTTTAGATTCTCTCTCAACAGGGTGATGATTAGGCTATCTAAACTCAGAAAGACTACCAGGTACAGGCTCTTTATATTCAACTCCTATCCTATTGTCCATTATCCTACTGTTCCTAAGAGTGGGAACTGGCTTAGTTTGGGCTAGATAGGGACAGAAGGGCGGGATGAGAAATAGCACCGAACTCTAAGGCTCACCTCTGGTTGGGAAAAAAATTTCCTAGGGTCTTTAGTACTTGTCTGACTAGCAAATTGCCTTAACTGTGCCTCTAACCTAGCCATGTGCTGGCTATGACCAGCTTGCTCTTGACTATTCTCCACTAATTCATGTTGCTAATTTTGAATCATCTTTTCAATCATCTTAATGCTAGTAAACCAGCTATTAGATGGGGCAAGGACTTTCTAGGGCTAAGGAACACTAGAGAGCCTAGTTTAATTAACATTGTAAAACCCAGGAGGATTAGTAGGACGAGGTCTCTGCCGAAATAGGAATTAGGGCTGGGAATGAGATGACTCAAACTGACCTTGTCTCTAGGGAAACTTGGGGTTCTCTCCCCAACCCGGATTGTACGTGTTCAAGTACGGATTTTACATAGGTAAGTACCTTTGTGTAGCAAAAACTTGCTCCTACATGAACTCGAGAAACTAGGGCGTTAAGAGGCAAGCTATGGTCTCATGAGATGCCCTAGAACACAAAGCACATACCTCAACTATCAATGGGCCAGGAGAGGAACTATGGAATTAGTCCTATGACCTTGTGAGGAAAGACTCAAAGTAATGGATTGATCTAGCTTATGCTTTAATGCCTCTATCTTAGTGGGAAGATCAGAAGAAACACCAACCTCATGAATACCTCTCCTATTAGCTCCCTTGCTAGAACTATCTATGACGATGTTTTGGAAAGAATTTTTGGCCAACAACTCCATTTTCTTCCAAACTTCACTTAGTCTCAAGTTATAAAACCCATCACTGGATACGGCATTCACCATCATCCTTTCTTGCTTATCTAAACCTCTAAAGAAATATTGACGAAAGTCATGAACACCATACTCATGGTGTGGACATTGTCTAAGAAGATCATTATACCTCTCCTAAGCCTCATGGAAAGTTTCTAAGTCATGTTGGGAAAAGTTCATGATCGAAGCCCTAAGATCGACAGTCCTAGCCATGAGGAAGAATTTTTGGTAGAAACACAATTGAAGCTTATTCCATGATGTAACAAATCTATTAGGTAAAGAATAAAACTATGTCTTGGCTTTATCCTTTAGGGAAAATGGGAACAACTTAAGGTGAATGACCTTTTGAGAAACATTAGGGAAGTGAAGAGTGGAACTTATCTTTATGATGTTCGTGATATAGACCAAGGGACTCTCATTACTCTTCCTATAAAAGGAAGAGAGTATCGCTAAAGGAAGGAAGCATCACTAATATGCTAGGCTTAATTTCAAAATTAGCTTCCCCCAACCCTAGAACATGGATAGCCAAGTTAGGCTCGAAAGTGTTAGAAAGAAAGTATTTCCTATGAATGGGCTCATCCTCTATGGGTGGGTCTAGCCTAAAGGGCTTTTGCCTAAAATACTCTTGGGCTTGTAAAGGCCCATAGTACTTATGCGGAGAAATGGCATTCATAGGGGGAACAAGAGGAGGAATAAGAGGATTAATGGGATTGGCCATATCTCTTAGAAAATCACCTAAATTCCTAAAATTACGTGCTATCCTATCAGGTTCGAGATTCAAGGGAACTAAGGGATTCCTAAGGAAATGTCTATCAAGCATGCAAAGCCTACTCTACTTTCTAGGAACTTCAACCCCTAATTCATAAAATTATAACAACAAAGACACAAACCTAAAGGTCTACTAAAAACAAAAAGCAAAACAACACAAAATAAGCAAGCAAATATCAAACTATGCTAATAGAACAAAAAGAAGCACAAGTGCTTTTGTGTGTGTTTGCATTGTTATTTGTCTATATTTTAGAGGTGTATTGAGCTTAAAAAATTACATTACTATAGTACTTATGCCAGAGATAGGCTTAAGCATATACAATTGTACATAGTTGAGTTTTAGAGGTAAATGCTATACTAAGGGCTTGTTTTGGATGTTCTAGGTGAGATTGAGGATTGCTTGGAGATCAATGAAGATGGAAATGGTTTGAGAAAGGACTACAAGCATAACCGAAGATAAAAAGTGGAAGAAAATCATGATAGGAAGCTGCCAGAGAAAGGTCAAGGCAACCGAAGGCAAAACAAAGCGAAAAGAAAGCAAGTTTGGACTACCGGACTAGTAGCTTCAGAGAGGCAGTCGACCCCTTCTCTATGCAACAAAAACCAAAACATAATCTTATCTAGCTGGCTGAGAGATCCCTTGGAGGTGGTGCACCGGTTATCTCCACTGGTAGTCACAAAAATTTGCTATATAATCCCTCTTTGGTCATTTTTAAAAAAGGGGAAGTCATTTATATTCTTTCACATCCATCTCCCAAAACCCTAATCCTCTCATCACCCACCTCCAATACACACACACCCACCTAGATCTAAGCATCTTTGGAGGATTTTAACAACTTTTGGTGGAGAATTCACTCAAATTTATTCAAGAACAAGTAAGGATGAAAGGGGTGTTCTCTCAACACTCTTTCATCTTATTTCATTTAAAGCTTCAGTAAATATATTAGGGTAACTAAACTTGTGTAATGGGCCATTTTTTACTTTTTGTTATACAATTCTATTGGCTTATATATACACACACTTTGTTCTTCATGTGAATGGCTTTTTATCAATTCATGACTATATGTTTGATTAAATGTGTAGATGAATCGTATCTAAATAACTTGGAGTGTATTTGCAATAGGACATCTCTAATCCATTTAATATACATTTCTATGTGTTTATTTATGGATGTTATGAAGTGGGTTTGCTATATTCATGTCCATGTGAAGTATAAGCATGCCTTATAGTGAATACTAGCTCTAATCTTACTACATGTTGGTACCTAATTACTTATAATTGTATGAATCAAACTTGTTAGACTGTGCTTGCACTACATCAACTCGCTATAGTGTCCCTAGATCGATGAAGTCTAAGTTTAGACTAGCCTAGTTCGAGAGCCTTTAGCTTCAAATCTAGCTAGAAGTCTGGGTGGAGTTTGATCGACCTTCGTAACTAATCGTTGTCTTTTAAGTGCAAGCTTTAAAGACCCGCAAGTGCATGGATCGGTGTAGTAAAGTGTATGCAAGCGCGGGGCCGATTCCACATGGAGGCTACGTTGTGAAATGGATTCTATGGGTGTCTTCTAGAATGTGCCTAAAAAGAAACCTAAACTATCTATTTTTAGAATTTTGGATGGTCAGGAGCTCCAGCTAAAACGAATTAAACTAAACTATGGGAATGGAAAAGTGGGGGACAAACTAATCTAAAGGAACTAACAAATGGAAAGGTGTTAGGGTGACTTAAACTTATGAATGGGTGATTCTATACTCAAATGCTGTGGGATTAAAGAATGACGGCTTACTTTAGTAATTACTCTTAACTAGTTTGTTGAATTAGTGTCTTAATTTTCCTCCTAGGGCTCGGTGCGGGTTCGTCCTTAGGCGGCGCCTCCTAGAGTTACGATGTGGTCCTTATGTCCTAAGGCCTTAAGAGTGACCAATTAGCTTCCTAAATGACTTAGAATGGACCTACCTTAGTACCTAAACAATTGGCTGGATTTAAAAGCAAGACCTAGTGTCACTAAGGTCGACTAAACCTATCCTAAAGCCTATTGGCTGGAATTAAAGCCAAAGGGAACTCGACCTAGGCTAGTCCTAAATTACTTGCTGTCACTCTAATATTACATCAATGGGATTTGACTTGCTAGCACATTCATACATGTTCTTGGCCAAGGTGTTCGTGAATAATGGGATCCATTCAACTACCAAACATCGTCATGCTCAGGTTACACCATTCAAAGTGGTCAACAACCAACATGTATGCGTTATTGAAGTCATATTCATTACTAAGCATGCAAATATACATATAGACATGAATATAAGCATTACCCATGTCATAGCATCCACATATAAACATACAAACATAATTATATCATGGATTAGATGTGTTTAGTAATAAATAGATTTCAATTTATACACATGCTACTCATTTAGGCATTTAATCAAACGCTTAGACATGAATGAGAAAATAACCATTTGAATAAGAAAATCAAACTTGTATATATTCAACCATTTTATACCATATCATAAGAGTATATAGCTAACCCATTACGTAAGCTAATTCACCCTATATAAGTCTACTCAATCATAATAAGAGATAGAATGAAAGAGAGTTTATGAAGCTTCCCTTTCATTTTAGCTAATCATGTACAAAGCTCTTGAGCAAACTTGAATCCAAATGTTTAAAGCCCTTTAAATCCTCTTGCTTCAAGGTGATGAAATGTGTGAGAGAGTGTGTGTGATGTGGGTGAAGACTAGGGTAAGTGTGAGTGTGTGTATGTGATGGATGTGTTAAGATCCACTCCTAGAATTGTCAAAGATTCTCTTTTAAGTCTAAAAATCAGGCTTTTATATCAGCTCTTTACGCACTGCCGCTGGCTTGGTCAACCGATTTCTCCTCTTAGCTTAACAAAGAACAGAAGAAGGAAGTCAGCCGGACAACCTAAGGTCAACCGGCCCTGGGGAGGTAGTCGTCCGGCTATTTTGAGCACCTCTCTAGAGTAGCTGGTCGACCTAGCTGATCGACCGACTCCTTCTTCTTAGGTTGTCCAGCTGACTTTCTTCCTTTATTCTTTGTCTTTCTAGCCTTCGATCTTCTCTTTTTGACCCGTGCATCTCCCATCTTCATCACCTATCATCATTTACTCTCGATCTTAACCCAAAGTTCACCTAAATCATTGAAAACAAGTAATTAGTGTAGCAATTTGTCTCTTAAACTCAATATGTACAATTGTTTATGCTTAAGCCTATTTTTATCAAAAGCGTTACACTAATGCATCTTTTGGAGCACTTAGTATCTCTTAAACATAGGCAAATAACAATGTAAACACACACAAAAACACAACACATTAACGCCCCTAAAACTTCTCCTTGCTTGTCCCCAAGCAAGCCCAATATTAAGTTTATTGCTAAAGCCAATGCCATGGGTTACCTTAGGGATTGACTCTCTATCATAGTTAGTCTAAGAAGCATGAATGGGGCATTTCTATTGTGGAAAGATCCCTAAGCCTCTTTAGATCCTCCCTCTACTCATATGGGGTTTCGTTCCTTGTAGGAATCTCCCAAGTAGCCAAGCCATCACGAGCCTAAGATTCTAACTCACGCATTTAGAATGTTCATATTTCACGCCCCTTCAACTATCATGGCCTCCCCAACATGCACAAAGTGTCAAGGACAAGAAGAGAGAATATACATACACAATGGCTTAAAAAAAGCCATGATAGCATGTGCTAAGTTGACATTGTGTCACTTATGCACTTATTCACAAAACTTTTTCGTGCCTTTGGCTTTTTTTTCTTTTTCACTTATATATATATATATATATATATATATATATATTTGCACCTTTGTGCCTTTTTCAATATTTTTGGATTTTTCATGCTTTGCATCATATTTAAACAAAAATAAAAGAAAAAGAAAGGCTTTAGCACATCAAAAAGAACCAATCAAGGAAGGGGAACTCACATCAACAACCCTTTTTTTCAACACTCTTTCCTATTAAGCTATGGGGTGGCTACAAGGTTCATTCTTTAAAGGTCCTCACTCCCCACAACTTTGAAAGGCATTCCCTCCAAGACTTAGCTTTCAAACCAATCTACTCATTTCCCCACAATGCATTTCATATTCACCAGTCAATAGAGTCAATTACAATAGCCAACACAATGATCAACAAAGAAATAAATGACTCTACATACATCAAAATTGAAAACATTTCACCATTTATTAAGCACATAATGCAATCTACCCTAACCAAAAAATATAAAAAGAAAACCAAACACCTGCACCCCCAAACCTAGACTTTGCTTATCCTCAAGCAAATAGAGCAAAACACATAAACAAGCAAATTGGCATTAAAAACAAGGTAAGGGTAGTGGGGATGGGGTAAAAACATGGGGAACAAGTGGAGAATGGATAGAAACAACCTTGCATTTTCTTCAAAGCTTTCCATGCCAACGATAAATCACCATACTACTAATCCTGTGACTTACAATTCACAAACACTCACAAAGAAAACAAGATTAATAGTATTGCCTATGCATGCTTGCATTGGCATATGCAATAATAAGCAATGATGTATCTTATGGGACAAAGGATCGGGATTCAACACTTTGATATGGGTGAAAGAAAAAGAAAGAAAATAAAAAGGAAAGAAAGTGAAACAAATGCAAAATTGCAAAATTGAACCTAGGTTGCCTCCTAAAAGCGCTAACCACCATGCCGTTAGCCGGGCAAACACCAACGCATTTTCAACCTCCATAGATGGGATTCTAAAGCATTAAAACCTCCACACGAGCCATGCTCAGATCATTTGCATGCTTAAGGCATTGCCCATTCACCGTCAACTCTCGGCCATCCTTCAAGTTTTTTATCTTGACCGCTCCGGAAGGGTAGGCAACCAACACCTCATATGGACTATCCCATCTTGTCTTAAGCTTACCTAGAAAGAGTTTCAATCGTGAGTTAAACAACCAAACTTTATTGGAGGGAGAGAATGATTTCTTAATAATGTGTTTATCATGAACTCTCTTCATTCTATCCTTATAAAGTTTGGCATTCTCATACGCCTCAAATCTAAGCTCTTCCAACTTCGCTAGGTCTAGCTTCCTTTTCTCACCTGTTCTTGCCAAATCAAAATTTAAGGCCTTCATGGCCCAATAAGCGCTATGCTTAAGTTCTACTGGCAAGTGACAAGCTTTCCCATAGACCAATCTATATGGAGACATATCAACGGGAGTCTTAAAGGCGGTACGGTAGGCCTACAAAGCATCATTTAGTCTAATAGATCAATCTCTCCTATTGGGCCTAACCGTTTTCTCTAAAATGTGCTTGATCTCCCTATTGGACACCTCTACTTGTCCACTAGTTTGCGGGTGATAAGGAGTAGCTACCTTGTGGGTGACTGAATATCTTTTCAACAAGCCCTCTAAAGTCCTAGGGTGAAAATGCAAACCCCCATCACTAATCAAGACCCTAGGGACTCCAAATCTAGAGAAAATGTTCTCTTTAATGAATTTAACTAGTACCCTATAGTCATTAGTGCGTGTAGGAATTGCCTCAACCCATTTGGACACATAATCAACAGCCACTCAAAGGAAGGTGGAAATGGACCTATGAAATCTACCCGCCAAATATCAAATAACTCACATGGAAGAATAGGGAAAAAGGCGTCATGTTTCTTCTAGAGATGGACCCGGATTGTTGACATCTAAAACACATTTTGCAACATTCTTGGGCATCCCTAAAGAGGGTGGGCCAAAATAATCCACATTGCAAGACCTTCACGGTAGTCTTCTTCCCACTAAAATGACCCCCACACCCCTCATCATGACACATACTCAAAACTCTCTCAAACTCATCCTTGGGCACACATCAGTGATTCATTTGATCCGCCCTTACTTTAAAAAGATATGGATGCTCCCAAAAGAAATGCCTAACTTGTGCTAGGAACCTATCTTTTTCTCTCTTCTCCCAATGGGAAGGAAAATGCCCTATGAAAAGATAATTGACAATATGAGCAAACCAAGGTGTATGATGCAAGATGGCAAACAATTACTCATCGGGAAATGAATCATGAAAAAAGGATGGATCACTGGAAGACTTGCTACCAAGACGGGAAAGATGATCCACAACTAAATTTTCTCTACCCTTCTTATCCTGGATTTCGATGTCATACTCTTGAAGGAGGAGTAACCACCTATTCAAGTGGGGTGTAGACTCTTTCTTAGACAACAAATATTTCAATGCCGCATGATGGGTGTAGGCAATCACTTTGAACCCTAGGATGTATGACCTAAACTTTTCAAGGAAAAAGACTATTGCTAGAAGCTCTTTTTCCGTAGTGGTATAGTTTTTTTGGGCTTCATCAAGAGTCTTGCTATCATAATACACAACATGGGGCAATTTATCCTTCCTTTGACCTAAAATAACTCTTATCGCATAATCGAATACATCACACATAACCTCAAATGGGAGACTGTAATTAGGCGGCTGGATAATCGAGGATGTAAACAATAAGGATTTAAGCATAGTAAAAGCCCTAACACACTCATCATCAAAGTCAAAAGGGACATCTTGTGCTAGGAGCCAAGAAAAAGGACGTGTAATGTGGCTAAAATCTTTAATGAATCTACGGTAGAATCCTATATCTCCTTAAAAAAGTTAACATCCTTGACACACTTAGGAACAAGCAACATTTCAATCAATTCTACCTTAGTTGGGTCAACTTAAATACCACTAGATGAAACTATATGACCCAATACTATGCCTCTTTAAACCATGAAATGGGATTTCTCCCAGCTAAACACTAGGCTCTTCTCCACACATCGGTCTAAGACTAATGAGAACTGACTCAAGCACTCTTCAAAACTATTACCAAAGACTGAGAAATCATCCATGAATATCTCTAAATGTCTCTCAATCATGTCACTAAAAATAGCCATCATACATCTCTGGAAAGTGACTGGGGCATTACAAAGACTGAAAGGCATTCTCCTATAGGCAAAAGTGCCATAGGCACAAGTAAAGATGGTCTTCTTCTGATCCTCGGGAAACACAGGGATCTAATTATGACCCGAATAGTCATTTAGAAAACAATAGTAGCTATGCCCAGCCAATCTATCTAAAATTTGATCTAGAAAAGGCAATGGGAAATGATCCTTCCTGGTTTTGGACTTGAGCTTCCTATAATCAATACAAACTCTCCATCCCATGGGAGTACGTGTAGGGATAAGCTCTCCTCTCTCATTTTCCACAACTGTGATCCCGAACTTCTTAGGGACAACTTGGACTAGGCTAACCCACTTACTATCGGAGATCGAATAGATAATGCCTATATCTAAAAGCTTAATGATCTCTTTCTTAACTACTTCACTCATGTATGGGTTTAGCTTTCTTTACATCTCCTTAGAAGAAATGGCTCCATCCTCAAAGTGAATACGATGCATACATACCAAAGGATCAATACCTCTCAAATCATCAATTTTCCACCCTATACCCTTTCTATGTTTCCTAAGAACCTCTAAAAGACGCTCCTCGTGCCCACTAGAAAGATCGAAAGCTATAATGACTGGAAGTGTCTCTCTATAGCCTAGGAATGCATACTTCAAATGATCGGGAAGGGGTTTGAGCTCTCAAGAAGGGCTAGGCTCAACCAAGGGGGACTCAACCTCAATATTATCAACGGGGACATCACTAGAATCAAGACTAGAAGGATTAACCTCAAGTGACTTATCAATCAAAATAGCTCTCAATCAAGGAAGTAAAAGCTACATATTTCCACTCTATGGTGTCTAAATCAAAGCTAGACATCAACTCCTCAAATTTTCTCAAATCTCCTCTATCGGTCATAGTTCTCTCTACAAAGTGCTCAACACAAGAATCAATTACATCAACCCTAAAGCATTCTTCTCCATCATTTCCTCCTATACTAGCCCTATTCATCACCTCAACAACCTTTATGGTGGACCTCAAATTCCCAAATTTCATCTCTAATAACCTCGACCTGTAATGAATAATGGCATCTGCAGTGGCAAGGAAGGGGTGACCTAGAAAAACGGGTGTAGAATGTCTAGAGTCATGTCCTGAATCCATATTTAACACTATAAAGTCAACAGGGTATAGAAACTCACCTACCTGGACCATAACATCCTCTATCACACCCCTAGGTCTTTGCTCGGACTTATCAGCTAGCTGAAGAGGCTGATAGATGGAGTAGGGAATGAGATTCATACTAGACCCTAAATCTAACAGGGCGTGATCAATCTGGATCTCTCTAATCCTACAAGGAATAGTGAAGGCTCTGGGGTCACTCATCTTGGGCGGGAGACCCGAAGTAAAAATACTGCTCACCTTCTCTGTAAGCCTCACCTTCTTAGGAATGTTCGATGACCTACGTTTCCTTGTACAAAGATCCTTAAAGAACTTAGAATAGGAGTGCATGGAACGAATCGCATCTATTAGAGAAGATTAAACTTATGGTCCTTAAGATGCTCTAAAACCTTGAAAAACCTAGAATCCTTACTAGGTGTAGGCCTCTCTAAGATGGATGGAAAAGGAACTCTAGTCTTAATGCCTCTAGACACATGGGAATCATCAATGGCCTCCTTTCCCTCCCAATGTGGGTGGGAAGTACTACTCTCTCCATGGTCTCTAATAGGCTCATCTATCTCAATAAGACCCTCTTTAGAATTTCCCTCAACAAGGATACTATGTAGTGCTCTAGACTTAGAAGGACCACTAGGTGCAGGTACTACAAAGTTAACTTCTACTCTATTATGCACTACCCTACCACTCTTAAGAGTAGTGACGGCCTTAGCCTAGGCCTAAGAAGGATAAGTGGTATCGGTGGAGGAATAAGACTGGACTTTAGGGTTCACTCCGATTGAGAAGGTAATTTCTCGAGGTCTCTAGTGCTCAACTGTGTAGCAATCTGTCCTAACTGTGTCTCAAACCTAGCCATATGCTACTTATAGCTAGCCATCTCTTGCCTATTATCAGCTAGCTCTTACTAACTAGTTAATTCCTACTGCTAATTCTGAATAAACTGCATTAATTTCATCACATCATTACTAGAAGACTGGCTACTAGAAGAAGCAGGTAAAGCCTGAGGTTGAGGAGCACTAGTGAGATGGGGTTAATTAAGATGATAGAAACCTGGGGGATATTGAGGATGGGGTCACTACTGAGGTGGAACTTAAGGATGTGAACTAGACTCATGCTGACCTTGTCTCCAAGAAAATTTTGGGTTGTCCCTCCAATCCAAATTGTATGTGTTTGAGTATGGATTATACTCACGAGAGTAACCTTGAGTAGCACACACTTGCTCTTTCATGAATTCAGGAAATTGAGATGCTAAAGGGCAAGCTATGGTCTCATGAGATGACTCAGAACATGTTGCACAAACTTCAACAACTAAAGGGCGAAGGAAGAACCTATACAACTAGTCCTATGACCTTGGGATAAAAGAGACAAAGGAATGAATTGATCTAGCTTATTCATCAAACCCTCAACCTTAGCGGGTAAATCTAAAGAAACTCCAACCTCATTAACATTTTTCCTATTACCTTCTAGACTAGACGTTTCCATAGCAAAATTTTGAAAAGAATTTTCAGCCATCAACTCTATTTTCTCCTATGCCTCAATTTGTCTCAAAAGATAAAAGCCACCACCGGAGGTGGCATTGACCATCATCCTATTTTGTTCATTTAAACTTCGAAATAAATATTGCAATAGGTCATGATTACCATACCTGTGGTGTGGACATTTTCTAATAAGGTCTTTGAACCTCTTCCAAGCCTCATGAAAGGATTCTAGGTCATGTTGGGAGAAAGTCATAATGGCGGTCCTAAGGTCAGTCGTCTTGGCCATGGGATAGAATTTTTGAAAGAAATTAGATTGAAGCTCGACCTATGTAGTAATGCAACCACTAGGTAAGGAATGCAACCAAGCCCCAGCCAACCTTAAGAGAGAAAGGAAACAATCTTAGATGTATGACCTCTTGGGAGACATTGGGGACATAGAGAGTGGAACTCATCTCAACAAAATCAAAAATATGCTCTAGAGGACTCTCATTACTTCTCCCATAGAAGGAAAGAAGCATGGCCAACATATTAGGCTTAATCTCAAAGTTCGCCTCCCGTAAACCTGAAATTTGAATAGACAAATTAGGCTCAAAGGCTTTGAGGAGAAATAATTGCCTAAGAGTGGGTTCTTCATCTATGGCTAAGTCTAGTCTACAGGGCTTTCATCTAAAATGATCTTGGGTTTGATGCACATAGTGATCATGAGGTGGAATGGGATTCATCGGGGGAATGGGAGGATTAAAAGGATGATTGAGATTGGCCATCTCCTCAAGAAGATCTCCTAAATTCCAAAAATGTCTTCCAATTCTATCAGGTTCGGGATTAAGAAGAACTAGGGGATTTCTAAGGGATCTCCTACCAAGCATGCACAAACTATCCTAATTCCGGCCACTTCAACCCCCGAAAACTTCAATATTCCTAAAACTACAGCAAATAAACCACAATCCTAGAAAGTCTACTAAAAACAAAAACAAAAGCTGAAATAAATAAACAAGAACTAAAGCACCATAATATAAACAATAAACAAAATCAGCAAGAACTAAACAAACTATAAATAAAACAAGAAAAGCAACTACCAAAACACACAAAGAAAGAATGCAAACCACAGTGCCTCCCCGGTAAAGGTGCCAAGAAGTTGATCGTTGTCTTTTAAGTGCAAGCTCTAAAGACCTGCAAGTGCACTGATCGGTGTAGTAAAGTGTATGCAAGTACAAGGTCGATTCCACAGAGAGGCTATGTTGTGAGATAGATTCTTTGAGTGTGTTCTAGAGTGTGCCTAAAAAGAAACCTAAACTATCTATTTTTGGGATTTTGGATGGTCGGGAGCTCTAGCCAAAATGAATTAAGCTAAACTATGGGAATGGAAAAGTTGGGGACAAGCTAATCCAGAGGAATTAACAAATGGAAAGGTGTCAAGGTGACTTCAACTTATGAATGGGTGATTCTATACTCAAATGCTATGGGATTGGAGAATGATGGCTTACTTTAGCAATTGCTCTTAACAAGGTTGCTGAATTAGTGTCTTAATTTCCCCTAGGACTCGGTGCGGGTTCATCCCTAGACGGAGCCTCCTAGAGCTACAGTGTGGTCCTTATGATCTAGGACCTTAAGAGTGACCAATTAGCTTCCTAGGTGACTTAGAATGAACCTACCCTAGTACTTAAACCATTGGCTGGAATTAAAGCCAAGACCTAGTGTCATTAGGGTCGACTAGACCTATCCTGAAGCCTATTGGCTGGATTTAAAGCCAAAGGAAACTCAGCCTAGGCTAGTTCTAAATTACTTGCCATCATTCTAAGATCACTTCAGCGGGATTTGACTTGCTAGCACATTCATACATGTTCTTGGCCAAGGTGTTCGTGAATAATGGGATCTATTCAACTACCAAACATTGTCATGCTCAGGTTATACCATTCGAAGCGATCAACAACCAACATGTATTCGTTATTGAAGTCATATTCATTACTAGGCATGCAAATATACATATAGACATGAATATAAGCATTACTCACGTCATAGCATCCACATATAAACACATAGACATGATTATCTCATGGATTAGATGTGTTTAGTAATAAATAGACTTCAATTTATACACATGCTACTCATTTAGGCATTTAATCAAACACTTAGACATGAATGAGAAAATAACCATTTGAACAAGAAAATCAAACGTGTATATATTCAACCATTTTATCCCATATCATAAGAGTATATAGCTAACCCATTACGTAAGCTAAATCACCCTACACAAGTCTACTCAATCATAATAAGAGATAGAATGAAAGAGAGTTTATGAAGCTTCCCTTTCATTTTAGCTAATCTTATACAAAGCTCTTGAGCAAACTTGAATCCAAATGTTTAAAGCCCTTTAAATCCTCTTACTTCAAGGTGATGAAATGTGTGAGAGTGTGTGTGTGATGTGGGTGAAGACTAGGGTTAAGTGTGAGTGTATGTGTATGATGGATGTGTTAAGATCCACTCCCAGAATTGTCAAAGATTCTCTTTTAAGTCTAAAAATCAGGCTTTTATATCAGCTCTTTATGCACTACCAGTCAACCAGGCTTGGTCAACCGATTTCTCCTCTTAGCTGGACAAAGAATAAAAGAAGGAAGTTAGCCAGACAACCTAAGGTCAACCGGCCCTGGGGAGGTGGTCATCCCACTATTTTGAGCACCTCTCTAGCGTGGTCGGTCGACCTTAGGTTGTCCGACTGACTTCCTTCTTCTATTCTGTCTTTCTAGCCTTCTATCTTTTCTTTTTGACCCATGCATCTCCCATCTTCATCACCTATCATCATTCAATCTCGATCTTAACCCAAAGTTCACCTAAATCATTGAAAACAAGTAATTAGTGTAGCAATTTGTCTCTTAAACTCAATATGTACAATTGTTTATGCTTAAGCCTATTCTTATCAAAAGCATTACACTAATGCATCTTTATGAGCACTTAATACCACTTAAAAATAGGCAAATAACAATGGAAACCCACACAAAAACACAACACATCAGTAACCCTAGGCGTTGGTTTTAAATCTAACCAATAATTTAGGAGCAAGGGTAGAATCGTCTAGGACAACTAGGTAGCTTTCTAGTCCCTCCTATGGCCTTGGGTGCATAAAATCCATGCCCTAGCTCTAAGTAGTGCACACTTAGGGATGAACCCGTACTGAGTCCTACGGATTAATTAGGATACTAGCTAGCGGCCTAGTATTAGAACATCACTTGATAACCAATGCCCAAAATCTGATAGCATAGAAGTAGAGAGTTACCCATTCACAAGTATAGATTACCCCAACACCTTCCCGTTAGCTTAAATCCTTACTAGACTATCTTCAATTCCCACTTTCTCTTTCGTATTTTCATAGTGTAGTTTTTTTATCTTTCCCTTAGCTCCCTATAATCCGAAAAGCACAAAAACATGTTAGCTGAGGTTCTTTTTTAGGCTTCTTCTAGACCACACTAGCATAGAATTTCTTTTGCATATTGAGCTTCCCTGTGGTTGGATGCCCATACTTGTACATGCTATTATGCATGATCCACATGCTTGCAGGTCTTTTAGGGCTTGCACCTTAAAGGCACATCAAGTTCTTAGCATCACTGCCGGGGAGGCACAATGGTTTATGTTCCTTGCTTGTGTGTTTTTGTAGTTGCTTCCTCTATTTGTTTTCCTTGTTTTACCTTATTAATTTGTTGTATATCCTCTTATCTTGTTTTTCTTTTAGCTAGTTTCTTATCTTGTTTTTACTCTTCTTTCTTAGTATAGCTTATTTGTTTCTTTTACTTATTTTGAGTTTGGTTTTTCTTTTTTCTCTTTGTTTTGTTTTTAGTAGACCTCTTAGGATTGTGTTTTGTTTGTTGTAGTTTTAGAATGTGTGAAGTTTCAGGGGTTGCAAAAAGTAGAAGGAGATTAAGTTTAGCTTTATTATGCTTGGTAGGCACTTTCTTAGGAATCCTCTAGTTCTATCTTGAGCCTAAGAGAATTGTTCGTTACTTTAGGAATTTAAGAGATTTTTTAGGAGAAATGGCTGATTCTGCTAATCCTCCTCTTAATCCTTCTCCTATTCCCCCTATGCATCCCGTTCCTCTACATAAGTACCCTTGTGCACAAGAGCCCCTTAAGCTGAACCCACCCATAGACGATGAGCCTATGCTTAGAGAATTCTTCCTTCCCAATGCCTTTAAGCCAAGCTTGGCTATCAAATTCTAGGGTTGGGAGAAGCGAATTTTGAAATTAAACCTAGCATGTTAGTTATGCTCCCCTCTTTCTTTGAGAGGAGCAAGGAGAGTCCCTTGGACCATATCATGAACTTTGTAGAGATAAGTTCCATTCTTCACTTCCCCAACTTGCCTCAAGAGGTCCTTCGCCTCAAGTTGTTTCCATTTTCCTTTTAAGGATATGGCTAAGGCTTAGTATCATTCTTAACCTTGTGGTTGCATTACCTCTTGGAATGAGCTTTAATCTAGATTTTTATCAAAAATTCCTTCCCATAGCCAAGACGACCAACCTTAAGGCTTTCATTATGACTTTCTCTCAAAATGATTTAGAATCTTTTCATGAGCCTTTAGAGAGGTTTAATGACCTTATTAGGTACTATACACATCATGGGTATAGTAGTCATGACCTACTCCAGTATTTCTTTCGAGACCTGAATGAGCAAAATAGGATGATGGTTTATGATGCTTCCGATGGTGGATTCTATACCTTAAGACCCAGTGAAGCACCAGAGAAAATCGATTTGTTAGCTAAGAACTCTTTCCAAAATTCAATTATGGATAAATCTAGTCGGGGAACCAATAGAAGAGGTGTTCATGAGATAGACATTTCTTCTGATTTGCCTGCCGAGGTTAGAGCATTAACGCATAAGCTAGATCGATTCATCACTTTGGGCCTCTCTTCACAAGCTCATAGGACTAGTCCTGTAGGTTCATCCTCTACGCCAACAGTGGTTACAACATGTGCATTGTGTTCTGAGTAGTCTTATGACACTATAACTTGCCCCTTAGCACCCCAATTTCTGAATTCTTGAAGGAGCAAGTGTGTGCTACCTAAGGTTAATCCCGTGAGTATAACTCGTATTCAAACACTTACAACCCAGGCTAGAAAGACAATGCTAGATTCTCTTGGAGATAGGTTCAGAATAAATCTTCCCATTCACAACGTCAAGTACTTTCTACCCTGTCTAGTAGCCAGACCCTAGCCTTGAAATGGTGGAGAAAATGATGCATTTTATGTAGCATCAACAACAAGCATTGGCTAGTCAACAATAGGCCTTAGGTAGTCAACAACAGGAATTAGTGGATAATAACAAGAGCTAGCTAGTAATAGGTAGCAAATGGCTAGAATAGAAGCACCATTAGGAGAGTTTGCCAACAAGATGAGCATTAGAGACCTAGGCAAATTGCTTGCACAACTAGAAGTATACCCTAGGCCCCAGTCTTGTTCCTTCTCTGACCCAACTTATCCCAATTTAGCTCAAGCTAAGATAGTCACCACTCTTAAGAGCGATAAAATAGTGGACAATGGGATAGGAGTTGAATATGCAGAGCCAGCACCTATTGGTCCTTTTGAGTTTAGAGAGCTTAGTAATAGTCCTATTGAGAGAAACCATGAGAGGGTTCTATTGAGAAAATTGAGCCCCAAGAGACCATGGTAAGAATGGTACTTCCTGCCCACATAGGGAGGAAAAGAGGCCCATTGTTGATTCCGATGAGTCTAAGGGTGTTGAGCTCTGCCTTAGAAAGGCCTTCATCCAGTAAGGATACTAGGTTTCTCAGAGTCCTAGAGTATCTCAAGGACCTAAAGGTCAATCTTCTTTTCATAGATGCAGTCCATTCTATTCCTTCCTACTCCAAATTCTTTAAAGATCTTTGCACAAAGAAGTGTAGAGCCTTGATTATGCCCAAGAAGGTGAAGCTCATGGAGAATGTGAGTAGCATATGTACTTCAGGCCTTTCGACCAAGATGAGTGACCCTAAAGCTTTGATATTCCTTGTAAGATCCAAGAGACCCAAATTGATCACGCCTTACTAAACTTTGGGTCCATTATTAATCTTATTCCTAACTCAGTATACCAGTAGCTAGGTATAGAAGAATTATCCCCCACACATGTTACCCTTCAACTAGCTAATAAGTCTAAGAGGAGACCGAGGGGAGTAATAAAAGATGTACTAATTCAGGTAAGAGAGTTTGTGTACCCCGTAGATTTCATAGTACTTGATATGGATGTAGGTCATGACTCTAGACCTTTCACTCCCATTCTTTTAAGTTCACTCTTCCTTGCTACTATAGATGCTATCATTTATTGTAGATCAGGGTTATTAGAAATTAAATTTGGGAATTTGAGGTCCACCATGAAAGTGGCAAAGGCGGCGAACAAAATTAGTATCGGTGGAGATGATGATAAGGAAGATTACTTTATGGTCAAGGTGATAGACCCACTTGTTAAGGACCATGATAAGGAAACCATGATAGAGGATGAATAATTGAGAAAGCTTACGGATGTCTAGCTAGCTTTGACTGAGAAACCATTGAGCAGGGATGTATAGCCTCTACTTCTAGAGGTCATGATCATAGATTTGACAAGTCCTTTGAGGTTAATTCTTTTGATCTTAATGTGAGAGATATGGACCATTATGATTGCACATGTAGGATTGATCATGAGAGTGGAGATGAAAATAAAGGTTTTAAGGTGTATGTGATGGAATCTTGTATTAATAGAAATGGTTGTGAGAAGAAATCCCTTACCAATGAATTCATTAAAGCATTTGATGATATATTAGCTAAAGTCGTTTTCAAGATACCCATTGAGGAGAGCATCATACCTATCTTTGCTTCTAGGCCAAATAAGTCTATTAGAGTCGTAGGTTTCGATGTTAAAGTAAATGATCAATCTATAAAGACTCTTAAGAAAGAGATCGAGGAACTTGAGATAATGAGATATGGGTCCTTAGGTATCTTTGATGAGCCTTTGTTAGAACCTTCCTCTAAACTCTCTACTAGGGAATTTCTTGATGAGATGAATCATTTCTTGGATAAACATGAGCCATCCCTTATGGAAAGTAAGCCTATTACCCTTACTTCTGATTCTTTCTCTTCTGGGCCCATTCCTTCATGTTCTCCCATTGATTCCATCTCATCCAATCCTATTTCATTTGATGATTCTCCTATCCTTCCTTCGATTAAGTCTCCCTCTAGTGAGCATATTTTTATGCCATTCCACTTAGAGCACGTTCATGTAAGACTTGTTCACACTCCTTTCATTCTTTATGCTTTAGATTCTTTATCAAGCCATAGGCATGGGGTGTGGGTAATGCTTGATCACCAAAAGAAGGTAATAGGATGGTTTGCGATAGAAACCAAGCTCGTTAGGTTAGGATTGGAAAAGAAAAAAGGACCTAGATCTTTAGATTTTTCCATGCCCTATGACCCCTCAGAGCTTTCTTCTTCTATAATTGATGTGTCATGTTTTTCATTTGTCCCTTTTTAATGTGTACTTGAAAAGGATTATGATGTGCATGATTTGATTAATCTTATACCACATGGGTTTTTTTCTTCTGAGTTATGCCTTGATAGGTTTGAATGCCGATCTATGCTCAAGGACTACAAGTATTATTGGCCCTAACATTACCACCCGACTGGAGGGGTTAAATCCAACCCTACTAAGGGGCACCCTAGATATTCAGTGGTGATGATTGCCTGGTTGACAACGTTGTGGTTAACACTACTAAAAGGCAACCTGGATTAAATTTTGCGATTTTGCACTTTCTGTTCATTTTCCTTTCATTTGTTTTCTTTCTTTTCTTTTCGCCCACGCCAAAGTGTAAAATCCCGATCCTTTTTCCTATAAGATGTACCTTTGCTTATTATTTGCATATGCCAATGCCAACCTGCATAGGCAGTGCTACTAACTTTGTTCCTTATAAGTGTTTGTGGTTTATAAGTCACAGGGTTAATAGTTGGTTAGTTAAGCATGAAGAGTTTTATAGAAAATTCAAGGTTGTGTCTATTCTTTCTCCACTTGTTTCCTATTTCTCTAATCCATCCATACCGCCCTTACTTGCTTGGTATTGCTAATTTGCTTATTTTTTGCTTTGTTCTATTTGCTTGAGGACAAACAAAGTTTAGGTTTAGGGGTGTGGGGGTTTGATTCTTATTGTTTTATGCTTTATTGGGGTAGATTCCATTATTTTGCTAAAACTGGCAAAAGAATTTCAAATTTTGATCCACTTAGAGTTGTTTTTTTCTTGGTTGATGGTTGTGTTGGCTTTTGTGATTAACTCAATTGATTAGTGAAGATGAGTTGCATTGTGGGCAATGAATGGAGTAGATTAAAAATTGCATCTTGGAGGGAATACCCTTGAAAGTTCTAGGGAGTGAGTACCTTTACGAATGCCCCTTGTAGCCATCCTATGGCTTTGTAGGAAAAAGTGTTGAAAGAATATATATGACTTCCCCTTTTTTTGAAAATGACCAAAAGAGGGCTTATATAACCATTTTTTTTGCAACTACCGGTTGAAGTAATCGGTACACCACCTCCAAGGGATCTCTCAGCCACCTAGATAAGATTATATTCTATTTTGGCAGAGGGGTCGATTGCCTCTCTAAAGCTATTGGGCCAGTTGTCCAAACTTGCTCTCTTTTTCGCTCCGTTTTGCCTCCGGTTGCTTTAATCTCTGTCTGAGAGCTTCCTCCACATGATTTTCTTCCACTTTTCATCTACAGTTATGCTTTTAATCCTTGCCCAAAGAATCTCCATCTTCATTGATCGCTAAGCAATCCGCAATCTCACCTAAAACATCCAAAACAAGCCATTAGTGTATCATTTAGCTGTTAAACTCAACTATGTGCAATTGTATACACTTAAGCCTATCTCTAGCATAAGTACCATACTAATGCAACTATTTAAGCTCAATACACCTCTAAAATATAAACAAATAAAAATGCAAATACACACAAAAAGCACAACACATCAATCCCCTCAAACCTTCCCCTTACTTGTCCCCAAGCAAGCCCGAACTTAAGTTTATCTCTAAAGTCAATAAAAAGGATTGCCTAAGAGATTGACTCGCTATCAAAGTGAGTCTAAGGAGTATTAAGGGGGCATTCCTATTGTGGAGAGAGCCCCAAGTCTCTTTAGATCCTCCTTTTTTTCATAAAGGGCCTCGAGCCTCGTGAGAACTTCCCAAGTATTCAAACCACCACAAGCTTAGGATTCTAACACACGCACTCGAGATATTGATATTTCATGCTCGCTCGACTAATTTGGCCTCCCCAACATGCACATAGCCTCAAGGACAAGAAAAGAGATAATATACAAAAGCAATGGCTTATAAAAGCCTTATTCACATATTTTTCAAATAGGATAGCTTGTACTAAGTTGACATTGTGTCACTTATGCACTTATTCACAAAACTTTTTGGCGCTTTTGGCTTTTTCTCTTTTTTCTCTTTTTTTTTTCAAATTTTCAACTTCTTGATGTTTTTGCACCTTTTTTTCCTTTTTTTTAAATTTTTTTTGGATTTTTAACATTTTTCATCCTATTTCATTTAAAGCTTGAGCAAATAGTTAGGGTGACTAAACTTGTGTAATGGATTGATTCTTACTCTTTGTTATGGAATTCTATTGGCTTATATGTATACATCGTTCTTCATGTGAATGACTTTTTATCAATTCATGTCTAGATGTTTGATTAAATGCCAAGGTGAGTAATGTGTGTATAACTTGGAGTGTATTTCAAAAGAATATCTCTAATCCATTTAATATGCATGTCTATGTGTTTATTTATGGATATTATAAAATGGGTTTTCTATATTCATGTCTATGTGAAGTATAAGCATGCTTTATAGTGAATACTGGATCCAATCTTGCTACATGTTGGTACCTAATTATTTATAATGGTGTGAATCAAACTTGTTGATGTTTTAATGGCAAATAGGTTAATATATTCACAACATCTTTCCCATGTAAATTTGTGCTTATATTGTACCAATCCATTATGGTGTCCCCAGACAGAGCCTAAGGTTAGACAAGCCTAGTTCAAGAGCCTTTAGCTTCAAATCTAGCTAATAAGAGTCCAAGTGGAGTTTGGTCGGCCTCAGTAGCCCTAAGCTTTGGTTTTAAATCCAAACAATAGTTTAGGAGCTAGGGTAGGATCAATTTAGGACACCAAGTAGTTTTCTAGTTATTCCTGTGGCCTTAGGTACATAAGGACCACACTGTAGCTCTAAGTACTACATGCTTAGGGACAAACTCGCACCAAGTCCTACGGATTAATTAGGATACTAGCTAGCGACCTAATATTAAAGCATTACTTGGATAAGCCAATGCCCTTAATCCCATAACATTGAAGTAGAGAGTCACCTATTCGCAAGTGTAGGTCAGCCTAACACTTTCCTGTTGGTTTAAATCCCTCCTATACTAGCTTAGATTCCCACTTTTCCTTCCCATTTTCATAGTGTAGTCCTTTTATCTCTTCCTTAGCTCCTTATAATCCAAAAAGTATAAAAATATGTTAGCTTAGGCTCCTTTTTAGGCTTTTTTTCTAGAGCTCACGAGCATAGAATTTCTTTCACATATTGAGCCTCCTTGTGGTTTGACAACTGTACTTGTACACGTTATTCTGCACGATCCATACACTTGCAGGTCTTTTAGGCTTGCACCTTAATGGCACATCAACAAGATAACGAAGGATTAAAAGAAAAGCAAGATGAAGAACTAATAAAGTAAAGTAAACCAAAAGTACCAATAAAGCAAACAAAATAAGCAACTACTAAAACACACATGCAAATAAATCAAACCTACCGTGCCTCCTCAACAACAGCACCAAGAACTTGATGCTACTTTTTTAGCACAAAGCCTAAAAAGCAAGCAAGTGCATAAGTCAGTTATAGTGTAGTGTGTACGAGTATAAGTGTCAAGTCCACAGGGAGGCTAATTGTGGAGTGAATCCTAAGGGGTGTGTCCTAGATTATTGCCTAAAACAAGACCCCAAGACAATAATATTTTTGTGTTTTTGAATGGAATAGAGCTTTAATGGAAGGAAAGAACTAAACTAAAGACTACGCTAAGGGAATAGGGAATGGAAAGTAGGGAAACAACCTAACCTAGAAAGAAACTAACCAATGAAAAGGCTTAAGGTGACTATCTCTTGACTTTGGGTGACTCTATACTCTTATGCTATAGGATTTGAGTGATGGTTTACTATTAAGGAATGCTCTATACTAGGATTATAACTAGTTTCCTAATTTACCCCTAGGAGTCAGTGCAGGTTTATCCCTAGGTCAATTGCCCATAAAGTCACAATGTGGTCCTTATGACCCAGGGCCTTAAGGTTGACCAATTAGCTTCCTAGATGAGTTAAATTGAACTTACTGTAGTGCCTAAACCGTTAGCTGGGTTCAAAGCCAAGACCTAGTATTGCTACAGTCGACTAAACCTATCCAGAAACATATTGGCTGGGTTTAAAGCCAGAGGAGACTCAACCTAGGCTAGCCTTAAATTACGTGTTGTCAATCTAACATCACAATGTTTGGATTTAAACGTTGTAAGTGCAGTCATACATGTTCTACTCTATGGCATTCACAAATAAATAGACATACTTGACTACCAAACATTGTCATGCTCGAATTACGAAATATTATGCATCGGAAACCAACATGTATGCCATTGATGTTCTATTTACTACTAAGGCATGCAAACATACATATAGACATGTACATAAGCATTACCCAATTCATATAATCATCACAAAAACATATAGACATGTTTATATAATGGTGTAGAAGTATTAATATCAAATAGACATCAATATATATGTATGTATGTATGTATGTATATATATATATATTAAACCATCAAATGCCGTAGTAATCAAGTATATAATCAACCCATAATATGAGCTAAATCACCCTAATGTAGACCTACTCATGTATAATGAAAAATAGGAGAAAAAGGAAATAGAAGAACTCTCCTTTCATCCTTACAATTTTTGTACAATCTTTTGAGTAAATCTTCACTCCAAAGTGTTTAAAACCCTCTAAGTAGCTTTAATCTAGGTGTGAAAGTGTGTTAGAGTGTGTGTGTGTGTGTGATGTAAGTGAGTTAGGGTTTAATGTGTGTGAAATAGGTGTGAAGTGTGTGTGAGGATTTTATGATAAAATAGCTAAAACATTGGGCCCTATTTATGGCTGTCTGTGCACTACTGGTTGACTGAGAAGGTACTCGATTAGCTAATTTGCTAAACTCTCTGGGCCTACTGGTCAATTGGCAACTAGCTTTGGGAGGGCCTCAACCGGTAATTTTCTGTTGCTTTCTGGAGTGGCCGGTTGACCAGCCTTTAAGGTCGACTAGTTACCTTGTTTTCCTCAATCTTTTTCATTTCCAGTTCTGGCCTTCACCTAACTATCCATACACTACAATTCTTCATCTCCCATCATCATGCTAGCTCCGGCATCAACCTAAAGCTCACTTAAGACATCAAATCATGCATTTTGTGTAGCATTTATCTATAAAACTCATCTATATATAATTATCATTGCTTAAGCATTACTCTACCATAAGTACTACACTAATGCCACTACATAAGCACAAAGCACCTCATAAACGTAGGAAAAAAGCAATGCAAACACACACAAAATCAAGAGACATCATTACATGCGTTCTTCTAAGTCGCCCCTTCCTTGCCACAGCTGATGCAATCATCCACCATAAGTCAGGGTTGCTAGAAATTGAGTTTGGGAATTTGAAATCCGTTATGAGAGTTTCAAAGGCTATGAACAAAGTGAATGTAAGTGGACAAGATGAAGAAGATTGCTTTATGATTGATGTGATAGACTCATGTGTAGAGGAGCATGTTGAGAAAACTATGACTGATAGTCATGATTTGAGAGAGCTTGAGGATATCTTAGATAGCTTTGACTCAGAGTCCTTTTATGAGGAGATGCGTAGCTTCCACTTCCATAGTTGATGATTCTAGGCCTTAGTATTTACATGAGGTCACTCCTTCTATTCCTATTTCCAGTAATATTCATGACAGTAGTAAGGTTGATCCCTTTTTGGCTAAGCCTACTCCGTCTTTAGAGCTCAAACCCCTTCTTGATCATTTGAAGTATGCATTCTTAAGACCTAATGAAACTTTTCCTGTCATCATAACTTTAGATTTGTCTAGTGAACATGAGAAGAGTCTATTAGATGTCTTAGAGACAATAGGAAGGCCATAAGATGAAAGATTGAGGATTTGAGAAGCATAGATCCTGCAATGTGTATACATAGGGTACACCTAGAGGATGGAACAGTTCCTTCTACAGAGATACAAAGGAGACTTAACCCATATATGTTTGAGGTTGTTAGAAAGGATGCCATTAAGCTTTTGGATGCAGGCATCATTTACCCAATCTTTGATAGTGAAAAGGTCAGTGTAGTTTAGGTCGTACTAAAGAAGTCTGGCATCATGATAGTTGAGAATGATAGAGGAGAGCTTACTCCTAAATGTACACTCATAAGTTGGAGAGTTTGCATTGATTATAGGAAGCTCAACTCTAAGACTAGAAAGGATCATTTCCTTTTGCCTTTCCTTGATCAAATTTTAGATAGAGTAGCTAGGCATAGCTACTATTACTTCTTAGATAGATATTTAAGGTACAATCAAATCCCCATGTTTCCCGAGGACCAAGAGAAGACCACTTTTACTTGCCCTTATGGCACATTTGCTTATAGGAGAATGCCATTAAGTCTTTGTAATGTTCCTGCCACTTTTCAGAGGTGTATGATGGCCATCTTTAATAACATGATTGAGAAGTATTTCGAGATTTTATGGATGCTTTCTCAATCTTTGGAGATAGCTTTGATGAGTGCCTTAGACACCTATCTTTAGTGTTAGACCGATGTGCTAGAAATCCCATTTTATGGCTTAGAGAGGCATAGTCTTAGGTCATGCTATGTTTTTTGAGGGCATCCAAGTTAACTCTGCTATGGTAGATCTCATAGAGAAATTGCTTATTCCTAGGAGTGTTAAAGACATTAGATCCTTCCTTAGCATGTAAGTTTCTATTGGAGATTCATTAAAGATTTTAGTCATATAGTTCGTCCATTATCTAGGCTTCTAGCACATGATGTTCCCTTTCTCTTTGATGATGAGTGTGTTAGAGTATTTGAAAGGCTTAAGTCCTTATTGTCTTTATCTCCTATCAGCTATTGTATCTAGATGATATTCCCATGGCTAGTTGTTGTTTTGGATTAAAAAAACAAAACAAAACAAAATCATGTTAACAATAATGGGAGCGAAAACATAGCATAAATAAAGTCTATTATACACATGGGTATCGCATTCAAGCAAAACACAAGAGTAAGGTTAAGACTCGTTAACCTTGTAGCCTAACTCGGATGCAAAAAAATGACTTCTTCGTGGAATACCCACCTCATATTAGCCTCTTAGTGGTCTTCTCCACTCTTTCTAAATCTCTATTGCTAGGATATGATTTGTTACATAGTGGAACCTTGGAATCTCTAATCCCATATTATAATCATCCACTGGTCATGGATCTCTTAATATAGGGAGCGACCCATAAACCAAATGATCAATATACCCCTGAAGAGTAATATCACTAATACTAGATTTCTGGTGATCAAATGAACAAATCCATGGGGGCACATAGACTCTACTGTTGCATATGCATGTCCCGACTAATTAGAATACAATATCCAATGTATGAGATAGATAATCTTATCACACAAGACCTCACCTTATAGTACATCAAAGTGTTGTACCCTAACTTAGTCAATTCATCCACAAGTGCTCAAGATTAAGAGCATTGGTCACTCAGAAGCTGTAAGTATCTCGTCTTCTATACGTTATGGTACAGTTCCCAAAAGACATACTCACGGTGGCCCTGTCCAATACGTGACACACGTATTAGGAGCGTAGTCGGGAAACCCTCCAATGACCTAGGCAGATCACCCTCTCAAAAAGACTTGCCTGTTATAGCCTTATCCTGGTAGAGTGTCAACACTACTATCTAGCTATGGACACCTTTTATGATATCACCTAATCTAGACTTGGACCTACTGTGTGTCTAGCTTTACTGTGCATCAAAGTCATTGGTGTATATCATTAAACCTTTATATTGTGCATCAATGCACAAATGGAGAGAATACACTGTGCAAAATTCAATCATATGAATAATATCATAAGCATGTCATGCCTAGTGACCAATAATCACCTTGTGTTTGTGGTGTTTAGGGAATACAATCCTAACACTAGCCTCCTTACTATAGTCTTTCGTTTGAGATCATATGTGATGCTTCGAACTTTACCATAGGTGCAGTGCTAGGTCAACATAAGGATAGGTTTTCTTATGTGATATACTGTGCTAGCAAAACTCTAGATGATGCCCAGAAGAATTACACCACCACCGAGAAAGAGCTTCTAGCTATAGTGTTTGCACTTGATAAGTTTCATCCCTGCATCCTTGGTTCAAAAGACGTTGTCTATTCCAATCACACCGCTTTGCATTATCTCCTTTTCAAGTGTGATTCAAAGCCTAGGTTGATTAGATGGATGCTTCTCCTTCAAGAGCTTGATGTTGAGATTAAAGATTAGAAGAGTAGTGAGAATTCTATTACAAATCATTTATCCCATCTTGTGTATGATTCCCTTAGTGATTCTATCCCCTTTTATGATTCCTTCCCTGATGAGCAGTTATTTGCAGTTTCTCACCCCACTTCGGGGTATGAACACACAGTAAATTATCTTACCACAGGATAGTTTCCTTCCTATTGGGAAAATAGAGAGAGAAAAAGAGAGAGAGAGATAGATTAATAGCACAAGTAAAACACTTCTTATGGGAAGACCCTTATCTCTTTAAGGTTTATGCAAATAAGGTGATTCAGTAATATGTATCTAAGAGTGAGTTAGAAAGTAGTTTTAGCATGTGCCACATTGAGGGATATAGAGGTCACTTAATTGTAATAAGACTACAACTGAGGTCTTACAAAATGGATTCTTTTGGCCCACACTCTTTAGAGATGCTGAGGTGTTCTATAGGAGATGTATTAGATGTTAGCACTTTGGGTCCATTTCTAGGAGAAACATGATGCTCTTATCCCTTATACTTCCTTGTGAGTTGTTTGATACTTAGGAGTGATCTTGAAATGAACCAAATAAAAATCTTTCAACAACCGCTCTGATGGATTCAACCTGCAAGGCAAGAAAATCTATGCACTAGTGTGGTATCGGCTGAAGAGCCTCTGAAGATAGTGATAGAGTTAGAAAGGATGAGTTACCTTTTTTTAGACCAAGGGGCCTTATTTATAGTTTTTGGGGAGGGACGTGCATCACCTTTTCCTTATTTGTGTAACAGATTGTCAGGCGTTGCAAGCCTAATTGGGTAATCCCACTTGTGGTCAATCAATCCTACTCTGAGGGGACCTTATCAAATCATTCCCGATAATCTAGCGGTTATGATCCGATCAATATCAATAACCCCTATTTGAGGACTTGCTACATTGGGATGTCATCAAATACTTACGTATTACCCGGCTTTTGACTTAGGCATTTTCTTGCCTTCTAGCACGTGGTAGTGAATCGTCTTATTTTCCTGTGCACATGAAGTTCATGAATCGATGTGCCTGTTCTACAATAATGGCATTTCTTCAAAATTCACAATAGAGTCGTCACCAAAGAGGTGACCCTTCGCCTAACTAGCGTTTTGGCACCATTTTTGAAATTCAAACGCTTTTATTTTAGGGTATAAATTTGGCCTTTCTTCATTTTGTTTTCATTTCTTGCCTTATTCATTCTAAATTATATATCTACAAATCTCTCTATTCTCCCTCAAGCTTTTGCACTTCTTTTCTTTCTGCTTCCTGCACATAGCCACAATCAAAGACATCTCCAAAGTCTCCTTTATTTCGCTTGATTTTTGCATTTTAAGCGCTTTTCATCTTTCTTGCTGACAGGTACACTTCCTTCTCGAATCTTCTTCTCCTCTTCTTATACTCTTTCCTTTGTTTTATCCAAACCTTTCACTTATGTACCTGTTCTCTTTTCTATGCTTTCTTTTATTATTTGTTTTTGTTCACTCATTTTATGTCGGGGTTCCCTAGCCTACCTAGGAATAATGAGGATAACCCACTATTGTTAGTGCCTAATATCAACGATCGTATGATTAAGGTTTCTTTAGATTTTCTTGGCATCTTCGACAATCTAGGGACCTTTGACACTTTTGCCCTCCTAGCCCTATTACCCTCGAAAAGGCTTTAGCTTTGAGCTTTGGTAAGGATTTTTTTAGATTCCCCTAGCAAATGATTTTCTCTAATTATTCCAGTAGCTACAATGAACTCAAACTACACCTCCACGCCAAAGGAGATGATTGAAAATATGTTGATTCCTTCTCCCGATGGCTCGGTTGCCGAGATAGGTAAGATGGCCCAGAGCAGTGAGTTTGTCGATCTATCAATCAGGGATGTTGATCAGAAACTAGAAAGATGGGAGGTCATGGCATCTAACTTTTGGGACCCCTGTGGAAGGTGATGAGGTCCTTGTCGAAGATGAAGGCATAGTTGAGGAGGAGGCTATAGAGAAATAACCCTCGTCAGCCGAAGAGGCCAAGACCTCTTTCAACGCCTTAGAAAGAGAGTCGATCCTTAACCAAGGGATGTTGACTAATATCCATTTTAGTCGAGGGGTGCTTGACAACTATGTTATTACGCTATCGAACCTAGGCGAATATGCCTGCATCAGGGAGGATGGAGAGATAGCATTCTATGAGGACTTTTCATTATGGGCCTTAGGTTGCCGAACTCAAGATTTATCTGTGGTTACCTTAGTCACTATGGGCTCTGTCCTAGCCAACTTTGTCCGAATGGCTAGGCCATCCTCATCGGATTGTTCTCGTACTTGAAGGCAAATAAGATCGAGCCCACCATTAATCTCTTTTGATATATGTTCTGATTGGCCTAGGACTGTGAGAGAAGATGTTACTATATTACGGTCAGGAACCAACGAGTAGTCTTGTAGGGGAACCCCTCGTCTCACTAGGGTTGGCACAACAGATACATCTTTGCCAATAGTCCTGAACCGTAGGGCATGAACCTTGAATTGACCACGCTAAATGGTACCTACATGCTCAGGAAAAAGATCAACAAAGCCCCCCAAACTTATTGATAGGGAAGAAGAGGGATTTAACACCCTAAGGGCTTTGGGTCGGGGTTTATTTCCTGATTTTTAGGCCCCTGAAAGGATCAAGGCCTTGGGATTATATCTCGAGTTTCAGTTGTGACTGTCTGATGGTTGGAGTCTATTATTGTTTAATGTTTTATTTATTTCAGTTGATAACACACCCCTATACTTAGCCTTTTTTCCTTGTATTTTCAAGAATGGCTAGCCCGAGGAGAAGACAGCTAACTCCTCAACATAAGGAGATGTAATGGCAATTAGCTACACGCTTCGGCAAACCAACCTACTCAGGTTTTTTATCAATAGGGTCAAGCAATTCGTTCTCATCGAGTCGCTTCTTTAGCTTAGCAAAGGGCCTAAGCAAGGAGGCCTGCTTAGGGGATTATGATTCGAAAGGGTGGTCGCCCTCCTTGGTGCAGCCCTAGCCCTGGACGAGACCAACAAGAAAAGAGGCTAGCTGAGGAGAAGTCCGAAGACTCCATGGACAACAGGCCCCTCCAACATTGCAGGTTGCAAGGGGGTTCTCGATCAGATGGTGCTAGGTACTCCCTTTCTGCCACTCATGGGAGTGTTATCGTCTTTCCCGCTCATACTTCCACTATCCAGTACTACTGCTATTAACAGAGGAGCCTCATCATTCTCTCCCTCTACTCTACCACTATCGTCGACCACTACTACTTCTGCTGTAACATCGAGATCACAAGCAATCTGAATGATCAACTTGGGAGTATAGGGTTGGAGTATCTCCACTCCGGTGACGTCGACTTGTACTCCCAACCTTCTTTGCTCGCTAGGCATAGCGAACAATAGGGTAAGTCTTTTTTGTTCATGTTTTGCCTATTCGACATTTACTTCTTCTTTTTATTCATTGTTTTCTCTTGTTTCATTTTAGATGGGAGAGCTCACTTTAGAGTTCCTCGAGCTGATCAAGTCTTAAGGCTACAGCATAAACGAGCTCACCAGTCACTCCCTGGTCTCGACCAACTCGAATGAGATAGAGAGGCTGAAAAAGGATATCCAATGGCTAAGGACATCTAAGGAGAATGCCCAAAAACATAACCAAGAGGAGCTTCAGGTTTTGAGGAATCATCACTTTCAAGCCCTGAAAAGGAAAGATGTCGAGGTCAAAGAAGAGAGGAGCGGACCAACTCTCTGAATGAGAGCATAAACAACCAATGAACGACCCTTCAGGAGCTCAATGAAAAAGTGGAGGGTTTTAAAAGGCAAATGAGGACAATGCATAATGCATTGCTCAATTGGAGCAGGAAAAGGGAGAGGCTCTACGTCGAGTCGCTTAGTTGAAGGGTAAACTCCAAGGTGCCTATAACTCTGCTGTTGTAGAGTATAAAGCCTCTACTGAGTATAGATCTCAACTGTTCGAGAAGGCTGCCATTCAATATAAAAGTGGTATTGAGGCTAGTGCATAGAAGACTCTTGAATTGCCACAAAGGTAGTCTCTTTCTTCCTTTGAGTCCTTAGTCGAGGCTGTTCTTGACGAGATGATCCTTGCGCCTCCTGAAGATACCCCCGAGGAGATGGTGGTTACTACTCCTACTCTTCTACCCATTAGTGATGCCTCTAATGCCACTGCTGGGAGGGTCAAAGAATGCCAATCCCGATCCTCTAGCAAAGCAATTTAAACCTACCTTGGTGAAGGTAAAAGCTTATAAGGAATAGGCTCCATGTATGCCCCCTATCATAGTTGAGTAAGAAGAAGAAGTGGTTGAGGTCGGAGCCAATGCTAGAGGTAGACGTGGTGGTACTGATGCCAGAGTTGTTAGTGGTGAAGCAGTACTGGTTGTCGATGGTCACCAGCCTGTGCAGTTAGCGATCATCGATCACGAGATAACCCTAGCGGCCTGAGTGTTGTCTCTTCTATTCTTTTTGTTTTTTGTTATGATGACGTACAAATTTCCCTTTTTCTGTCCATGATTTCAAATAGTCTTTATGTTTTATGCTTGAAAGAGTTTGTACTTGTATCATTCATGAATGAATTAAGCAATTCTTTCAATCAAGTTTAACTTCGTATGTAAATTGCTGTTATTTTATTTAATGCGTTGTATCGACCTTGCTTACCTTTTGATGAACTGCTATACTTAGGCATAAAATAAGACAACAAACTTAATTGCTTAATTGAAAAACTTTCAAAATGTACCTTTGTGCAATTAAGCATGGAACTTTGATCTATCATTTATTGATCAAATCTCAGAGATACAAAACAAAATTTGTGATTATGCTCATCAAATCAAACGTAATATTTTCACAAATATTTCTGAGTTCCATGCATTTGGGAGTAGTGTCCCATCAGCTCTTGCCAGTTTGAAGGTTCCTGGTCAGATCACCTTCACTACCCGATACGAGCCTTCCTAGTTTTCATCAAGTTGGTTGAGATTGCCTTTGGCAAACTAATGTTTCCAGAGGACCATGTCTCCCAATTAAATGTTTTTTGGCTTGATTTTCCCCGGCAATTATGCTTCAAGGTTTTCTTTATAGCATTAATTCTAAGACACACATCTTCCCACACCTCATTGAGCAACTCTAACTAAACACTCATAACCTCATTATTTTCCTCCTCGACGAAGTGTTTCACCCACAATGTTGAGGACAAAATCTCTATCGACACTACTGCCTCTAACCCATAGACTATTCAAAAAGGTGTTTCTCCAGTACTACTGTGGATGGTTGTTCGATAAACCCATAGAACTTCTAGAAATACTTCTGGCCACAACCCTTTGACACTCTCAAGCTTTGTGTTTAACCATTGATTATGGTCCGGTTTATGACCTCCACTTGCCCATTTTCCTAAGAGTGGGCCACTGTAGAGAACGCAGATCGATCTTTAATTCGGCAGCACGTTCTCAGAAATACTTTGAATTGAACTGCCTCCCTTGATCAGTAATGATACTTCTCGGAACCGTAAATCTGCATATGATGTTTCTCTAAACGAAATTCCAAGCAGCTTTATCTATTATTGTCCTTGAAGCTTCAGCTTCCACCCACTTTGTGAAATAGTCAATACTGTCAAAAGAAAATTTTCTTTGGGCTTTCCTAATAGGCATAAGGCCTATAATGTCAAGTCTCCATTTTGCAAACGACCAAGGACTTGTTATCGGACTCGGGATAGTATGTGCTACATGCTAAATATTGGCATCAATCGCACCTTTCCATAATCTCTTTGGCTATTTTTGTAATGTTGGGCCAATAGTACCCTTGTCGTATGGCTTTCTGCGCCAAAGTCTTAGCTCTAGAATGGTTTCCACATATTCCTTCATGCATTTCTCTAATGATGAATTCCCCTTCAGCACTGCCTACACACTTCAACAAAGGTCCTCCAATAGTGCATTTATAAAGCTAATCCTCGAAGATGAGGAACCGTGATGATCAGTTCATCCTTTTCAAAGCCTTTTAATCATTATCTCGTAAGGCGCCTATTGTAAATACTGTACTATTGAGCATCTAAATTTAGTTTCATCATTAATGTTAATGAGAAAAATGTTAACTATGGGACCCATGAGCCTTTCAACATTAATCACTTCACCTTCCTTGAAGGCAGATGCTATTTTAGATAAAACATCGGCATGAGTATTGCTCCCCTTTGGTATTTGTTGAAGTTAAAAATCTTCAAAGGGCGCCATTGTTTTAATCACTTGTTTCTACTAAGCTCTCATCTTATTGTCTTTGGCCTCAAAAGCGCCATTTATCTACCTCTCAATCAACTGGGAATTGGTATATGCCTTGACTATCTTTGCCCCAGCTCTTTAAGTAGTCTCATCCCTGATAACAACACTTCATAGTCAGCTTCATTATTAGTCATCTTGAACTCAAACTTAACTGCATACTTTAGTTATGTTCCGTCAGGTTTCCCGATCATAATGCTTGTCCCCGAGTCTGTCTCACTCATTGCACCATCCACATACAACCTCCATTCGTCGACCACCTAGTCTGCCGGTTAGGTACATTCCACTGCAAAAGTCTGCTAGGGCTTGGGCCTTAATCGTGGTTCTTAGTTGATAAATGATATGATATTGATTCAACTCAGCCAACCACTTCACCAACCATCCTGATAATTTTGGCTTATGCAATACCTATCGGATAGGCTAATCAATCATCACTATGATTGAGTGCACCTTAAAAGAAGGCTTTAGCTTTTGAGTCAACATTACCAAAGCAAGCACTAACTTCTCCAAGCTACTATACCTAAGCTCTACTCCCTTTAATATTTTGCTGACGTAATATTCTAGCCTTTGTCCTTCTTATGTCTCTCAAATTAGGATAGCTGCTATTGAGTTTGATAAGTACAATAGCAATGTCTCTCCTTGTTTGGCAAGGATTGGAGGCTGCGTAAGATAGGACTTAATCCCTTGAAATGCTTCTTGGCATTCAGGAGGCCACTTGAAATCCTTTGGATTCCGAAAGATCTTGAAGAATGATGCATATCAATCAACGGATCTTGACATAAACCTACTCAGTGCTGCAAATTTTCTGGATGATGACTATACATCGTGTATAGTTTTCAGAGATTCAAGATCAAGTATGGCTTCAATTTTTTTACGATTGGCTTCAATGCCACGATACGTCACCATAAAGCCTAGAAACTTCCCAGCTTAGACTCTAAAGTCATTTTTTTTAAGATTCAATTTGATACTAAACCTTCTCATTGTTTGGAAGACTTTATTCATGTCAAACACATGGTCTGATGCTTGCTAGCTCTTGACGAGAATATCATCAATGTTGACCTCCATGTTTTGACTTATTTGATCTTTGAAAGCCATGTTGACCATGCGTTGATATGTTGACCCTGCATTTTTCAACCTGAAAAACATGACCTTGTAATAGTACAGCCCTCAATTTGTAACGAAAGCAATGTGTGGCTAATCAGCTAGTGTCATTTTTATCTAGTTATCACTTGAAAAGCATCCATGAATGACACCATCAGAAATCCTGCAGTCAACTTAACCAGATGGTCAATTTTCGATAGTAAGAAGCTATCATTTAAACATGTTTTACTCAGGTTAGTGAAGTTTATACAAAGTCTTCACTTCCCATTGGTCTTTTTGACCACCACCACATTGGAAACCCATGTCAGGTATTTTATTTCCTGAATATGGCCTACTTTTAGCAGTTTCTCCACATGTTCGTGGATTGCTTGATTTTCTCAGTACTAAAGGGTCATCATTTTTATTGGACTTGCATAAAGGTAAGGTCGATGTTCAAATGATACTCGATCACTTTTGGATCTATCTCTACCATATCAGCTAGATCCCAAGAAAATATATCATAATTTAAAGTTAAGAATTGAGTGATACCTTATCGGATCTCTTCAGGTTGTTCGGCTCCGACATAGGTTTTTCTTTTAGGACCACCAATCTCAACAATCTCAAGTTCTTTAGTTGGGCATCCCCTCCGGGATCATCCTTAAGCAACTCTACCATCATATTTTTGAGCTTCTTCTGGTCTTTCTTTTGCTTCAGTGCTATAGCATAACACGCTCTAACATTATGTTGATTTCCCCTAACTATGATCATTCCATCTCTATTTAGGAACTTTATCATCTAGTGGAAAGTGGACACTATAGCTTCCAACCTGTTTAAGGTAACCTGTCGATAATTTAATATTACCCCCACAAAATCTGCTTAAAGACCAGCATACATGTTTCCATCCCCGATGCTGAGAAGGAGATTGGCCACCCTTTCCGCCCATAGCTCATTGCATATAAATTCAATCAATTCGTGCTTCAACGGGGTAAGGATGGATTGGTCCAGCTTCAGCTATTCAAATGCCTCATAATATAGCAGTATCTACTAGCATCCTGCACACTTCATAGTTAGCTAAAATAACTATAATAACAAAGGGGCCATCATGGTTTATTAGAAGTCCAACCAAGTCCTTGTTGGTAAAAGTGACATCTTTCATCCTTATCATCTTGTTTGTCGGACAACTTGCAAGGATCGAACGTAGATCTTCCTCTTGGTAGTCAAATCCCCACTAATGGCTACTCATCCCCAAATGATGTCAACTATGTTGAGGACCCTTTTCCCTCTCCTTGGTTTACGGGGGCGTTCTTCTGGATCCTCATCCAGCTACCTCACGAACTACGTCAGCTTCCCTTTCTGGATCAATACCTCAATCTTGTCCTTCAAATTTTGACACTCATCGGTGTATGGCCATGATTTTTGTGGATGTGGCAATACTTGCTTTTATCCCTTTTATTGGGATTTCCCTTCATCTTATCGAGCCACTTCACATTCTTCTCACGCTTCATAGCTACCAAGATATCCGACCTAAATGCATTCAGGGGTGTGTAAGTGTCACAGTGCCTCCTAAACATATCTACAGTTTCTTTTATTCTCTTTACATCACTCTGATCCTAAGGTGGCTCTTGTTGTTTCTATTTCCCTTTGATCTTCTCAATCTCGTAATCTTTTGCCTGTTCTCTTTTTGATAGGAAGACATCCTCAGCTAAAATGTACTTCCCTACCCGAGCTATGAGGTTGGTCATAGAAGCAGGTTTCTTCCTTGTCAAGAAACTAGACAACTTGTTATCTCTGACTCCGTGAATGAAGGCTTTCATGGCTACTAGGTAGGCCAAGTTAGGCACTCATAGTGTTGCTTTGCTAAACCTTTTGGTGAATGCTCACAGGGTCTCATCACTTCTTTGCCTCATTTCGATAATCGAACTCGATGACTTTGAGGTCACATTCCCATTAGCAAATTGTTCATAAAAGATGTCATCAACTGTTTGAAAGAATAGATCGAATGTAGTAGCTATTCATCATACCACGTTCGGTCAAAGCCTACCAGTGTAATGGAGAATGCCTTACATCGAGTAGTATCGATGACATTATGAAATAGCATCTTGTGGTTGATTATCGACACATGGTCGATGGGATCATCTGAGCCATCATAATATGGAAACTTTGGGATTACGAAGTCCCTTGGCACCAGCTCCTTAATAATCTTCTCCGAAAGAGGATTGTTCTCAAACTCTTCAACATTTATAGTTTGAATTTGCCACGGGTTGAGAATAATTTTTATGAAAGCCATGGTTATTATTGGGGGTTTAGTAGATGTATCACCCTAGCACAATGATTCTTCTTGCATATGTAAAAAGGTTTGATGGGAAGGTTGTTATATGTAGGTGAGGGCTTCAGTGTTTGCCAATGGTATAGGATATGGAAAAAGAAATGTATATGGTTAAGTAAATGGCTATATTTGTGGAGAAAAGATTTGGCTCATGTAGCTCTGGATATTAGCGAACATGTTGGTTATTATCGCCATTTGAGCTAGTGCACAAGGTAGCATTGCCATGTTTGCCGATTGTGTTGGGATGGAAGATGATGAGTTAAAGTTGCAGGGCTCGGCGGTTGGTTCTGGTTTGTTGTTTGGTGGCTAAGGGCAATTTTTGGGAGCTTGAAACCATGGCCTAAGTGGTTGTGCTTGTTGAATCTTCTTTTGTTCACTATTTTCTCCTTCTTCTCTAGCATGAGACTCGCTAGTAGCTTGGCTTCACGTGATAGCCATGTAAACTCAATGAGAATACTAAATCGATATTCCCATAGACGGTGTCAATCTAATCCTAAAATGAACCAAAGAAAAATCTTTCAATGACCACTACTGTGGATTCAACCTGTAAGGCAGAGAAATCTAGGCAACAGTGTGGTACCGGCCGAAAAGCCTCCTATGCCTAAGTTAGTATTTTTCTTAAGAGAATAAGTTTAAGGTAGTGATAGAGTTAAAATGAATAAGTTACCTTTTCTGGAGCCAAGAGGCCTTATTTATGGTTTCTAGAGAGGGACATGTGTCATCTTTGCCCTATTCGTACAACAGATTGTTGAACGTTGCGAGCCTAATCGGGTAGTCTCACGTATGGTTGATCAATCTAACTCTAAGGGGACCTTATCGGATCATTTATGATAATCTAGTGGTTATGACCCGATCACGTATCAGGGAGTATAGATATCATGGGTCCATTTCCAGTATCTTTTTGCTATCTGTATATCTTAGTGGCTCTAGATTACATGTCCAAATGGGTAAAGGCGATTCCCACACATACCAATGACCACAAAGTTTGGTCAAGTTCATTAGGGAGAACATGTCTTCTAGATTTAGAGTCCCTCAAGTCTTGATTAATGATGATGGTTAACATTTTTGCCATAGGACACTTGAGGCATTGCTTAAGAGATATTCAGTCACATAAAAGGTTGCTACCCCCTATCACCCATAGATTAATGGGTAAGTTGAAGTGTCCACTAGGGAGATTAAATCCATTCTAAAAAAATGACTAGGCCAGATAGGAAAGATAGGTCTACTAGGTTGAGTGATGCTTTGTGGGCCTACCAAACCATGCTTAAGACTCCCATTAGCATAGCTCCATATAGATAAGGTTTGCCATTTGCCTGTTGAGTTGAAGCATAGAGCATATTAGGCCATTAAAGCCCTAAATTTTGATTTGCCTAGGAGTAGGAAAAGCTTAGTTTTGAGGCACATGAGAATACAAAGCTATAAGGTGAGGATGAAAAAGATTCATGATAGACATATTCTTAAGAAGTTTTTTAATCCTATTGATAAAGTTTGTTTGTTTAATTCTTATTTGAAGCTCTTTCTAAGGAAGTTGAAGTCACAATGGGATGATCCATATGAGGCGATTAAAGCATACCCTTCCAGAGCTGTAAAGATCAAGGATTTAAAGGATGGCCGAGAGATGACTGTTAATGGACAATGAGGTATTGGTTTTGTGTGTGTATTTGCATTGTACTTCTATACTTATTTTGAGGTGTTTTGCGCTTATTAGATAGCCTTCATGTGGTATTTATATCATATTTGTGCATAAGAGGATATAAATGTTCATAGTTCAGTTTATGGAGAAAATACCACACTAAGTGCTTATTTCATGTATTTTAGGTGAGAATTGAAGCAATGCTTGGAGCTTGATTCAAGATGTAGATGGAATGGACCAATCTTGCAAAGGGTTATGAGGATGAAAAGAGCAAGAAAAATGAGTTTGGAAGCATACGGATGAGGCTCGAAGCAAATAAGGAAGACTGGAGTGAAATCGATGAAACTTGGAGCACAATGCAGTGGCTGTTGGTCACCCTAGGGGTTCCTATCAATCGACTAGTTAGGGTGACTGGCAAAGGCTGAGAATTACTTATTTTGCTGGTCACCTACCCCTTCTTGCTAACTGACCGATTGACCCTTCTGGCAGCACCCGCGAAACAGCTTTAAAAGCTCATTTTGGGCCTTTTATTTAATATCTATCACCCTATCCTCCACACCCATCACACCAAACCTTAATCCCATACTCATCCACCTCAGACATACTCACCCACAATATTTTCACTTGGGATCAAACATAAGAATTTGGGGCTTTTTCTCATGGATTATAAGATAAAAGGGTAGATTCTTTATCTCTCTTTTATCCTAGTTTAATCTATATTTAATTAAAGCATGTAGGGTAATTTACACTTGTATTATGAGTTGAGTTACTACTTTATTGTAATGGGTACTTGATGAATTATATATATATATATATATATATGCTTTGTTCTTAGGGTTTCCATGGCTTATTTCAATACATGTCTAAATGTTTGATAATATGCCTCAATGAAGTAGTGATGTGTCTCAATTTTGTGTGTATCTGCATTGTATTCTTCCTACGTTTTATAGGGGCTATGTGCTTATGTAGTGGCATTAGTGTAGTACTTATGCTAAAGATAGGCTTAAGCGTAGACAATTATACATAGTTGAGTTTAAGAGATAAATTCTATACTAATTGCTTGTTTTTGATGGTTTAGGTGAGTCTTGGGTCAATACTAAGCTTGGATGATGATGGCTGATGAAGATAGAAGGTGCATGGGTCGTGAGGAGAAGATCGAAGGCCAAAGGGATAAAGAATGAAGGAACAAAAGCTCAACTAGATGACCAAGAAAGAGAGCTAGTCGACCGGCCACTCCAGAAAGTAGCCTAAATCTGCTGATCGAGTCACTCTTCCAATCGGTCGACCGGCTATGTCAACTGGTGACTCCAGAGAGAACCAAGTTAAGCCGGTCGACTAACCCCAAAGCCGGTCGACCAGCAAGAGGTGACCGGTAAAACCAAAATGCTTTATTTTGTGCCGATCACCTAAACTCTAGTACCAGTCGACCAGTAGGGTCGACTGGTAGTGCGCTGCAACTATTTAAAGGCCCCATTTTGCTGCAATTTTATCATCTTTGAATCCCTTCTCACACTCGTATCACACATACACAAACCTTTACCTTTACCCATCTCTAATACATACATTAACACACACACACACATACACCTAGATTCAAGCTTATTTGGAGGGTTTCAAACACTTGGATAGGAGTTTGGTCAAGGAATTTGTATAAGAGTCACTAGGATTGTTTAGGGTGATTAAACTTATGTAATGGGTTGATTGTATACTCTTATGTTATGAGATCTGATGGCTTAATATGTATACATATGCTATGTTTTTCTTGTTTCAATGGCTATTGTTCAATACATGTCTAGGTGTTTGATAATATGCCTATGAGAGTTGCATTTGTATAAATTAAAGTCTATTTGCTACTAAACACCTCTAACCTATTCTATAATCTTGTCAAAGTGTTTATGTATGGATTTTATGAAGTGGTAATGCTTATATTCATGTCTATGTGTATGTTTGCATGCCTAGTAGTGACTATGACCTCAATATTGCATGCATGTTGGTTCTAATGTGCTTTTAATGGTGTAACCCAAGTTTGATAGTCGAATAGGTCTCTTTATTCGCAAACATCTTGGCCTAGAACATGTATGAATGCACTACTAGGTCAAATCCCACTATAGTGACCCTAGAATGATGATGCATTAGGGCTAGCCTAAATTGAGTCTCCTTTGGCTTCAAACCTAGCCAATAGGTGTTTGGATAAGTTTAATTGACCCTAGTAACACTAGGTCTTGGTTTAAATCTAGCTAATGGTTTAGGTACTAGGGCAGGTTCATTCTAGGTCACCTAGGAAGCTATTTAGTCACTCATAAGGCCCTAGGTCATAAAGACCATGCCATGGCTCTAGGAGATGCTGCCTAGGGACAGACCCGTACTGAGTCCTGGGGAGAAATTAGGACACTAGTTAGCAACCCAGTTAAGAGCAATCGATAATTAAGCCATCCCCTATAATCCCATAGCATTTAAATCTAGAATCACCTATTAGCAAGTAAAAGTCACCTTAAACCCTTCCATTTGTTAGTTCCCTCTAGGTAGTTTGATTCCCTACTTTCCATTCCCATAGTGTACTTTTATTTCCTTTAGCTAGAGCTCCCATAAATCCAAAAACCCCAAAAAGTGGTTAGTTTAGGTTTACTTTTAGGCACTCTCTAGGACACACACATATAGAATCCATTCCATAAAAATAGCCTTCCTGTGGTTCAATACCCATTCTCGCACGCACTACATAGCACCAATCCGTGCACTTTTGGGCCTTTAGAGCTTGCACTCAAGAGACACATCATGTAGCATATATATATATATATATATATATATATATAGACTCTTATTTCACTGTTAATGACTTATAAATCATTGTATGAGCATGTCTATGTGTTTAGATGACACATTCATGGAGTGGATTGTGGATTCATACATGTCTGTGTATTTGTTTGCAATGCTAATAGCAAGATTAACTTTGATTGCATACATGTCAGGTGCTATTACTTAACTTGGTGTAATCTAAGCATGTCTATGCGTTTAGTAGTTACATATGTCAATGTATTCACGAATGCCATACCCTAGAACGTTTATGCTTGTGCTTTAATGCTCAACCCATTAATGTGATGGACGATTGATAGCATGTAATTGAAGGCTATCCCTAGTTGAGTCTCCTTTAGCTTTAAACCCAACCAATAGGTTTTAGATTACATTAGTCAACCTTAGATGGACTAGGTCTTGGCTTTAAACCCAGTCAATAGTTTAGACACCAGGGTAAGATCGATCTAAGTCACCTAGAACCCTAAGTAACTAGCCTTAAAACCCTAGGTTATAAAGATCACGCCATACTCTAGGAGTTGATGCCTAGAGATAGACCTACACTGAGGCTTAGAGGATAATAAGGTGGTTAATTAGGAGTTTAGATGAGAGTAACCTAGATAATCCATCAAAGAACCCTAACAAGAACTAGTAAACACACATAAGCAAGTAGTAGTCACCCTAGTCCCTATATCTGGTGCAAGATTCCCCTTAGATTGCTTGATTCCCTCATTTTCAAACACACACACTTTATTTTTCTTGTCGTTAGATTAGGTTTATTTTCCTGAACTCCACTCAAACTAAAAACCCACAAAAATATTAGTAGTTTAGATCACAACACGTAGCTTTCTAGGTTGCACGTAGCTTAGGACCTCACATGTTGAGCCTCCCCGTAGATGAGCTCTCAGGGTGAGGCAATGAGTTAAATCAAATGTTCGTTGTTGAATGTCTTGGCTGCTCAAGAAGCTGTTGACAAATCAATAAAGACTTTCTCTAAAAACAAAGTTTTTTTAATTATAATTTTTTTTAATAAATGAAATTGAACTCTAGTTAAACAATTATCTAAATCAAACAAAATATAAAATAAAAAATAATAGAGATCTTGTGGTATTGTGCGAATCCAACTTAATTGTTTCTTCAATTTTTTGTATATATATTTTTTTAATTGTTAACTTTAATTTTTTTTAATCTTTTAATGTTGACTAACTATGTAATAGCAAACTGATAAAAATATTTTTAAAAAAATATACTTTTAATAATTTGATAAATTCTTTTACTAAAAAATGTGGTTAACCTTTAACCTAATAATCTAAATGATATAAATAAAAAGTGACATGTAAGACACTAAAAGAAAATGAAAAATTAATAAAAATTGAGATAGCTTACTATCCACAGAAATCAAAACATACATACGTACCATTTCTATGAGATTGAACCCACATTCTCACACTTAGATGAAATAATATCAATTACTTGAGCTATTTCTTAATCTAAATATATACACATTATTATTCAAATTCACACACTATAATAATAACAATAACAACAACAACAACAACAACAACAACAACAATAATAATAACAATAAGAACAACATTAAAAAACATAGTTTCCAACTGCTAACTTAGATGGTCTAGCCACGTACCGCTCTAACGTTGTTTTAAGACGTTGTATAGAATAACGTTATCAAATTATAAAACAAGCATTCGATTTGGACAGATCAAATTAGAACAGGAAATTATGTACCATCCTTTATAAATCACGATGGATTAATAAGATTATTAAGAATATATAGCAAAATTTATAGTATACTACCTTATTGCATTTTTCGTCTTTTGCTAGTTTCCATTATCCTCGAGGGTGGATAGCGTACGTAGAATTAGTGGCTCCAATAATCGACTCTCTGATCAAAACAAAATTGATGGCTTTAGCCACCTCAGCTCCTCACAAAAACATATCATCGGAAGAGATTTTTGAGAGCCACATGGCAAAACAAAGGCCTCAATTTCTCTACAAAAATCAAAGAGGAAATCCCAGAGCCAGCAAATGGACCAATGAGGCGTTGCTGAGATGTAGATATCGAAATCCACAACCCTCCCCAAGTTCCATATATAATATTGACTCTCCTTTACTCCTCCTCAACCACTTTGAGTAGACTTTTTCCCCAACAATATTAGCAACCAAGAACTTTCATATCATGGCAACTTCTGCAATTCAACAATCTGCATTTGCTGGGCAGACAGCTTTGAAGCCCCAGAATGAGCTGGTCAGGAAGGTTGGCAGCTTTGCAGGTGGCCGTGCCACCATGCGGCGTACCGTCAGCAGTGCTCCAAAAAGCATCTGGTAATTCCTAACTATTTCCTTCCATTTACATGGACTTCTGCAAGTATTCAATAGAAGTATATGATTATGTGAGGTAACAAAAACCCTGCATTCTGATTGAAGTATATGTCTCACCGCTAAAACATATTAGTGCTAACAAAAAGCATATTACTTACAATGGAAGGGAAATCAAGAAGAGAAATGGAAATATTGAAGTAGAAAAGTTACAGAAAAGATAAATGCTTCACCCTTAGTAACATAAGAGTTCTGCTTCACCGCTTCTTGTTGACTCGGCTATTATATTCTTATCACAGTTTCATCCCTGCATTACGATGTCCCATCTAATCGTTAAATGGCATGTCACCTAGTCTTGAGAGGTTGAACATTTCCTTTGAAGAAGTCAGCATCTAAGATCCTGCTTGCCTCTTCTCAAAAGAACACATATTATGATTTGGTCCCAAGACTTAACAGAAATAACATATTCACTTCTACGTTGTGAGTGGATTAATCTTAATGGCAAAGAAACTTTATAATTTCTTCAGAGACTGTTGTTTTTTTCCATCATTGTTGACTTGATATGTTAATTCATCAAAAGGTATGGACCTGACCGCCCAAAATATCTCGGCCCCTTCTCCGAGCAGACTCCATCATACCTCACCGGAGAATTCCCTGGAGACTATGGGTGGGACACTGCTGGACTTTCAGCAGACCCAGAGACATTTGCCAGGAACCGTGAGCTTGAGGTGATCCATTGCCGTTGGGCCATGCTTGGTGCACTTGGCTGTGTCTTCCCTGAAATCCTTGAAAAGAATGGTGTCAAATTTGGTGAGGCCGTTTGGTTCAAGGCTGGAGCCCAAATCTTCTCCGAGGGTGGTCTTGACTATCTTGGCAACCCAAACCTCATTCACGCTCAAAGCATCCTCGCCATCTGGGCCTGCCAAGTTGTGCTTATGGGCTTGATTGAAGGATACAGGGTTGGTGGCGGCCCACTTGGTGAAGGACTAGACAAGATCTACCCCGGCGGAGCCTTTGACCCACTAGGGTTGGCTGATGATCCGGATCAATTTGCAGAACTGAAGGTTAAAGAGATCAAGAATGGGCGATTGGCAATGTTCTCCATGTTTGGATTCTTTGTGCAGGCCATTGTTACTGGTAAGGGCCCAATTGAGAACCTATATGACCATGTTGCCGACCCTGTGGCCAACAACGCCTGGGCTTATGCCACAAACTTTGTTCCTGGAAAATGAGATAAAAAATATGTCAACGATGGTTTGTCTGTATCATTAATCAAATAGTGCATGGGGTTATGTCCCTATGAATTTCCCATCTGTATTAATGTAATACTTCGTGCAGAAACAGAAGTTCAGGATTCTCACTTGAATGTTTCAGGCCTCTTATCTCTGATATTCATTTTTATGTTTCAACATTGCCAAGCATGAGCATCTCTGGATATTAATTGATATTCTTGAGCTTGAGAGCAAATCTAATTATACCTACTTGATCGAAAAACTAAAAGAATATAAAAGATCTTCGTTCACTCCTTTATGTTGTCTCATTCGGCAGCATGAAGTGATTTAAGTTTCACAGTCCTCTCTGAAACCAGTGAAGATCGAAGACATTCATATAAGCTAGGAAGGTAACCTCCATTGACATATAGATTCTTCAAATAAAAAATCACTATACATTCACAGAAGAGTGTTTCGTGTATGAATTTTTAAACATTGTGCAAGTATAGTGACATCTTCCAGTTACTAAAAGATATCTAGCAGTGAATGAATAATAATATGACTCACATATGGATAAAAAGTCACTCAGTGGTTAGGTATAATTGGACCCAACGACTCGCATAAAAAATATCTAGCAGTGGACCTAAGGACTAGCAATAAAAGATATCAGAGGATTAATAAGAATATAACTCACACGTGGATGAAATATAGTTAAGTATAATTGGACCTACGGACTCGCCCATGAATGAAACAGTCACACATAGCTAGATATAACCGAACCAAAGGCCCAGCTCTGATATCATATTAAAGAATTTTCAGTTTTCAAATTGAAACTAATTAGTGCTAAGTGACATCTCCAATCGGGGAGGCGTAAGATATTTACCTAAATCAATAGGTCCTTGAAAATGTCTCACGTTAGCCCCAAGAAGTTGGTCTCTAGCAAGAAAAGTAAATGCTTGAGCTTGAGTGAGAAGGGCCTCCTCGTTTAGAATCCTATAAGGTGGCCTTGAATTTAATGAATTTCCTATGTCACACGAATAATATTCTAACAGTCCACTACAGTTTCATTTAGCAAAAACAGTTACTCTTCAGGTGGTGATTTCCATGTAAGATAGTTGTACAAAGAGTGGCCTTCAACCATGTTTCAACAAATAAGCCAAGATACAATGTTAAATAAGTTTCATACCGAGATTATTTTCTCTAACTAACAAGTGTTGCATCACAAGCCTTGAGCAATACAAGGTTGACTCTCTACAAATTCCAGTCCTACTGCAGTAGCCAATTGGCCAGGAGCTTAATATGCCTTCTCCCTCTGGTTTAATAATCGTACTAACCCAAATTTGAGTGTCCGTGCTGAAATTTTGCTTCCATGTCGTAACTTAATCCCAACCTCTACTATCTGTCCTCTTATTCCATTCCACTGCAGCATCAATAATCATGGGCCGTACTCAATACTCCAAGTAATTGCTTCATAGCTAGTGCCTTCCCCAATAACATTGATTTTAGTAAGAGAACATGAAATAATATTCTTGATTTTTCACCATATGCCGCAACGGAGTCCGAGAAATAAAATATCATCTTAATCAAGCTCTCATCCTGTAATTCCAGGTCGATATATCCATATCGGACAGCATGTAACTATAAAATTTTATTAATTTCAACTGTAGAAAGTTCAGCTTTATGACCTTTTAAATAAGAAATATAGGCAAAGCTCACACACACAAAAACACCAATTTTTGCATATAATAACCTACTCTTCTCAGTGAAGGGGACAGAGAGACAGTACATACATTGGTTGAGGAGTTATGACAAACTGGGAGCTAAGAAGCACGATACGCCGACACGATACGACACGCCTATACACCTTTTTTCAAAAAACTATGATACGATACGCTCAAGATGCGTTAAATAAAAAACACTTAAATTTTTATATATATTGGATAAATATCATTTTTATCATGAATATATTGCATAAAAATGTGAAGGTGCATAATTCAAGGTCAAACCTTTTCAGTGTTAATATAAGAAACTGAATCTTACATATATATATACATATGCATATAAAAAAAAAGAAAGAGGGAGGCAAACAATAGTCTCAGATTGATTTTTAGAATCTTCAATTCGGAGAAGAGGGAAGGAGGACGTCACATCCAGCAACGAAGGGATTTTATCCAATGTTATCTGCTTTCATTTTGAGTCTCGCAAAGATTAAGAAGAAACAAAGAGATTTTGGGGGAAAAAGAAAAGAAAATATGAAAAGCAAGGAAGAAAATATGAGGGTTGAACTTTCTTGGGAGAGACAGAAGGTGAGTCTTGAGAAGAAGCAAATTAAAACAATCTAGGGCTATGTGTATTTGAATGGATTTTTTTATAATTATTTTTGGATTTGTATTAGTGTCCCAAATAATTTTAAAAATTACAAAAAGAAACCCCGTGCTTGTCCCATTCCCGTGTCGGAGTCCGACACGTGTCTCACACGCGATACGTCATGCTTTTGAGGTGTCGGTGCTTCATAGACTGGGAGACACAGAGCTTCCTGCCCCGGTATATGTAACCATGCAAGTATTCTGAGAATAAAATTGGTCACCTATCCCCTCTTAACGAAAAGATAAATGACTTGTAAATATATTATCCAGATATTTCAACACCAGACCAATTAAACAAGACATCACCGCCAGTCCAGGCACTAGGAACTCACCAATAATCTCCACATGAGCACAAACCATTCTTGAAATGATGAAAACGACTATTATCTCTGACAATAATTTCACGGTCATAGATCTTAGAAACAAGCTTCGTAACTGAGTGGCAATCATGACAAACACGAAGGTTCTTCACTATACGGATAGCAGTCGGAGGCTTGACATTAATGAGGCCAAATGCAATAGCCAACCGCTCACTGTGGTTTTCAAGTTCAGCTTCCTTCTCTTTCTCCTCGTCAATAAACAGCAAAACTTGTGTTGTGTCAGGAACATAACCTGCATTCCTTAATTTTTCTCTCATTTCAGCCAACTTCAAATATATTACTTCAAATTGAGGAAGGGATTTATCCCCCACAGTAAACTCATGAAGCACACCTTTATGCTCTATCACACTGCACCCTGGCTCTTTTTTTATTCCTCTTTTCTTCATCATTCCTCTAGCTTGGGAAACTTTGCTCCACTGGCCTCCCACAGCATATATATTCGAGAGAAGAACGTAGGACTGCACAGATTCTGGTGCCATCTCGATCACATGTTTAGCTGCATATTCACCAATTTCTATGTTTCGGTGGTTCCTTGCACCACTGAGTAAACTCATCCAAATTATTTTGTTTGGTCTCATCGGCATGTTTTCCACAATATTTTTTGCTTCATCAAGCTTTCCAGCCCGACAAAGGAGATCCACCAAGCACCCATAATGTTCCACTGTTGGTTCTATTAGATATTCATTTGTCATCATATCAAAATACCGGCAGCCTTCATCAACCAAACCAACATGATTACAAGCGTTTAGCACACCAACAAAAGTAATTCCGTTAGGCTTGATCCCACTTCTCTGCATTTCAGAAAACAATTCAAGAGCATGACTGGCCTGACCGTGCATACCTAACCCAATAACAATAGCAGTCCAATGACCCAATTTCTTCTTCGGTATTGCGTGGAAAACCATTAAAGCACTCTCAATGCATCCACACTTGGAATACATTTCTATCAACACCGTACCAAGCACACCATCTAATTTAAATTTATACTGATTTTTCACCATGTAAGAATGCAACCACCTCCCTTTACTAAGCCAGGCCAATCCCGAAATTGCAGAAAGAGTGCTAACTAAAGTAACAACATTAGGCTCAACGTCAGCTATTAACATGTCGTGAAACATGTCTAGCGCTTTAGTGAATTTGCCATTCCATTCATAACCCGAAATCATCAAGTTCCAGGTAATTAAATCCCTCTCCTCCATTTGATAAAACAAACCACAAGCATATTGAACGTTCCCACTCTTCATGTATCCATTGATCATTGCATTCCACGCAGGCAAACCTTTGTTTGGCATTCTATCAAATAACTCCCTTGCCTCCTCAATTCTACCGCTTTTCGACAGGCCATCAATCAACAAAGTCCAAGAATAAGCGTCTTTGTCAGGCATTTGATCAAACAACTCTCGTGCACAATCAACTCGTCCGCATTTCACAAACCCATCAATCAACGCATTCCAGCAAACCAAATCTAAACCATTAACATTACTAAATCTGGTTCTATCAAAAAGTTTTCTAGCAGAATCAACATCACCACATTTGGAATAAAAACTAACGAAACTGCTATGGACAAACTTATCAAATCCAAACCCAATTTTCAAAGCTAAGCCATGAATCATTTTCCCTTCCTGAAGGGCACTTAGCCTGCCACAGGCCTTGATGACGCAAGGCAGAGTGAAAATATCAGGTAAAAAAGACGACCCAAGAAGCATATCACGGAAGAGAACAAGAGCATCTTGGGACCTGTGATTTTGCACACAGCATTTGATGAGAGTGTTGTAGGAGAAGAGAGTTTTGGGTTGTGGAATGCAATTGGTGAGAATGGTATAGGCATAGTGGAGATTATTGACGTTTGGGTGAGTGTAGAACGCTATGAGCCCTGAAGAGACTGAAGGGTTATTGTAAATGGAACAAGTCTTTACGGAGTGGGCATGGAGTTGGGCGACTAGTTGTTTTGCTGGGAGAGATGAGAGATTCAGATTTTGAGGAAGACACGCTTCAACGCTTGGATCCAATGCTGTGATTTTAATCATCTTCTATGGTAGTAGACTGGACTAGTACTTGTTTGTTAACTAATCACTACATAATTATGCTTTTTCTTTAGTTTTCTTAAATTCTGATTGATCAACTGTCATCTATGACTTGAAGCCTGTTTAGATTGAGTTTTTTTTTTTTTTTTTAATTATATTAAATTTATAATAATTATTTAATTTAACTTAAAAAAATTAAAATTCAAAAAAACTCAATGCAGTCTTTTTCGAAAGTTAGAATTTTCAACGTTTCTCAAATGTTGTTAAATCCAAACGGGCCCAAAAGAGACTGAGACAATTTGTAGAAGATATCAGTTCAACGACTACTACTCTGCTGATACGGCAAACGACCCGGGCTTGGCCCAGCCCGGTCTGGATGTTATAATGTTGCGTCTAAGTTAGGCTGGGCTGCGCTCATATATATTAGTTGGGTCTGGAGTATGTGGGCCCGTACTGGTCATAGTTCAGTTCGCAAACATTCCAGACCAGATGTCCAATTAGATCTAGATGGTTGGCCCACATGGGCCTTACCGCTAAGCCATTGGAAATTTTAAATTTATTTCCCCTATTTTTTTAAGCCCCAACAACAATGTAACTCTGGAGATTGGCAATGGAATGAATAACTTAGGGTATCCGGCATTCACCATCCGATTAAAATTGGATAAAATTCGTCCTTTTAAGAACTGGAAATGAATCTGGAACGATTAAATATACCCATAAGGGTTTGAGATGGAATTGAGATTGACCCCCGGGTACCCGCATTCCCAAACCCTATTATATATATACATATATGTGCATATATGTGTGTGTGGATAGGTGTTTGAGATGTTTCGGGAATGGGAATCCCATTTAATTTTTATCTGGGTTTGGGACGGAAATGGGAACTGGGATGTTATCTGGACAATGGGTTTGGGATTGTTTCATGGGCAGGGTACTCGTCCCGTTGCCATCCCTATGTAACTCCTTAGTTTAAGGGATAAAATAGAAAATATTCAATTTTGATAACTCTATAAATACCCTCTTTTTCACCATATCAGCTACATAATCAATTTTCTCTAGAATTTTCTATATAACTCTTTCAGGTCTCGATTCTCTATATCTCTACACAGTTTGCATTAGTGTTAAATTCATTTTCTCATTTAGTTTCAAGTTTTTAGTTATCTTCATTCTCCAACAATTATATCCTAGTTTTTTACAACTTCAAATTATTCAAGATTTCAAGTCTTCATCAATTAAGGATTGGGGTACCAATCATTTTATTATTTGTTTGTTACCTTTCTTACATAATTTCAAACTAATTTGTGTTCATTACTATTTTATTTAATTTTATTACATAATGTATTATTATTTGTATTATGTTCTATCATAAAATTAATATTCTGAAAGTGTCTTCATCTTCACATCATTATTTAAATCATCACAAATAAATGTAAATATCTATACATATTAGATTTTTACCCCGTGTCTTGTATATAGTGAGTTATTATTAATAATAATAATAATAACAAAAGACCAAAAAGTGCTCTATTGATTGAGAAAAATTAGTATTATGTAGTAAAAAATGTATTAAAAATTTAAAATTGAGAATAAATGAAAGTTAGAAGTATATACACACACACACACTAGCCTAACACCCGTGCTATTCACAGGCTGCAAATATATGATTGGTTTTCTTTTTTCTAAATAGAGTTTTTTTATATTACTAAACATTGTAATCAAATTATATTTTAAGAATTAAATAAATGTAGATTCGTATAGAAGTTAAGACATTAAGAATACTAATATTTACAATAGTGGCACATTGTATTAAGTAAAATATACAATACATAAGTAAAGAGAGTATATTAATGAAATAAAACAATTATCTATCACAAATTTTAAAAGATTTCTTTGTATACAACGTTTTCAGTTTTGTTGGAATGCAATCCTTTTCTCTATATATACTGCACCTATATAAATTTGACAAATCAAAAATTGAAAAGAAAAGTTAGAGTTTAGTGGATAGGTTTCAATTAATTGAGAAAAAAATTAAAACAAAACTATAAAAATAAAAAAAATTATAAAAAGAAAAATAGTTAAAAATAGATGTCAAGGCTTCCTCAATCTTCAAGCATGTCTTCCAAGCAGAGCCTTCCATCTAAAGAACTCCTTGGCAATATTTGCAGGTGCCCTTTACTTCCATATTTTTGTATTTTTATATATGAGATATAGTTTCTAGTTTATATATTTATATTTATATATGTGCATATATATGTCTATGGGATAATTGGTTGCTTTATGTAAAGTAGAAAATCTGCTGGTTTGCTGGCATTTGAAATTTGGATGTGTAATGTGGTCGAATTACTATGTTTTTAAAGTGCAAAGTTGGTAAAAATTGGCTTGAAAAGGCACCATAAATCTAAAGGGAGAAAAGAGCAAAGGAAATTGAAAATGGAACTGACTTTTACAAAGAAAAATCAATTAAAATATGTATAGTAATAAGAATAACAAATCACATGGAAATTTTAATAAAACATTGAATAGGAAAAAACAAAAATAATTCTAAATAGATAATTATCATCATTACATCAATTTTATTGTCTTTATTTTGTATCTTTCAAAAGCAGAACCAAAAATCATTCATCTATCTAGCAAGTGCACAAAATAAACTAACTTTTACACAAAAAATAATTAAAAGGGGTATAGTCATGAAACTATCCAATAGTTTTATAGATAAGAACACACATAAAGAACACAAATGAATTCTGAAAGATAAAAAGTAAACGAAATATTAAGATGAGATGAATACTGGATATTGAGCTATCTAGGAATCAAGGAATACCCCTTATCTCGCAAGTCAGATGTGATGTCAATTTTTTCCTTTTTCTGTTGCCATGATAAAAACTCGGTTTAATGCTGTGATAAAGTGTTTTCAGACTAATTCAGGAGGAGAGTTTATTAATCATTCGCTACAAACACTATTTCAAACAAATGGAATTCATCATAGAATTTCTTGTCCTGGTACACCAAAATCGAATGGATTGGCTGAAAAAAGAACATCGGCATGTTGTTGAAATAAGATTAACTACGCTTGCTCATAGTAATTTGTTGAAAAAATATTGGAACTGTGCCTTTTCCACTTCTGTTTACTTGATCAATAGATTGCCATCTTCTGTCCTTGCCCATCAATCTCTTTCTTTACTTCTCTTCGGGCATGAACCTGGCTATACCTTTTTACGAACCTTTGGGGCTCTCTATTATCCATGCTTAACACCATTTGGTCAACAAAAGCTTGATCTCAATACTTGCATGTGCATTTTTCTAGGATGTAGTCCGAGTCATAAAGGTTCCAAATGTCTTGACTTAAGTACGGGCAAAATTTTAATCTCCAAAAATGTCATTTTGTATGAGATTAATTTTCCTAGTATTTAGCAAGTCTTAGATTTTAATTCTGTGCAGCAGTCTTTTACTTTTCAGTCCTTTCCTAACTCGGTGTCAAGGGGATCAAACTCTTTAAGCTCTCACACTGTGTCATCTAATGTTGAGTATAATCATAAGTCACTGATATGCCATCTCACAGCACAAGCCTAAATAGCCCACAAGTGCATGGGTCATGTATAGTATGGTGTGTGCAAGTGCGAGGTCGAATCCACTAGGAGGCTTAATGTGCAAGGTGTCCTAAGTTATATACGTCCTAAAAGGCTATGTGTTGAGTCCCTAAACTATAATCTTTTTGGTGTTTTTAGATTGAGCGGAGCCTGAGAAAGATAAATCTAAGCTAAGAACAAGAAAATAAAAAGGTCGGGTGCATATGTGTGTGTGATGGGGGAGTCAAGCGATCTCAGGGGATGCTAACACATAGAAAGAGGGAATAGGGTGATTACGGCTTGCAAATGGGTGATTACTACTTCTTGTTAAGGTTGCTTGATGGATTAAACTTGGTTGCTTTGTTCTAGACTCCTAATTAACCTCCTAATTACACCCTATGCCTCAGTGCAAATCCGTCCCAAGGTGTCGACCCCTAGGGCCATGGCATATGGTCTTTATGACTTAGGGTCATAAGGTTAGCTAGTTAGGATTCTAGGTGACTTAGATCGATCTAACCCTAACGTCTAAACCAGTGGTTGGATTTAAAGCCAAGACCTAGTCCGTCTAAGGTCGACTAACCTACCTTGAAACCCATTAGTTGGATTTAAAGCAAAAGGAGACTCGACCTAGGCTAGCCATTAGTTGTACACCACCGATCATCATCACGGTAGCGGGTATTAACGTTTGAGCACAAAGTAAACACATCTAGGGCATGGCGTTTGAGAATATTCTGGAGTAATCTACTACTAAGTACATAGACATACTTAGATTACACCAATTTAAGCAATAGCACTTGACATGTAAGCAACAAAAGCTATTTATGTTATTAAGTATGTAAACACACACATAGACATGTATATAAGCATATCCACTTCATGCAAACATCACACAAACACATAGATATGCTCATACAATGATTTAGAGATGGTTAATAGCATAATAGACTTCAATATACATATGTGGCATCATTGAGGCATTTCTACAAATACATAGACATGAATGTAAATTTGCCAATCAAAACCCTTATTACAAGCACACACACACACACACATATATACATATATCCATCGAATACCCATAACAATAATGTAATAATCATTCATAATACAATAGTAAATCACCCTAGATAGCTCTAATCAAACATAAATTAACTTAGGATAAAAGAGAGACAAAGGGGCTACCCTTTTATCCAAAACCATATCTTTACAATCCAAGAGCTATGCCCAAATCTTTGTGTTTGATCCTCTTAGAAGCATGATTCTTAGTGCTAAAATGTGTTTACAAGTGAGTGTTTGAGGTGGGTTTAGGTGGATTTAGGGTTTTAGGAAGTGGGTGTATGAATATGGGGTGAAAGATTATGCAATTGCAGCAAAATTGAGCCTTTAAATAGTTGCAACACATTACCGGTTGACCTGCAAATGGACCAGCACTAGAGCTTAGGTGACCGGCACAAAATGGGGCTTTCTGGTTCTACAGGTCGCCCCTTGCCGGTCAATCAGCAAATCCTGGGAGTGACTGGTAGAAACAGTGTTTTGCCCATAACTCGCTCATTTGGCTCCAATTCACGCACCATTTTTTCTATGGCTTTGTCCCACTTCCAGGGATCTCCTAAGCCATTTTTCTTCATCTTTTACACCCTATAAACATGTCCAAACTTGGTCCATGTCCTCTTTGGTGGCAAGTTTCAAATTTGGCTCCCGTTGCGCTCAGTTTTGCCCGGTTACTTTGTTCTTCAACCGGAAGTTTCCAAATGCAATATTCTTGCTTTCTTCTCACACAAGAATCCTTTGGCTTGGGTTCATCATCACATCTTCATCCTTTTGAGCTCCAAGCATTGTTCCAAATCTCACCTAAAAGCATGAGAAATAGACACTTAGTGTAGCATTTTTCCTATAAACTCAACTTTGTACACTTATGTCCTTGTATGCTCAAATATAGTATAAATACTATACTAAGGCCTTCTAATAACCAAAAAACACCTCTAAATAGATATAGGAATACAATGCAAAATCACACACGAAACCAACACATCAATCACAACCAGAGAATCTTAAACCTAGCAGTTTGCCTCAACATGGTGATTCTAGTCATGTGCCTTAAGCTTCAACTCCCATGTGGTAGGACAAGGATGATTTACATCCCAATTAACGATCTAATACTTACCTTTCACAAACTGACAATTCAACTAATTATCGAGCTTTGGATGACTCTAGGGTGTTGTCTTCACATGCTCATGCTTCAAGCAATGCCACGTCCACTTTTGGACAAAATGAGACCGAGATGACTGTCACAAATTATACTTCTCCGCTGCGGACACATTCAATGACTACTTGTTCAATGCATGGTATTTTCAAACCTAAAGGTTTGCTTAGCACTCGATATGCTATACATTCTATTCTAATTGCTTCTACAACTAATTTACCTATTGAGCCATATAATTTTACTCAAGCACAAAAAGATCCTAAGTAGAGAGCAGCCATGCAAGAAGAGTTTAACTCTTTAATTGATAATCGCACTTGGTCTCTTGTGTCACCACTTGTTGGTACAAATGTTATAGGATGTCATTGGATATTCAAAGTCAAACAAAAATCTGAGGTACTTTGGAAAGATAAAGAGCACAGTTGGTAGCCAAGGGTTACATGTAGCAGCCTAGATGTGGCAATGATGACACATTCAGTCCGGTGGTTCGTGCAAGTACTATTACACTGATTTTATTGTTAGCTATATCTCAAAATTGGCCTTTAGGTCAACTCAACACAAATAATGCCTTTTCACATGGAGATTTAATTTTGTGTGTAAGCTTCACAAGTCTTTGTATTGCTTAAAATAGGCCCCTCGCACCTAGTATGAGTTTTAACTCCTTTCTTACTTCATGTGGCTTTGATCATTCTCAGCATGATGCCTCTTTGTTTATCTATCGACAACAGAATAATATCTTGATCCTTTTTATTTATGTCGATGATATAGTTCTCACTGGGAACTCTTTAATAAAAGTTGCGCAATTTATACTGGTTCTTTCAAAATCCTCTACCATGAAAGATCTTGGCAAACTTCATTATTTCTTGGGCATGGAAGTGCATTATTCTACTAATATACTCTATCTTACACAAACAAAGTATGCACTTCAAATTCTATATCAGTTTGGCATGGACGGCGTTAAACCCCTCTACTCCACATGCAGGGATAAGATTAAGTGCTACAGATGGAGATGTATTTTTTTATCTAAGTGAGTTTCAACAACTGGTTGGTGCATTACAATATCTTACATTAACGAGGCCAGATATTTCATATGCTATTAATTTAGTATGCCAGTTCCTGCATAAACCAAGACACCTCATCTCATTGTTGCTAAATGCCTTCTACGGTACATTAAACGTACTCTCACAGAGGGGTTGGTCTTTTCTCCATCCAAAGATTTTACAGTCATTAGCTATACTGATTCTGATTGGGCAAGCTATTTATATACTAGAAGATCTACCATAGGATGTCCAGTTTTTTTGAGATCCAATTTAATATCTTAAAGTGCCAAGCGACAGCCAACTATTTCAAACTCTAGTTCAGAGGCGAAATATCAAGCACTTGCATCCTTTGCATCTGAAATGTTGTGGGTTTTACATATTATCCATTTTCTTGGAATCCCTTTAGAGGCCATGCCCAAGGTCTTCTGTGACCATGTGAGCACTATCTATATGGCGACCAACCTAATAATACATAATAGGAGTAAACATATTGAGATTGATATTCACTTTGTGCAGGAAAAAGTCAAAGCCAATGTCTACAAGCTCTCTTATATTCCTATTGAGACACAACTTGCTGATGTTTTCACGAAGCCATTATACAAATGCTGCTTTGAGGAATTGAAGGGCAAGTTGCCAGTGGAAACCTACCATCAACTTGAGGGGGAAGGGTGTTAGGATGATGATATTCTCGTGTGTGAAAAGCACAATTTGCATATATTATAAGTTAGGTAAGCATTTATATTGTAAATATTCACTTACCATATGTGTGGAAATTACCACATGATTTCCGGCCTTAGATTACACCTAATTGATGCTTTTCTTGTATATAAAAATCTACTCGTACTTTGTATCAAAGTGTGAAGCAATACAAACTCTTTCAATATCATTTAAACATAAATACACAATATTCATCTAAATTAGTTTCACATTATTTATCATATTTTAGCTATGTACTCAATCGTACTTCTGTACTATCCATTAATAAATCCTGATTTTGTACATCATGTTATAATACAAATATATGATTCTAATAAATTGAATATTTTCTTTTTTTCATCTTTTAGTTGTGTTTCATTAGACATATTTTAATTATGTCGAATTGGTCTAAATAAATCTGTTTCCTTCAATTTGAGAAAACATCGTGACCCATATGCCTACTCTCACACCTTCTGTTCTAAATGCCCTTACCCGTGCTAACTCATGCTTTTTTTGTATCATGTGCTTAACACATGAAATTTCAGTAATTTCTTAATAAAAATTTGTCGAAAAAGGCATCCAACTTAAAAGAAATTCAAGGATTAGAAGACTCATTTTTCCTATAATTCAAAGATGTCCAAAGCCTTTAATTTATTTTTATATTTATAAATAAATTTGACCAATTTATAAGTAAAACCAAACACCTTCCTAATACGCCACGTTGAAGGCACAACAACCCAACTTTTACTTGTAGTGCTATCATGAGTTTGCACTATATTTTGGAAGCAAAAGTTCCACATCAATGCCTTATTTTGCCAACTAAAACTTTTTTGAGGAAGTATACAAATTCCTTGTTAGGTATAATTTTAGAATGAAATACTTATCTTATTGGTATTTTATATAAAAAAAATATGATTTACTTTGAGTTTTTACAAAATGCTTATGATAAGAAGTCTTATCTATAATTGTAAAAAATAAGTCAAGGATATATTGCTTATATCTTATAGGATAAAAAGTATGATTTGTTTTAAATTTTCATAAGATGCTTATGATAAGATGCTTTATATTTATCAGATAGAAAGAGACAATTAATATTACCTCCTTCACATTAATTAAATAAGCATTTTCTTATAGTAATCTTATTCCAAAACATAGCAAATATATATATATATATATATATATATATATATATATAAAGGCTCACTAATTTCATGTGCGATGTACAAAATTGATTAAAATTCTCTCATATTGATATGAGAGATATCCTGACCATTCATGGGTGAGTAAAAATATCTCAACCATCCATGTTAAATTTTTTCAAAAAATTTTTCCTCTCTTTCATTATCCACTTTTTTTAAGATTTTTTTTAGATAACTTTAAACAACACATTAATGGTATTAATATGAGAAACGTCTGATAAAAGAGAATCTTGATCCGTATAAAACACAATCTATTCAAAAGACTGATAACTTTTTGGAATTGGCCAAGATTAGGAGTTCATACATATCTCCATGTTTACCCATTGATTCACATAAATATATATATATGATGAGGGAAACGCACATAGTTTTTACCGGCAATATAATGAACCAACTCTTAACAATATATTAATTATGATATCATTATATTAGATATGGCATAGTAATAGCCAAAAAAATAAAATGTAAAATGATAACATAATTTTTCTAACAACTACAATGTTGCATTCGTTAAAATTCATTAAATGATCTTACAAGTATAGAAGTTAACTATATTTGTAGATTCTAACATTAAAAATAACTCAAACCCCAAACTATGAGTTAAGACAATGTGTCAACACTATTTTTTCCCTTTTCAAATACAAACTGTCACAAGCATAAAAATTGACAGACTGATGCACTTGTGATCCGGTACCAAACAGCTATTCTTGATCGTTTTTTCCCAAAAAAAATAAATAAATAAACAAAAACAATAGATGTTCTCCCTTGGTAGATTAAATAATTGTGTGCTTGATGACATAGAGAAGCAGTTTTTTTCTTAAATATGTCATTAATGGAGACACTATATGACGAAACATTATTGCATTTTATGTCATGCTTTGTGTTTAAAGCTCCAACTCTACAATTGAAATTTTTATTATAAACTTAAAAAATAATTGTTTTAAAGTATTAGTGTATAACATATATTGGCCAAAAGCAAAACCGGACAAGTTGGCAATGTTGCAACCAAAAATAGACCCAGATAACAATAAGGTAATAAGTGCAAAATTTTAATGGAAACAAGCATGAAGAAATTAAATACTTTCAGAGTACAATTTGATAAAAATCCCAAATGAGAATTGCAACCAAAACCATATTGTAGCTTCTTTTCAATAAGTGATCGTATGGCAAGAAAAATAAATTCACCTTGTAATTTTAATATACAATCTGAACAAAAAAAAAAAAAAAAGATATACTACTTGGATTTCAAAAATAGAAGAATAATGTTTGCATACTAAGTTAATTCAAAGTTTAAGGATTGGTTTTTAATGTTAGAATGCTTAATTATGGTGAACTTTCATTTTAGTAGGATCATTAAATGAACTCAAAAGAGTGCAATACTTCAACTATTAGAAAAAACAAAATTAAAACTCATCCCATTTATAACTAAACACAATCATAAAAACACCCCTTGCAGACAAAGCCAATCGTCATGAAAATGAAATGTTCGTCATATTCTTCTTCTAACTAATGATCCCTCGCCTAAGAAGTAATCAATGCTATTTAGTTAATTAGCAGATGTGGTTACAAAAATATGGATACGATGCTATTGTGGTCCAAAGTCCCATAAATGAATAGTAGCATCACTTGAACAAGCAGCAATGTGCCTGTGATCAGCAACCATGGCATGAACTTGGACTCTCTCCCTTAAATCATACAGGTATTCTCCTCCTTGCTCTATCCCCCATACTCTAAAAATGTCACCACCAATGCACATAATTGCATACCCAGCAGCGTTTATGCAACCAAACGCCCCTCTCTGGGAGGCACCCCTGACGGTGAACCTGCAAACCTCCTCGAAATTGCGGACACGGCGGACACTGGCGCGGCCGCGACTGTCCACTATCACAAACAAGTCATTGTTGGCATCGACAGCGCCTACTATGAGCCCCCTTGGAAATGGCTCCTCGTTTAACACCAGACCCAGATGATTTCTTAGATCAAATTCCATGATTCTGAGACCCGTGCAAGCTATGGCCGATTCATGACTTGTAATTCTAACTCGGCCAATAAGTTGGGTCAGTTCAGCCAGCAAATGCCAACCCATTACGGCTTCAGGATCAGTAAATGCGCCACCAACAAAAACCAGCTCCTCGGTGTCGCTGTTCCACACATGAAAGGCACGATCAGGTACACCTGTGGCACGTGGTACACCAAAAGAAAAGAATAATACATTGTTAATATGAGAAATCTTGCAAAACTGAAACCATGCATGCATGTAATACTTATCATAAGTGATTGATTTCAAAAATAAGCACTAACCTGCGTAGAGGCCAACCCACCAGCGGTTAGAGCCGGTGAAGTCCACCAAAGCACCATCGTTGACTACGTCACCTAAATGCGCCCTACGCGGTGGAGGTGCAGCGTTGATGTCTGCCACATGAATGTCACCATCAACAGAAGCGAAAACAACATGGGTTTCGGACAGGACAATCCCAGAAACAGCTCTAGAGAATCGGCCGAGGCGGTCGCGCGGATGAGGGTAGTAGGTGGACAAATGGAGTCTGCTGGCCAGATGAAATAGGCGAACAACACCGTCCGCGAATCCAGCAGCAAGGTATTGGTCGGAGAGCGCCATGCGACGACAAGAGAGGGTATCGGTGTTGTTGTCATTGGTGTCCGTGGGAACAAAATGAAGGGTGGTGTAGACATATCTACCGATGCGGAAGTTGTTAGATGTGAGATGGTGATAAACGTATTCTTCACGCCAAGTGTTGTGAGTAAGGCGGTCACGGTTCCAAACATGGCGTGTTAGGTTCTGCCAAAGGAGGCCTGAATCCGAAACTGCCCGCCATGTTCTGCAAACCTGCACCACACAAGCACACGCATTTTGCAGCTCAAGTGGCCCAGGGCTTGTTGTTTGTGTGTACATATATATATATATATATATATATATATATGTGTGTGTGTGTGTATGCAAACATGAATAATTATTAACCATTGAAAGTCTTTTGAGAACCCTATTCATGAAATTAAGTTAACAAGTGATATAATTGGTCTGAGAACTAAAGGGGAGATAATTGAATGGTAAAAGGACTTGCCAAAAATAAGTAAGGCAGAAAGCTGCTGCCTGAAATAATCCCATTGTTATTTACTCCTTTAAAAGACGAGGAAAGTGACATTCTTCGGTCCTTCTATGACACAGTGAAAGCTCCTCTGTTTGTTGTTTGTTAATAGATATGTATAGTCAATATAATAACATTTTATATTGGCTTCCTTGGTCCAAAAAGGAAGTTCATAATCTCATAAAAAATAATATAAATTCAATTTATGCTATCAATCTTTTTTTAATTTTTTTCGCCTAACAGTAGACATAGCGTGATTTGAATCCACAACTACTTCTAGAGTAGAAATACCTATTTCTTACCAGGTCTTCGCATATACTCTATATATGTACAGCATTAGATAAGGATCCATGGGACAAAAAACCATATAATAATATTCCACAAGTCAGGATCTTTTTTTAATTCTTGAATCATTCACACTAAAACTAAAACGCTTACCACTTAATCACTAAATTTTTGTATAACTTATTCTCCTACGTGTTACGTTATGGTAAACAGAGTCTGTTGGCATATTATTTTTCCTTTTATATTATACAGAGGGAAAGCACGGGGTTGCAAAACCGAGAGAGAGAGAAAGGAGAGTGTAATGAATGCATGCGAAATCCAATCGAGAGCAGAGTCTCCATGCGCGTAAATTAAGCTTTTTAATTTATTGACAATGCTGCATGATCTGCTGCTGCTACTGCTGTGTGTCATGGGAATCCAATCCATCACTCACTAGATTATCTGCTGCTGCAATTGCTAGGCAGGCATGCTGACCGCGTCCCGGCAAGCAAAAGAGTTCATAGTCCAGATACAGCTCAGAAGTAGTGCAAAAGGGTTTTTTTCTTCTTCTTTTTGTGTGTTGGTATGTGTGTGAAAAGAAAGTAAAAGATAGAGAGGTGTGAGAATCAAGGTGGGGTCAGAGTGTTGTCAGTACTCTCCTATATATATACATATATATATAGTAGTAATAGGTCTCTAGATTAGATATATAAAAGTAGCAGCTATTAGGCACTAGTTGTAAATTAAATTCGACCTGTCTTATATATATAGCTGCTGCTGCTGCTGCTGCCGTTGCTATCACACTTATATATATATATACCTATATATATATAAAGACTTTGCATGTATATAGTACTGACCCATGCTAAAAAGACCCAGACTGACATCTTTCTTCTTTATAATGGCGCAATCCAGGTTAGAAGATAAGGTACGTTAAGTACAAAATCGGACACTATTGATACAGAACTATTTTTGGCATTTTCCTTCAAAAATATTTTAAAAAAAAAGAATCGAAATTAATATTTGCATATTTTATTAGTTATCGAAAAATAAAAAAGAAACATGCATGTGTTTCTCATTCATCTTCCTCTTTTAAATCCAAATAACCAAAAACAAGAAGAAAACTGAAAAGCCAAAAGCCCATCTATATACATATATATATATATATATATTACACGTTTTAAGTGAAAACTGGAAAAATATAAGAATATATCTATAGTTTATAGTTTAGTAAAATCTGACAGAAGCAAAGAGATTGACTTTGAAAGTTAAACTGAAAAGAGTGGAAGTCTCAAGCTGTTGGTGGTGCTAGAAATCAGCGATGGAAAGACCAAGTAAGACAAATACTATCGATGGTGGTCCATGCACACACACAAATACTATAAACAGTATCCACATGGAAATAAAACTAATGCTCCTCTTGAGTATAAAATTATTACTTTAATTTCGAAATTTAAACTAATTAAACTGATTTATTAAGAATAAAATGTTAAAGAAATTCAATTAAAACATTGTTTAATTCTCTCAATGACCAATAAAATATGAGAATTACAAAAATTCATTTCATCAAAAGACACTTCAATAATCTCATATGTAACATGTATTATTTTTATATCCAGTTATAAATAAAATAAGTATTTTTAACGATAAGACAAACTTAAAACACATGAAAAAAACACATGAAATTACATGTTTGAACCTTTTTGTTTTATAATAAAAGAAATTTAATTAATAAAGATCGATCATCAAATCAATTAACAAAACTTGACCACCATTTAATTAACAAAACTTGACCACCATACCAAATAATAAATTTTGAATATGGATAACGTTTTTCATATCGAGTAACAAATAAGTTTGGGGGCACTCTTTTAGGTATTTGATAGATAGAGGACGAGAAAGAGACAGGAGAAAAGATGGCTTTCCCTTTCTCTCTCTTTCATTTCCAAGAAAAGGTATCCTTGAGCCAGCCTCGTTAAAAGCATCGAAGAATCTTCACTCCCTATACAAAGCAAAAGCAAAGTAGTTGCAAGTTGCGATATCCCTTCGCCTCTCCCAATATTTTCATCTGTGACACATCACGACGTCAAAGACTGACCCAGTGAGTTGTGATGACCGCGTTCTCTACCCTATATATTATTCGTACAATTTTAAGATTTCCTTCTTTTTCTCTTTTTTATTCCTTTCCTTCCTTCCTGGTGTGTTTTTTTTTCCCGACGATCTTCCTGGTGTGTTTTTATACCCACTTGTATTTGCATTACATATTATATAATAACATAGCTAGAGAGCCAGAAATGAAAAATATTAGCTTTTATTAAGTATAATAAATATATATAATCAAATCTTCTTTATAATAAATATATATAATCAAATCTTCTTTATAGGCTTAAATTTTTAGATAAAGTGTTAATTTAATATCATATCAAGATCTAAAAATCAAATGGTCTCAAATACAAAACCTCCGTCGTTCATTTAAAAATATTAAATTATTCAAGTACAAATTATAAACAAACCGCATTATATGTTAAGGACACATTAAATACAATAAATAAATATAACTAAATTTTTTTATAAACTCAAAACTTTTTAGTCGAGGTTAATACCTCCAATTGCTTTTACTGTTCCCACTGGTACTATTTCTTTCGAAGTCAGAGTTTTCAAAACGATCATTTTTTTAACGTAGTTACTTAATAGGTCGAACGTTAAGTCTTTTTGCCTTTGGTACGCATTTCTACATACATATATCACTGCATAGAGAGATCTTTTATCCGATCTTTTTACCCGTCTTTTGTGAAGTGACCGCAAGATCCATGAGTACTGGGCTCTAGACCGATCCTCATTTCGACTTTCTTTTCAACTGCGCCCTAAGCCTACTACTTGCCCTCATTTTTCAAAGGAAGAAAATAGCACGTACATACATACCTATATATATATGTGTGTGTAACGCGCCTATTTCACTGTATACAATATGAACCTAATCGTTCTTTTTTGGAATCACTCAAGGGTTCGCTTTCCTCATTGATAACATTACTACGTTGTATGTATGTATGTATATATATAACACTATATGCATTGTTAGTTTTTGACCATCTTCAACCAGAATATATTCATCTTACAAAGTGGCTACACTGGATTGATTTTGTAGTCGGAGTTGAAATTATGATGATACTTGGTCTACTTGAGATGACCGTAGGAGAGGCGTTTCAAAAATTCAATTTTAATTGAAAGCGTGAGTTTACCAAAGAACCTATCCTACCCTACACTACCTACGTACCAAAGTACAAAATGTTCTGAACCAAGTTATTTTTATTTGTTTATTTATTTAGTTTAACTTATAACAACCCAAAAGGACAGTAAATGTTTTGACCAGAAATATTGCCTAGATCCCAAAGAACGACAGGAATCTTTTGGAAGTTTTTGTGTCTTCAGATCAAAAAAACAAATAAAAAACATGTGCCTATATGCACATTCATAAACTTAATAGTACATGTAATTGTTGCTGCATTCTTTTAGTAAAATATATATGAACTGTTAATATTAAAAAAAAGTCATAGTGTGACTGAGAAAAATGCAATAGGGAAGTTTACACAGTTCTTTACCTACCTAAAAAAGAGGATGACGCAAAGAAATTGAATTCAATTCAAAAAGCAGACTTTTTCATCGATCATATAGACCAACACACCATTTGGAGAAAAAGAAGAGCATTCCGGAAATGGACAATTCTTTGATGACAAAAATAGCCGCTACTTATTGAGTTTCCCATAACAGGCAAAAAAATGTACGTAAATGTAGTAAAATCCAAAAACACAACAACGTCGTCCAATGAAATCTTGGCTCTACGAAAGACTTTTAGAATGCTGGAGGCTACGTACGCCCCCCTCCCCTCCACCCCCAAAATAAAAAAATAGAACCCAAATGCTCCTCAAAGATATTCATGATCATAAATAAATAAATAAATATATATATATATATATATATATATATATATAGAGGCGCCACCACAAATAGGGATCAATGTAATATATAAGGCCAATATATAACTTCTCCATTAGACCATTTCATAATCACAGCTGGGGGCTGGTCAAAGATATGGACTATCTAAGATTAATAATGAGTAGCATATCCATGAAATGATGGACTATTGAGTGAGACATGGTGTAGGATTTGTAGCTTTGGCATGTTCTTAATCGATGATTACGGATGGTGACAAAAAAAACCCCTTGAATTCATCCTTTTCTTCAGGCACAATCAAACAAAAGCTATCACAATAAACACACAAACAACATGAATAAAGAAAATTTGAAAGAGAGAGAGAGAGCTGTATAGCACACCTGAAATAGGTTGAAAAGAGCTGGTGCTGCAGCAAGACGGCCAATGGAGCGAGAAGCATCAACCGCAATCTGAAAGGCAACTGCTTCCACAAATGGCTCCGGCCATACTCTGTTGCCGGAGCGTCTGCGACTTCGCCCTGACGACGTTGACATATATATCTCTTTTTCTTTTTCCTTTTTTTTTCTTTTTCTTTTTGGGTCTCTAGCTACCTAATTTTATATAATAGCAACCATGACTAATAAAAGTAGGAGACTCGACAAGTTAACAAAGAAGACTATATATACATATATATATATATATATATATATATATATATTTCAAGAGATGAGACTAGCAAAGGGAAAGCAGAAATATCAAGAAATAGAAAGAATGAGAAAGAGGGTCTCAAGAAAGGTGAACATAGAGACGATAGTTTCAATTGATATACCCACAATCATCATAGATATGCACATCTGATGATCTTAAAAGAAATACTAATTAAACATGAAAGTGGAAGAGAGAGATATATAAGTGCTATATAGGTAGAGATATGCTGATAGATTTCTGATGGTTTAATTTCCTACTCTGCAACAATTGCTGCTGCCGAGGAACCCTTTGTTTTGTTTTGTTTTTGGAATAAGCTGCACGTTGAAGAAGAGCGAAGCAATGAGAGTGGGTGATAAACAAGTGCCTGGAGGTGTATTTAAAGTGACCGCAAGCTTCTTCTCAGGTGCTTTGTGACCTGTTCACTCCATGTCTAATTGTCTATCAGTCTCACACGCTCCGCCAAATTAGCTATCGGTTATAAGAAATATATGCTTTGAATTGTTTTTTTTTTTTTACGAAAAAATACTTTTTAAAAAAAATTATATTAAATTTGTAATAACTATTTGATTCAGTTTTTAAAAAAGCTAAAATTTTAAAAAAAGTTCAAAATAATTTCTCAAATTTTTTGAAACCAAAATTTTTAACTTCTTAAAAAAAATTATTTTTTAAAAACTATTAAAAAAAATACTTTTAAAAAAAGTCAATCTAAACGGGTCCATAATATTGTAAACTAGGTATCAACCCCAGCCCTTCTCTGGCAAGTAAATAAAAATTTTGGCACAAAGTTGAGATTCAAAAGATTTTGGTTGTTTCTAATGTTTCATTATTCTTCATTAGACTAATCAATTCATTACTGATTCTCAAATTTTTATACTTCATAAAATTTAATTTCTTTTTTTGGCTTTAGTGCTTCCTTATTTGAATGTCTTAAAAGGTATTGTTGAAAAATTGTGGAGTCAGATTGTTTCATAACCAGGCATGTTCATATACCTCTTTCACAACAGTTATACATATTTTCTTTTAAAAATGGTATTTTATCTCAAGAATTGTGTCCTTTTGGATTAAAAAATAAAAGTATTTGCATATTCTGTCATCTATATAAATCCCTTTAGGCTCCATTTGCATCGATCAATTTTATTCTCCAAATCCACTTTTAGAGAGAGTATAATTGCAAAAGGTTGTGTTATGTAAAACTTGT